>JAQFVV010006283.1:2063886-2161861 GCA_028023455.1 Epiperipatus broadwayi
ATTGATGAATAAACATTTATTATAAAAATTTATTCTATATAAATATTTTCTTTTCACAATCTCTGGTTATTGATAGTTTCAGAACAAACTTTTTTTTACTGTTCACCAATGATAATATAGCTCTGTGTTTTCTGCTTCTGTCATGTGGATATATATATATATCAAACAGTTTTTTTGTGGGGGAAGAGAATCTGTAAATTGCAGTTTTAATTTTGTCATAAGACTATTTAAAAATACCATTCTTTTATTTGTTATGATTCTATTGCAAATGTTCATAATAGTGCTTCAGCATCTTGCTATATAAAAAATACATAAATTTAATGATGCCAAAAATTAGATGGATATAGAATAATATTTATGACTCTGTCAAAACTTTTCATGCAAATATTGCCATCATGGGTAACAATGACAAATCCATAGCTATTTCTTGACCTTATTGGAAAAATTCTGTGTTTTGTTCAAGGCATGTTGTTGTTATGCAGAATGTTAAAATCTCATATTATCAATAGAAAAAGTTGTTCTGGCTTGTAAGCTATTATTATCATTTAATCTTTTCCTTACAAGTAGTTAATGCTTCATCACAAAATATATTTATTTGTAAATAAATTTTCCACATCAAAGCTTATCAGTGTGCCAGTTTTTCTACATTTGTATTCTTATATAATTTCATAGGATGCTTAAATTCTATAACAAAAGAGTATATGCCAATGAACTAAGAAACTTGATGAGAAATCTTTTAACAACATCCTTCTTATTTTAAAGTAAACTATAAAAATTGAGGATATTGCTGAAATATTATGTTTTTTTTTTTCTGAATCAGTGAAATACCTTAATGCTTTCTGATTTTAATGTTTGTGACTTAGTTTTTGCAACTGATATGGAATTTTTTGTACTCATCTGCTGAGAAAAACTCTCATTTTATTATAATTAGTAATATCCATTATAACTGTAACATTACCTTTATCAGAAGGAAGGATAATAATACATCTGTCTAGTTTGAGAGATTTAATAATTTTATTTCATCATGGGAAATATTTTATTTCAGTTTTTACTGTCTCTCAAATGCTCTTTTTATTCTCCAGAATAATTCTTCTGCTTCTTTTAGAGTGAGTGATTATGTTGCTGTCATTATATCTAATAGAAGTATAGCGTAATAAAAAAGTAGTCCTTTATCCAGAACAGAAATTTCAGCATCTATTAAATGTTTAGAGGATTTTTAAATAATGAAGCCAGTATGTTTTTGATATATCTACATAGATTTATATGTTTCTTTATGTCTTTTATTTTTATATGACTTTTTAAAACTGAAAACTCTTGTAAAATCTTTATAAGTGTGTGTGTGTGTGTGTGTGTGTATATATATATATATATATATATATATATATATATATATATATATATATATATATATAAGATGTACCGGATGATTGGAAGAATGCAGTAATAATATTAATATTTAAAAAAGGTGATAAAGAAGATATTAGAAATTACAGACCTATCAGCCTTTTATCAGTTTTATATAAAAATTTTACCAAGATAATTACAACTCGTCTACAGAGAACCTTGGATTTTCACCAACCAAGAGAACAAGCTGGATTTAAAAGTGGTTTTAGTACAGTAGATCATATTCAAGTATTGAGAGAAGTTATAGAAAGGACAAATGAATATGAGTTGTCATTATGTTTTGGATTTGTAGATTATGAAAAGGCATTTGATTCTATAAACATTTCTTCAGTGATTAAAGCATTGGATCATCAAGGTATAGATCCAGAATATTGTCATATTTTAAAGAATATTTATAAAAATGCAACAGCAACAATTAGATTACATAATGATACTGGGAAAGTTAACATTGAGAAAGGTGTAAGACAAGGTGACTCCATATCTCCAAAACTTTTTACAGCAGTGCTGCAAGAAGTATTTTGTGGATTAAAATGGGAAACTAAAGGAGTGAAAGTAAATGGAGATTATTTAAGTCATTTAGATTTTGCAGATGATGTAGTTGTTTTTGCAAATAATGCTTCTGAGCTGCAGGAAATGTTTTAGGAGCTATCAGATGAAAGGAGGAAAGTAGGACTAAAGATAAATGTTAAAAAGACTAAAGTAATGTTTAATCGATTTGCTCAAAATATGAAAATAAAGATTGATTATGATGAATTAGAAGAAGTTAAGAGTTACAAATACCTTGGTCAGATTATTAATACAGATGGAAACATAATAGAGGAAATTAATCATAAAATTAAACTTGGTTGGAGTGCTTTTGGTAGAAATAACTTGATATTAAACGGAAATATGCCTATGTGTTTGAAAAGAAAGGTTTTTAACAAATGTGTTTTACCAGTTCTTACTTATGGATCTGAGACTTGGACACTTAATAGAAGATCAATATAGAGACTTCAGACCACTCAAAGAAGTATGGAGAGATGTATGTTGGGAGTAACAAGAAGAGATCGAAAATGCAATGTATGGGTAAGAGAACAAACAGGTGTTACTGACCTCATTGAAAAAATTAAAACATTGAAGTGAAGTTGGGCTGGACATATTGCTAGAAGAGATGATAATAGATGGACAATTGAAATTTTAAACTGGATTCCAAGAGATTGTAAAAGACCCAGAAGGAGACTACATGTAAGATGGATGGATGAAATAAGAAAATGTGTAGGGGTGATGTGGAAAAGAGAAGCTAATGATCGGAGAAGATGGATTAAACTTGGAGAGACCTTCATCCTGCAGTGGATTGATAATGGTTGATAATGATGATATATATATATATATATATATTAGAATGTTTTCTGAATTAACAATGAAGTGCAAGATATTATACTTGAAAAACTTTTTCGAGTATTTATACTTTTTCTTAACATAGCCTCATTTACACTCAGTAATTTGTGCATTTTTCTGAAAATAAATTGGAGATTTTGGGTGCATACCTTTAGGGACAACTTCAGTAATTGATTTTCTACTTTGCCATTTTCTGACACTTTTTTTATAATATCTAAAGTTTGATGTAGTACCAGATGATATTTTAATTGCAATTATATATCAGATTAATTCCATCAATGAATATTAATAGTTGAATTTTTTTTAGAAAAAATTGAAACTTTGTTTAAACTTTTTTAAATAGATTCAACTTTCAGTAATACAACACAGATTAACATATAAGAACAATATTTCAAGTAGTATTTTTCTTGTTTCTTTTTCAAGTACTATTGGTCTGATAATTGATAGTAGTCACAATGCAATTTAATAAGGATCTTGAAAATTCATAAAATACTGAAATTAAAGTAACACTTTAACCAGTTAAGCTATTCTGTCAATATTCATTACTTGCCAATAAAATAAATAACGGAGAAATCAGGAGGACCTTTTAAATGACTTTATGAAATTGCTATTGACTGATTTTGGTAAATTAACCTAGTGTGATAATGCATATATTTTGGAAACCACTCATTAATCTTGTCCATAAAGGAAATAATGGAGAAATCAGGAGGACCTTCTAAGTAACTTTATAAAATTACTATTGATTGATGCTTAGATAGAACAATTGGTTAGAGTAGTTTTCAAAAACTATAAATTGTCACACTAAATTGATTTATATGGTTATTTGTCATTATTATGTGAACAGATTCTTTAATTATTTTTTTTGCACTCCCCCCCCCCTCTGCTCATTTTCTTCCAGTCAAATATTGATACATATATGGTCAACTAACTTTAATTTTTCTATTTTTCCTGTCTAATTATTAATTTGTGCTGTTTTAATCATTTTCAAAAAGACACATGTTTTGCAATATATATCATTCCATATTCACCTGATATTTCATAGATGCAGTTTTTGATTTTTGGCATTTCAAGTTTAGGTTTTTTGTAGTATACTAAAACTTTACAAAGCTGCTTTGATGTTATATTGATGGCAGATTTTCTTTGGTTAGAGCAACACCTTAAACCAATTATTTCATAATTTAAATGTTTTTATTTCAATTATCATAATACTGTCATTCATAAAATAAGAAACACCTAAAGGAGAGGACAGTAATATCATTTAAAATACTGCATTATATATTAATTTATGAGTGATTACTAACAGTTGAATGTATTTAAAAAGTTTAAATAAGATTTGAATTTTTCTAAAAATATTTAATAATTAGTATTAGAGGATAGAAATAGTCTAACATATAATTATAACTAAAATAAAATCATCACAAACTTTCAGCCATACAGTAAGTCTTCAAATATCCCAATGCAGGAAATTTTTTTTCAGTAACTCTTAAAAAAGTAGCAAAAGAAAAAAGTATTACTGACCAAGCTTGCCAAATTTTGGTTAGTAATGACTTTAATAATTTTCTGCTTTTGATTTATTATCTAGTTAAAAAATAACTAAATTCTCATTACCAATCTAGAATGGATAGTTATTTGGTTGGCTATCTAAAAGTAAAAATCCTAAACCTATTTGGAACTTGAAACTTTTCAAATCTTAACTGGTTTGGAATTGATACCTGATTCTGGAAATGATAGATGAATAATCTATTACCACACTCAAAGGTTATTATTCATAGTTATCTAGAAATGTTATTATTCTAACTTAAAATTATGCGAGGATATACAAAAAAAAAAAACACTCCAAAAATGTCAAGGCATTAGTTTTTATAGAATACAACTTTCTTTAGATACAAAAATATTTTAAGCATGTAATTTAACATAAACATAGTATATAATATTAGTTGAACTATTTTCACTAGTATAAGTTAAAGAATATAGCAGTACATAAATTATTTTTGATCTAATAACATTACACAGACATAACTATTCAAAGTCACATATAAAGTTTATATCGTAATTATATAAAAATTAATAAAAATGCTTATAAGATTAATAAAAAAAATTCAATAAAATAAAACCATATATTTATTTAGTATATGGATTTTTTAATCACTTAACTATTGAAAAAAAAATTATAAAAAACAAATGGGAATTCGAAGCAGAAAATAGATTTGCTAATGATTTTATTAAGTTCTTCAAATCTGCCAGTCATTATAGACTTTACCGTCGTTAACTATATGACTATGAGGATCATACTTTGAAATTAACTATATCTACATAAGTCAATGACTATTAAATTCCATTTACGAAATGGATGATTGGTGATGAAATTCCAGCTACATCTAAGAGAATCAAATTAATCTTCTTTACTTTTGGACCTAAAGAAAAAATATTTGAAACCACATAGAAAACTAATTTGAACTTATAATTCCTCAGTTTCTGGATGGAACATTCAGAAGAAATTTTTGATTTGAGCTGAGTCTTAGTTAACAAAATTATATTTTCATTTATTGGTAAATTTAATTAATTTAATTGCTTTTTTATTTGTTTACCATGAAGTAACAAAATTGTTCTGATATCTGTTGGAAAAACATGTGAAAGAATAGAAAGCCACTATCAAGAAATGAATTTTGAGTGAACCAGTAATATATCTCAAGATAATATTTAATTAATAACAATCATTAGGGAATCACCCCTCTATACATGTGTTGTGTAGATGTAAACACTCCAAGAGTACTCTCCTTTCTAAACACAAGATAAATTCTTTTGAAAAGGTAAGATGAATACACTTAACTTTTTAACATATATATATATATAATATTAGTAAAAATCAGTCATATTTCACATGACCTATATAGCTTGTGTTACCAATATGTAATATATAAAGAGTCTGCTAATAGCTCTAAACAAGCTTATTTTTTTTATTTTTTATTTTTTTGATAAATGCTACAAGAGAAAATACCTGAAGTTATTATCTATAATGGTCTCCATCTCCAGAACGGTTTCAAGCTATGGCTCTCATCAGTAAGGAGCTAGGACATTAGATTCAAAATACTAACTCAAGGCAAGCATTTATCTAATTCTTAAATATTAAGAAAAAGATCTAAATCTTCAGACACTTATATGTCTCCAAATTCAGTTCTTTAACTAAAAAAACTATATGGCCCCGTTCAGGCCCATCATAGATAAAGGCTTCAGGTACTTTCTCTTGTAGCATTTATTATTAAAAAATAAATAAATAAACTTGTTTAGAGCTATTAGCAGGCTCTTTATATATTACGTGTTGGTAATGCAAGCTATATAAGCTATGTGACATGTGACTAATTTTTACTAATATTATATTTTTGCTATTAGGGCTTTGGCTATATTAAATTTCTAAGCCTACTAATATATGAGATCACTGAATTTAGTTCAGGCCCATATAGTTTCTTTAGTTAAAGAGCTGAATTTGAAGACATGTAGGTTTCTGAAGATTTAGATCTTTTTCTTAATATTTAAAAATTAGATAAATGCTTGGCTTGAGTTAGTATTTTGAATCTAATGTCGTAGCTCTTCACTGATGAGAGCCATAGCTCGAAACCCATCTGAGGATGGGGACCATCATAGATAAAGGCTTCAGGTATATTCTCTTGTAGCATTTATTATTAAAAAATAAATAAATAGGCTTGTTTAGAGTTATTAGCAGACTCCTTATATATTTCATATTGGTAATGCAAGCTATATAAGTCATGTGACATGTGATTAATTTTTACTAATATATATATACACCGCAATAATATAATATTATAATTTTAATTTTTTAAAAATTAAAATAAAGATATTACTCTTAGATTTAAATATTTATTGAACAATTATTTTTGTAAATAAGTTATTGATAAAAAAAATATTCACTTACAGATTAAATTTTATATGGTACAACATTATTGGCATAAACAAAAGCTTTCAGCATTTCATTATCAGATTTTCAATAATATGGATAGCTGAAGAGTTGGAGAGTGGAGAAGATTGAAGTCTGCCCATTAAAGTTTGAAAAATTGCTATATTAATATAAATTGAGCACTGATTATATGTGTGGGAGATGGTGATCTGGATAACTGATGAGTGCTAGTGCAACACAAAATAAATATAATGGAGATTATTTATCTTTTTTACACATATGTGGTCATGAGTATTAGTTATATAAGATATAGTGGATAGCTGATACAAACTTGAAAATCTGTATTTTAATCTCCTCTAATTATATCTAAAGTCCAACATATACATTATACTTGTATTCAAATATGGTACATCAATAAATTCTGACCAATAGTACTTGGTTATGTGGTCTTAATACATCTGAGGAAACATTAGTGTTCAAAATGTCTTAGAAATCATGAAAATAGTTTATTCTAATACCTGAAATTGTACATATAAAAAGTAAAAGTGATTTAATTATGATCTCTAAAAAGTACAATTTTTTTTACATATTACAGTTATTCTAATTATTTCTAACTGCATTAAATATGAGCTCTTCCAATTCCTGAAATGATTTTAATTTTTATGCTTAATAAAATGTGCATGCACTAATATTTTTGTATAGTCAATTAATAAAATAAATTCAGTTTATAATTAATGTTTACTTTATTCAAACAATTTTTAAATTAATTGTATTTTTGAATTTAAAAATATAGGTATATATCTTCATCATCAATATTATTTTCAATCATTATCAATCCAGTTTCTCTAATTCATAATCCTTTTTTTTCACCAGAAAATTTTCTTATTTTATATGTCCATGACATATGCCATATCTTTCTACGTCTTTTACAATATTATGGAATCCAATTTAAAACTGCAATTATCCATCTATGGATCATGTCTTGTAGAAATATGCCCAGACCTGCTACATTCAGTCTTTTCATTCTTTCAAAAATGTTAGTGATACTTATTTGCTGTTCTCATCCATCTATTTTGATTTGATTTCTGCTTGCTATTCCCTACATCACTTCATATTTCATTGAGTGGTATGAAGTCTCCATATTGCTCTTTTATTAAATATCATGGTCTCAGATCCATAAGTAAGAACTAGTAAAATATATATAATAAAATATTCATTTTCTAACACATAGGCAAATTTCCTCCTAATTCCATGTTACATCTATCAAAAGCATTTCAAATTTAATTCTGTCATTAATATCATCCATTATGTTTATATATGTATTAATAATCTAACCAATGTATTTGTAGCTTCCGATTTTAATCAACAAACTACTTTAAGATAAAACTGTTGTAAAAGGTTTTGAAGATCATCCTTTTTTACACCATTTTCAATGCTAATCTTTTTAATGTTACATATGTTATACAATCACTGCTGTTTGTATTTTGATAAATATTCTTTAGAATATGAGAATATTCTGGATGTGTATCTTGATACTGGAAATACTTATACAATCAAATGCCTTTTCATAATATCACAAGTTAGAAGCATAATGGCAACTCATATTCATTGGTTTCTTCTATATGGTACTCTTAATATGTAGATATGAACCATCATTTAAAATAACTTTTAAATCCAGCTTGTTCTTTCAGTTGGTTAGAATTAAAAGTTCATTATATATGACATGTAATTATTATGGTAAAGATTTTATATACAACTAATAGAAGATTGATAGATTAATAATTTAAAATGTCTTCTTTATCACTTTTCTTAAATATTCTATTCTTTCAAATATCTAATTTATCTTTATCATTTAATGATTTGGTAAATGGCTTTGCCAATATTTGTTTTTTTTTTCTTAACTGACTTCTTTGATTTTCTTTTTTTAAAGATTTAATTATAAATCTTATCTTTTCATTTAAAATACGTAGCAATTCTAAAGATATACTAATTGTAGATAACACCTTATTCTCTAATTCTTTATTAATCATGTAATGATCAATGAATTTTACTAATGCAGTGACAAATTGTAATTCTATTTAGAAATTAGTATGAAAAATTATAACATATAATAAGTGTTAATAATATTATTAAAAGAAATGGATGTAAAGTTAATGATTTAATATATTCATGCTCTCATTTCAAGACATTTAAGATTGGCCTATATAAGTGCATTTAGGTTTGAAAATAAGCCAGACATTCTTATTTTCTCAAAGTTTTTATCTTGTGGCTGAAAGAAGAGTATACTCACATTTAACATCATTTATTTAATATAATGTATTGCATTAGTGAGAAAATTTTATTAAATTGTAAATAGAATTATTTTTTATTACTGTATAATTTTTGTATAACTCTTTCACATTTCTTGATGTTATTTTTCTTTTTAGTAATAGTTTCATTTCTATCCTTCTAATACTAACATGTTGTTTTACATTTATGAGAATTTTATTCTTTTTATAGCTTTCCTTGCTAATTCATTATTATAATTTTTATGTCATTATTCACTCTTTTTAGTAACATTTTACAAAACTCTTAATATATTAAAATTCTTTTTATTTGATCATTTAAAAAAGTTTTTTTATTTTTTTCTTTTCTTAATAGATTGTCATGTTTTAGTAGAAAATTCACCGGTAAATTGCTTTGCTTTTGCACAAAGTATATTTGTTGCAGAATCAATTATCTTATTGATTCTAGCCAAGTGTCAACTATATTCACAGGCTATTAACATTTTAAAATGATCTGCAAGTTCTAATTTAAATCAACTGGAATACTTCTGCAACAAGTAATATTGTTTTTCTTAATAGTTTTCATCTCTCCAGTTTTGCATTAACATGTATCTTATATATAACTCATTAATCAATGATTATTTCTTGTGGTGAGTCTAGTGAGAATATTACAATTTTAAAACAAATATTTTCTATTGGTAAAAATATAATTATTTTCTTCTGTACTTTCATTTGGTTGTTTCCTTTTCCATTTAACATTTTTCTCTAAGAAATAATGTATAATGCACAGCTTTGTTTTGTTTGTTTGTTTTTGTAAACTCTACAACATTGAACTCTGTTTCATTTCTGACAAATATAACACATTAACCTACAGTATTTACATCTTTCAATCATTTAACAATTGTAAGACAATTTTAAAATATTGTTTATTGAACTTTGATATAAAAATTCTCTCTTTGTTCATTTCTTTATTAAAGTAAGAACTTGTTAGCATATTAACTTTTTATCTTTTATTTATTTGGATAATTAATCTTCCTACTCTATCTGATATACCAGTAGTTTCCTCAATATTATTGTTCCATTTTTTTATTTATAATAAATCCCACTTTACTTATGCATTCAATATTCATCTCTTTATAGTAAGGTCTTTTTTGAAATTTTACAAAATCCAACAATGTTCCATTTAATATTAAACAATTCTTTTTCTAATTTATGTAATAATCTTTCACTTGAAAGTAATCTCCAATTGTAGATATTTAAATAAGAAGTTATAATCTATTCTGAAGATTTGTGATGATGGTGTTCTAGTTGTATTTTTATATTGGACTATTTCCATCATCTAATATGTGTATTGAATGCCTTTAGAAAAAATTAACTTTATTTAAATATTCCAAATACATTCAACTGTTAGTAATAACACATCAAACAGGTTAGTATATTCACAACATGTTGAGAGATATTTTTCCCCTCTTCTTCATGTGTTTCTGGCCTGACCAGTGACAGTACTACCCTTAGATTCTTGAGTATTGAATTTTAAGGTAATGCATCATGCCAAAGACAACAGTCTGCAGTAATTTCATGAGGTTCCACCTGATTTTTTCACTTTTTCCTAAGAGAAAAGTTGATTAGTGGTTTCCATACATTATATATAGTCATACTAGATTGGTTTATGGGATTTTTTAAAATTATCATGTGAGCAGCTTCTTTAAATTTTCTTTTTTGTACCTTTTCTTCTCTATCCAATATTTTTGTATTTTCCCAATTGAACATATGTTCATTGGCATATGCATAGTCCTCTACCTTAGACACATGTTTTATCTCTTCTAATCATCAGTTTGTGTTTTTGCAAGCACTTTTCAATGGGACAACTGATCTCATCAATATATGTTCTTCCACATTCACATGGTATTTTGTAAATGCAGTTTTTTTTCTTTTTAGCATTTCAGGTTTAGGCTTTGTAGATGCTAGAATTCATCGTAGGGTGTTATGGCTCTGAAAAGCTGTTCTGATATTATGCTAATTGCAGATTTTCCTTAATTTGTCTACTATTTTTGATACTGCAATGTACCTACACATTCCAAAAATAGAAGACAAATTAAGGAAAAGCAATCAGTATAACATCACAACAGCTTTCCAGAGCCATACCACCCCATGAGGAATTTCTAACATCTACAAAGCCTAAACTTCAAATGCTGAAAAGAAAAAACTGAATCTATGAAATACCATTGAATGTGGAAGAACATATATTGGTGAAATCAGTTGTCCCATTGAAAAGCACTTGCAAGAACACAAACTGATGATTAGAAGAAAGAAAACAAATGTGTCTAAGGTAGAAGACTATATACGATCCATTGAACATACATTCAATTGGGAATATGCAAAAACCTTGGTTAGAAAAGAAAAGGTACAAAGAAGAAAATTTAAAGATGCTACTCACATGACAATAAAAAAATCCCATAAGCCAACTTAGTGTGACTATACCTAATGTATGGAAACCACTAATCAACTTTGCTCTTAGGAAAAAGTGGAGAAATCAGGAGGTACCTCATAGATAAGTATATGATATTATTACAGACCGTTGCCATTGGCAGGATGGCTTTATTGGGTAGAGCATTATCCTAAAATTTAATACACAAGAATCTGAGAGTCCAGGTTCAAATCCCATGCTAGTACTGTCACTGATCAGGCCAGCATCACCTGAAGAAGAAGGGGAAAATACTTCTCAAAATGTTATGCATATACTAACCTGCTTGATATGCTATTACTAACAGTTGAATGTATTTGAAATATTTAAATAAAGTTAAATATTTCTAAAGACATTCTATACACATATTAGAAGATGGAAATAGTTCAATATAAAAATACAAATAACAGACTAGTCTCATAATCAGTGAATTCTTAACAACTTCAGTCTTTGGCCACCAATTTCTGTTTTGGCTATCAACATTACAACCTTTTTATTGCTTTATCTTCTATTCATTGATTTTATTAACAAATATAATTATGACTTTTTTTGTTTACACTTTATTCCACGTAACATATTGTTGCTACAATTAGTTTTCTTTTCTTACAGTTTGACTGCACAGCAGTCTTTATCAGAGCTACAAAATATTTAAATACACATGATTTTACAGAAACAATAATATCCTATAATTATTTCTAAAACATATATAATTCATATTTTAATTACAATTGTACAAAATATTACAAATCTTTATAATTATATTAAAACTTAAAATTACATTTTTTATTGTCCTTAATACACCATAATATATTATTTTGTCTTATAATCTTTTATATATAGCTTGTGACATATATTTAAATATTTTGTAGCTCTGATGAAGACTAATAGGTAATCAAACTCTAAGAAAATAAAATAAAACTAATTGTAGAAATAATATGTTGCAGTTAATAAAATGTAACTGAAATGAACTATTAATTATATTTTTAATTTTTCATTCTCCAGAGAATAAGCATTATAATTTAGTTTCTTTATTATGATTGCAAATATCTATATAAAAAGGTCATTGGCTCATATGTTAATCTGCCTTCAAGAAAACTCATTTGATGTCTTGGTTAAAACCAATCACACCACTTGGTATTTCTTAAGCATAAATTTAAAAATAAGGAGTGAGTAAACTCATCACATCTGCACATCCATGTTTGTTTGATATATAAATAATCAAGCAGTAATACCAACCACAATAATAACAAGATATGCAGTATCTCTGAAATTTACCTGCTCCGTTCCTTTAAAGCATCAGAAAAGAATCAAAGGATCTCATTTCAAGTAACCTCAAATTTCTTTCTACAGCAACATACATATTACTTTTATAAAAAATATAGTATATGTTTTATTTATTATAAAAATTTGGTGATCAGTATAAAAATTGATGGCTTTTATTCCTCTTTATAAATTTTGTTAACAGCTGTAGCAAATTTTTCTGCTGTGCATTATAATTTAATTTCAATTTTTTTTTTTCAGATTCAGATCAGGCTTGCAATGTTTTTTTTTTTTTTCTTCAAATAGATAAATGATAGATAACTCGGATAACCAAAAAAAGAAAAACAACTCAAACCTTCACATGTAGAAATCAGGAAATTTAATGAGTAATACCTTTTTCTTATCTGCTCCACTATAAAATGTGTTTGCACTAATTTTTATCCTTTAGTTATCATTTGTTTCTTAAGACATATTATGATGTTTAAAACTATAAGTGGCAGATTAAATATTGATTGATAACTCTTTAGTTTTCAAACTCCGTTATTTAAACACTACACTAAATGTATAGGGGATATTGTAATAATAACTTGCATTTATAAGGAGTTTCATATGCATAATAAACTATTGTTTAATAATCACATAAATTATGTGAGAAAAAGGCTAATCATGTTTTAATAATCAAAATATGCCTTGAGTTTCAAATTTCTAAGCAGCTTTCAACTCTACTGAAGTTAGAGAGTTGGACTAATAAGAAAGGAGGAAAAACAAACTGGAGTCTTTTGAAATGTGGTATTAAATAAAAATGGGAAAGATTGGTTACATTAATAAAATAAGGAATGTTGACATATTGATGAAAATGAATAGCAAAACAGTAATTAAGAATTGTAAAAAAAAGATTTAAAAAAATATGATCCTAAGTAAGCAAACAATTTTAAGAACAAAACAAGACATAATGAAACTGGGGGAAAAAAGATTTGTATTGAATTGTAGGTAATAATATATGTATATGCATGCATATCAAAATAAAATAATATGATCTTCATATATCTAATTAATTAATATATAGTATAATTTGTTACGATTTACATATACATATATTTTGTCGTGATTGATGAAAAAATTGCTTATAAATAAAAACGCAAGTGTAAAACAATATATTCTCAATATCAGAAGAAATGTACTTTACAGTGGTTGATTACGGTATAGCTAATTCCAAAAATCTTAACAGTTTTTTTATTATTTTTTTTTTTACTTTTTCCTTTTTAAAAAAAAAAAAACATTTACAAGCAAGTAAACTACATGGTGTATAACATTGGAAAACTAACTAATTTCCAGACCTGAACTTATGAATTATTTTTTATGAGAATACTTCAAGTTATTATTTCTAGTGAGTGAAAATAATAAGATATAAAATAAATCATTATGTTACAATTTTAAAAATATCTGTTAAAAATATTATTTTACTTAGAAGAGTTTAACAATTATATGTCAATTGAATAAGAAAATATTAAAAAGAAAACAGCAGCCATTTGAACACTTCATTTGCATAATAAATTCCCTTTGAAACCCTGATTTTTGTTATACTTTGTACATATTATACAATAAAAAGGATTTATAAATAATTATTTACTTTGGATTATTTGGAAAATTGTAGATTAAACAGTATCAAAACACTTTTTGAAATATATTTCAAATTGTATTACAAAGATATAAAATAAATAAAACGTATAATTCTATTGTTTGGTAAAGTTCTAAGCAAACTTTGTTAGCAGCATATCTTTGAAAAACATAAAAATATTTTAAATATTTATAGAATTTCAATTTTATTTTAAAATGATGTTTTTAGACTTTTTGAGTTTCAATGCAGTTTAAAGTAATCTCCTTTTTAGAAGTTTTAAAGGCGCAATAATACTAATTTAGTTAAATAGAAGGAGCAAATATCATTATTCTATTTTCTTCACCTACTGGTTACTTTTCTTTATATGCAAAGTAGTCTACGGTATTTTTTATTGAATAAGAGTATTAATCTGAAATATCAACTCCTCTTATTATTGAATTCACACATTTTCTTAACTTTCAATAAAAGTATTGGACTACTTATAGTAACAAATACTATTAATAGTACGGATTAACTACGAATGTTGTTATTGATTTTTTTTTGCTTAATTTACACACACATATATATATATAATATGAAACGAAATAAATACAGTAATAAAAATGATTGCTAGTCAAGACGGCAGAAAATCCGTAAGCTGGCTACAGCAAAGTTTTTATTTGTATTATATGTAGGCATATGGAATTTATTGTATTTATTCTAAAATATTTTGATTACATATATATATATATCAGACTTGAAAAAGTTAACAAGTACTCTTTGATCATTTAAATCGTTTTTGGATTTTGTTTTGTTTGTTTTTTTCTATTGAATATAAAGATAAATTATTGCTGTTTTTTTTTTTTTTAATAAAGCTATATATCAACATTTTCAAATATTATTTGAAAAATTATATTTTGGATTCCCATTAGTATATTTTCCATTAAAAATTTTGCATAATATATTTCATAATGTATAATTATTATAAATACGATAATTATTTAATGTTAATAATAAGGATAATCTTCAAACCCTATACAATTCCACTCTTTAACAGCCAATTTCAGGAGTAAAATATAAATTTAATATTGGCCATTATTTAAATATAATAATTATTTAATGTTAATAATAATGACAAATAATTTTCCAAAAAAACCCAGCAAGCTTCAAGTGCCATACAATTCCATTATTTAACAGCAATCTTTAGTAGTAAAATATAAATTTAATCATCATCATCACTAAATAATTGATTTTATATATATATAGTTAGATTACCATTAATCTGAAATTTCTGGTTCCATGGTTTTTTTGGGGGGAGGGATTTTTCAACAATTGTGTCCCTCTGTATAAACCCAACTCTGTGGCAAATTTAAATAAATATTAATTTTACTAATCTAATGTTTAAATAAGCATTTATTTTATATAGCGTCTGTATACTATTGTATTTGCATTCGAATATCAGCCTTTCAAGCTAATTGTGCAAACGCTTTGTGAGTGTTAATAATAAATGAGTACTTTCTCACCAATACAAGATATAGTATTTATGCAGAAATAAAAATTGTATGCACAATTAGCTTGAAAGGCTGATATTCGAATGTAATCTAATGTTTGTATATATAAAATTATTATGTATATTTTACAGAGGAATTTGAATTCAGGATTTTTCAGTCTATTCATCCTCACTCTTTCTCAAAAAACTAATACATGACCACACATACATGAAAAGGTACATAATCCCAATGTACATATTTCATACAGAAACAGCACACATCAATTGGGTTAGATCATAATCTCCCATACATTGTATGTGCAAGAAATTACGCTCTAGTTCAACTAATGAGTGCTGGTTCTGCATGAAATGTGTATACTGGGGATGAATATCTTTTCACATGTGTGAGGTCAAGTGTATCAGTTATTAGAGATAGAAGGGGAAATTAATGGATTGAAAAATACTGAGTTTAAATCACTCTAGTTACTTATATAAAAAACATTCAATATTAGAAAATTATTTAATGCCTTAGAATTAAAATATTTTTTTGTAAATTATATAAATTTATTATGTTACTAATAATAGAATGCATTAAAATACAGAATATGTTTATATTTATATCAGCACAAAAATATTATTTATCATAATTGAAACAATACATTAAAACAATAATTTACAATTTTGTATAAATAATATAACTTTTCCAATTAATAGTATTCAAATGATTGACTTTTTTTATATTAAAACTATGTATAGTTTAATTAATTTAAAAAATCTACTTTACATTATTTATTTAACACAAATTAAAATTTATTTAACATGGTCGTTTCCAAGACAACCTTTTTTTTTTTTTTGGACAAATATTTTCTATAGATTTTTTAGTGTAATAGTATATGCGAAACATAAATCTTTATATTTAGTTATATTAAAGTAAAAATAGTAATTTAAAAATTAATTTTGTATTACATTTTTACAATCTTTTTAGAGTTTTCTCAGATAAATGTAATTCAACATAAATAATACATACAACATGTATACTAAGCCTTTCTTAGTATACATGTTGTATGTATTATTTATATTGAATAAATTGTTACATACCAATGATCTCTCTCTCTTAAGTTCTAGAATTCACAATAGAAGCACTAAGTACACTCTATAAACACTATATAGCAGTAGAAGATTACTTGTACAACTAGTTTCTGGTTTAAAACAGTAGCAAATTCTCTATACAATGGGTCATCCACTCCACTATAAGCCAAGGTAACCAATGGATGCTAGAAGGTTCATGCAAAAATCCTTATCTAGTGTCTTCTCATGCAATATTCCTGCACTTGTTTCTAACTTGGGTCAAATTTTGGATCTGAAATCTTTGTACTTAGATCTTTAGATTTAATGCAACCATCCAGCAAGCACTTTTTACCACACGCCCAAAATTAAAACAATAATGTTTTCAATCCAAGCCAATTCACTTATAACAATGTAAATTTAAAACTCAGTTCAGTATCCATGCATTTTGCTATCTTTGGTTCTTTAATAACTATAGTCACTATCATCCTATGGAAGGCAATGGTACTAAACTACTAAAATACATTATCACCAAGTTCTATGCTGACATGTGTTGTTAAAGCAGTTGCAAACTTTCTATACAGTAGTACCATCCAGTGTAAGACAGTAATCAATGGATTCTATAAGATTTATGATTACAATTTTTATTTAGTTCCTATTCATTCAATATTCCCAGACTAGTTTCTGGATTATAGTTTTCATCAATGAGAAGCCTTGAATCTGAATACACTGTATCTTGATCTTTGGATTTAATGCAACCCTCCTGAACCTTCTACCTTTTTAGTTAACTATAGTGAAAATACAACAATGTTTTCAGTCCCAGCCAATTCACTTGTGCAGTCATACAGATCTGAACCCAATTCAATATTTACATTTTGATATCTTTGGTTTCTTAATAACCATAGTCATCATCATTTTATTGGGGGGATTGGTATTAAACCATTGAAATAACACAACACATGATCGCCACTTTCTATACTTACACAAACTGTTACAACAATAGCAAACTTTTCATACAGTAATGTCCCAGTACAAGTCATAATAATCAATGAATGCTAGAAGATTTATGCATAAAATCCTTATGTAATGCCTATTCATTCAATATCTTGATTAATTTCTAGATTGTGGCTCTAATCAGTTTTATAGACAAATAAATATGCAAAAAGTGGCTGCTGGAGAATTGACATAGATCCAAAGTTATAAGTGCAATGCTCTTAGATCAAAGGCTTATCACTAATGAAAGCCACTAGCTAAAAACTAGTCTTAGGATATTGAATGAGTAGGTATTACATAAAGACTTTATACCCAAACATAGCATCCATTGATTATTACAGCTTGCACTGGGTGATATTCTGTGGAGAGTTTACTTGTTTTAATAGTTTGTGTGAAGCATAGGAACATCATGTAGTGTTTTTATCCTGACCATAGGATGATGGTGACCATGGTTATTAAAAAACTGAAGATACCAAAATGCATTGATACTGAACTGGGTTCAGATCTGTATGACTATACAAAGGAATTGATTTTTATTAAAAGCATTATTGTTTTCATTTGGGGATTTTATGCACAAATCGTTTAGTACCCATTGACTACTATGGCTGATACTGGGTGGCACTACTGCATGGAGAGTTTGTGCTGTTTTAACAGCTTATGTAAGAATAGGAAATGGTGATCATGTGATAGTAGTTTCTGGTTTGGTATGTACATAGGTTTTTTTAAATTTCAAGAAATTAGCATTAAAATGAGAATAAGAATAGAAAGTGCCTATTGGAAATCAGTGTTTTATCCAAAAAATATTACTAAGTGATTACATATTGTGGCTATTAAAATTAAGGCTATATACCACCATTATATAAATAAATGGTATCTTAAAAAAGTCACTAATAAGTGTTTATTATTATGTTTTTGAAAAAATGTAAAAGTTATTAGATCTAGTATATAAATGAAATCATTAAAATGCCAGTTGCTGATTTAGTGACAAAATTGTATATTTATATAAGTAGTTGTTTTTGAAAGTCTTAGGATGCTTGAAATTTTAAGTCATTGAATGCGAAAAATGAAAAAGAAACAATTATAATTGATTATGAGGATCTCATTTTACTACTACATAATCTCCAATTATTTTATATTCAACATAATAGATATGACCAAGATCTGTTTTAGATTGACCACCCATATAACTGTAAGTATTCTTGACTAAAAATTGTAAAAATATATAATGTTTATTTTTGTGTAATGTAAATAGGATATTAGAATAAATAAATTAATCTGAAATTTTTCGTTTTTATATTTAAAAATTATAAATAATTTTCTTTACATCTATTTCAGCCTATACATCATTTCATATTTCTGCTAATGCAGTTTACAAGCCTCTCTTATGAAATTGCTACTTGTAAATATGTCATATTTTATTAGTAGGGGCCTTTGATTGCATCAGGGTCGAAGTATTACTTAGTGTGCTGGAGGAACTCCAAGTGCCTTCAGCATATATCCAGATGATAGAGAACCAACTTTGCAATTGGGAGGTATTTTTCTCTCTTGATGGTAGAGTGGCTCCAGGATTTTGGCCCTGTATTTCCATCCCTCAGAGCTCACTACTAAGTACTCTCCTTTTCACAGCCTATCTGAACCCATTACTGCTAAGCATTGAGGCTGTTTTTCCTGGGATAGCCATTCCTATGCTGAGGGAAAACATTCACCATATTTCTTATATGGATAATGTGGTGGTGTTTCTCTCATCTCGGGATGAGTTCACTAGGCTTGAGGAACTCCTGGACCAATTTTTGCACAAATTTGGTCTCAGAGTAAACAGAAAAAAATCTGCCATATGGTCAATCCTATCAGGCAAGCAAATACCAGGTGGATTTGAAGTCCCCCCTCAGAAATTCCTCAGCTTCTCCCTAGCCTCCCCCCATCCATTATGAGAAAAGATCTCCAAACTTCCTTACTATCTAAGGTCACTTCTACAGTAACATCAGTATCTAAGGTCTACCAGTTCTTGTTGGGTAGGTAGTACTACTTAATGCTATAGTATTGCCCAAAATAACATATTATCTAGCAGGATTTTCCCCCAACATGCAAATTTATCCAAAAAATTGAAACCTTATGCAGAAAACTTTGCTGGGGAGGCAAGACTCCTGTCATCAGCCTCAACATATTACAAAAACCTAAACTTCTTAATGGACTTAGCCTTCACTCGCTAAAGATTTTTTTTACCTCCAATGAACTCATAATATACTATTCAATATTTTTAATGATAATCCCGATATGGAATGTCCCTTCCCCAAGGAAAAAATAGAGCCTACCAATCGCCCTCTGCCTTGATTGAGAAGCATTTGGTTAAAAAGCAAATTATAGTGATTATTCAAAACTTCCAGTCATTGGGCTCCCTTTTTCAGGGGAAATCATCATATTGGAAAGTTTATTAATTAATGTTTCCCAGGAAAACTAAATCCATTAATATACTTCTAATAGGAATCACTTGATTTTCCAAATTAACAAAATTCATCAAACTGAGTCCAAAATTTGTTGGATTTTTTAATAAAAATCATCCTTGGAGTACTCCCTACTGCAGCCTTTCTCCACTACCAAAGGGGTTACAACATCAATCCCCTTTGTCCCCTATGTAACAAACAGGA
This sequence comes from Epiperipatus broadwayi, assembly GCA_028023455.1. NCBI lineage: Eukaryota > Metazoa > Onychophora > Udeonychophora > Euonychophora > Peripatidae > Epiperipatus > Epiperipatus broadwayi. Next base: position 2,084,358 of record JAQFVV010006283.1, read on the forward strand.
GAAATCAATTGCCACATCAATGTGAACTATGGACTTTTCTCTGTAATATAGCGGTAGACCAGATAAATGGCAATGACCCACCTAACATTTCTCTTAATGCAGCAATTAAAAAGGGTCAATTCATAAACAATAAGATTGGCCACTTTCATTAACTTCTCAATTTGGACTGCCAGATGTAGCATGATATTTGATCATGGCTGTGATGATTCAATGGTTAACTGATTTTTCAAATCCCTCTACAAGATATAAGATGAGGATAAATAAACTTGTCAACCTTGGCTAATTGACCAAATCTGGAACCAGATAAGGCTAGAGTCCTAATTCATGCATTTCTTAGGCCCAAAACTTGAACTTTCTCCCATCCACTGAATAAATAAGATATCACATCTTTCACTTAAGAATAATTTAAACTTTAACTATGTAGATCTTTCATACATCCTATGTATTTAACACACAAACTTTGCATTAGTTACATACTGTACAATTAATTTACCTATATCAACTTGTAAATATTGTTACAATCCTCGTTACTCTTTGGGCCAGAATAATCATTAATCAATGAAATTTCCATACCTTATACATAGGTTTGACTTTCTTTATATTCCTAGCTAATTAAGCACATGACACACTGCCTTAAGGCATTAGTGTAATCTTTGATTTCTTTCATACTTGCAGTAATTAACTATCATGATTTTCCTATGCTGCTCTTGAGACTATATTATTGATCTAATACAACTTTTGAATTTTCTATATACATGCCTTTCATACCACACTTATATGTATACATTGAAATTTTCTTATTGTCATTGTTTTATCCTATCATCGATTTCTTTTTGTATCCACTCTAATGTATAAATAAAGTTTTAGTTTTTGAAAGTAGTGGTGAGAACTCATTCATAGATCTGATCTTATAGTTACTTTTAATAGTTGTTACTAAAAACACAAATTGATTCATAGAAGTTCTCTATAAATGCACATAAATAAAATATTGTGCATTGTATAATATGTTAACATACCTACAAATCATGTATTGCTTTGTATAATCATTATAAAATTCATTTTTATATTTTTTTCATTTGACTTTTTTTTCTTTCAAAATTAGAATAGCCAAAGTCTCATTTATAACTAGCTGCTAATGAATAAATAAATAATGAAGACATGTGTAAAAGATTGTGACATAAATAAATTGAAGAGTGATGATTCAGTATGAAATTTACCTTAGGGGTATTGTTTTTTTCAGTTATCTTTATTTATATGTTGTTGTTTTTTCCAGATGGTTTTATTTATATGTTTCAAGAATGTAGGATGATTAAAAGTTTTATGTATATTTAAAGGTACAATATTTGATATGAAGAAAAGATAAAGTTGAATTATTTCTTATTTTATGTTTAAACCCACATGAAGAATAAACATTAATCAGAAATGCATGCATAGTAAAAAAGAGTGGACTAACTGTCTGTGCTGATTGATGGTTGTGATATGGTGGAACGGAATGTGTGATGCACTGACAAAATCCAAAAATTACTTTAAAAACATATATATATATACCATAACTAAAATATCAATAATACCATGATATATTATATGTAATACTGGTTTATATTGTAGTCACTTTCAAATGGTATAATAAAATATTTTCAAATATATATCATGCACTTACAAATGTTTTAAGTTAAAATGATGTTGTAATGTATTTATTATATTAATAATACAATTTTATTCGTGTATGAATATACATAATTAATAGTAATACTGCCATTTTGACTGAATTGCATCTCCTCCCCTCCCTCCCGAATTGTTTAACTATAATCCAGCCAAAATGTTGGAACAATAATATTATTAATTATACATATATGAACCTACATAATATATCTTTTATGCCTATTGTCCATAAAAAATTCTTTATTTTAATATATATATATATATATGTGTGTGTGTAAACATTAATATGAATGCCCACTTGAATTTATATGTGTTTACAATAGACTAATAAATAATTCAATTTTTTTATACAATTTTGAAAGATTAAAACTAGTATATATAATAAGTAAAAATAAAACTTTTCCATCTAAAATTCTATATAGCATTTTATTGCAGAGTATATTTTTGATCTGAAAAATTCATTATCATAACAAATAATGACTATTTATATGCTCATATACTTTATGTATGGTTAGTTTAATTATGTTACCCATTTGTATGCTGTTTAAATAAATCCCTTTAAATAGCCTATTGTAGAACAAAAGCCTCTCCAATACTTAATAATAAAGAAATAGTAAATAAAAAAGCATTATTCACCAAAATTACCAATTTTCAGTTGATAATGATTAAGTAGTTTCATATTCCAGCTAAATACCATTTACCAACCAAGGTTAGCTATATTGGTAACTAAAAACAAATTTTATAGGAGATTAAAATCTGGGAAAAAAAGGATTATCTAGCTATGATTCAACCCCAATTGCAAGAGGATGTATTACTTGTAGATCATGAGGCATTTAATATAATATTAGTGATTATGAAGTATTTATTTTTGCTCTTGATTTCTAGAATTAACTAAGTTTGCTGCTATATTGTGTAAAATGGATTGTTAAAATTAATCCAAACTACATTACATGGTGAAGATAATATTAAGCTACTAAATTAAATTATTAGTGTAAAGATCACAATGTCATCTGAAAAATGATTTTGTTTATACTAAACACACAAAAAAATTCCGTTGATTGATACTACAACTTCCAGAAATGAAAGTGACAATATAAATTATTTTTTTAAGAAAAGAAAAACAAAAAGTAAGAACAAAAAAAAATCATTGTAAAACATGGCTTTTGGTCTACAATGGGCTATTTAAAAGTTGTTGTTTTTTATTATTGAGAATATTACTTTAAATATAGATCTACATTTTTTAAATATATTTATATTACACTGCATTAAAAAAACCATTAAACTTTGAAATAAAGAAAAGGGTTAAAAAAAAATCATTAAACAAGAAATTATTGCTGTCATTTAAAATAAATTCGAGTAAAAAAAAAGCAACTACTGAAATAAAGATAGATATTATATTTTTCAAAGCTAATTAAGCAATGTGCGCATGTACTTATCAATTATAATAAAAATTAATTTTTATAATCAAATTAGCGGAGCATAAAAGAAACAATACTTTGGTATGTTAAAAGTAAAAAGCTCCTTTATTTTTAACAATTTGACAAATGTCAGAAAACTAATAGAAGTGAAACCTTACATTTTCTATTCTTCACATAAATGATTCATTGTCTTCTACATTCTTTTTTTTTTGTTAAGTTTAAATCCCTTTGATTAAAAAACAAAAGATAAATTCAATTAAAAGAATGTGCTAGTGCTATTTAAAAAAGTAAATTCTATTATTTAAAATAAAAAATACTTTCACGATTTTTAATATATATTTAAAGATTTTCCAACTTGAGAATAAGGATGTAATTTAATAAATGATAAATAGAATTTTGCTTATTATCTTATTTAACTTTAAATATGATATACATAAACAGCTATATTGTATATTAAATAGAGTACAAAAACTCCATATACAAACCTTCCTGCATCCATTGATTACTCTGGCGTGCACTAAGTGGCATTACTGTATAGAGTTTTGCCTCTGTGTTAACAGCTGGTGTAAACATAAAAAATGATGATCATGTGATCTTTAGTGGTTTAATACCAATTCTGCTAAATAGGATTATAGTGGCTGTGGTTATTAAAAAACTAGACACCAAAATGGATAGATGCTGAACTAAATTCAAATCTATATGACTATGCAAGCAAATGAGCTTAAATTGAAAACATTATTGTGTTTTTATGTTAGACTTAAAGCTTTATAGTTAACTAAAAAGGTAAATGGTGGCTGATGAAGGATTGCATTAGATCCTAAGATCTAGTTGTTATTCTCTCAGAACCAAAGCTTCTTACTGATGAAATCCAAGAGGTAGAAACTAATCTGGAGGCATTGGATGAGTAGGCACTATATAAGGATTTTATGCACAAATCTGCATCCATTGATTCCTTTGGCTTGTACTAAGTATTTTGGCTTGTACTGAGTGGCACTACTGTATGGAGTTCCTCTGTGTTGACAGCTTAGCTAAGCATAAGGAATGGTGATAATGTGATGTATAATGATTTAATATCCTATTAATCTTATAATTCAGAGACCACTCTTGAATATTGTTAAAGATTGCTAATAATCAATAAAAATATGATTGATTGGTAGCTGTTTAGGTGGTTATATAATGGCTGTGCATCAGAAGTGATATGTTAAGCTTTGATCCAATAACTTTTATCTTTCAAATCCACTACTAGCATAAGCACAGGTAATCAATCATGAATTGTTGCTTATGATAATCATTATATTTTATTGTTTGAACCAGATATATGAGACAGGCTCACTCTGTATCATTTCAGAAAGAAAGAAAAAGAGACTAGGAAAATCCAAAAAAGAAATTGTAATATACTTTCTGAATATCAAAGATTTTTACAAGAACCACTTGAATGACCTGTGATTTGTTTAAAATATTATTTGTGTTGTCTGTTAGTTTTTCATTTTTTAAACTTTAGTACAATAAAAAAATGTTATTAATTTATATTAAGATTAATAAATTTAGAATGCAAATTAGGATAATTAGAGTAAAACAATTTTAAAATAAGCAATTGTAGAGCAAAATTTTTTGACTTTAATGGAATAATCAAGGTAAGTACATTATTTACCTTCTAAATAGACATGTCAATTTATCAAGCAAGATTGATAATTAACTAAAATGACTACTTAAGAAAAAATACTAGACCTGATTAGAAGCAAAACAACGTTTAAGTTCTTTTCAGCTGAGTCAAAGTAATTGATTCTTAACAGAAGTACTCTTTATTGAATAATTTGATAATATTTTGGGGTCAATTAGACAGTTTATCAAATTTTAAACAATATAAATATTTGTTCTGGTGCAATTATCAACATTTCATTCAGATTAATATGGTATTTATTAAAATTAAGAAATAACAGTGGTGTAAATTTAACAAAGATTGTTAATAATAAATATGTATAATGTCTTTCTTTTCAAACTGATAGCCATTTGAGTGCTTTTATAAAAGAGAGACATTGGTAGTGAAAAAGTTTCAAAGACAAAATAGTAGAAGAATAAATTATATAAATTTTGATAGATGAACTTTAAGTAAAAAAAAAGCACTTGCACCAACCATAACTTTAGAACAGTAATTAAATATTGACTAAAATGAAACTAAAGAAAAAATAGTTTTGATATTATTGAATATAAAGAAAATAAAGATTAATAATGAATTAAAATATTAAACTATTGAAACAGTAAGGTCTGCTTTGCAGATCTTCGTTTCACCTTTTCTCATCCATTTCCTACCCTCATACCTTAGTTTGAACCCCAATCTATCATAGTGTGTCTGCAATATGCTTATATACCAAAAATCTCACCTAATTTTAAACCACGAGTACAATGCTCATATTATATATATAAGTATAATTCATGCCCAAATAAATAAAATATTATAGATTATGTATATGTTCACATAATTTAGATTTATTTAAAAGTATGTTATATAGGTCATAATTGCGCACACATTATGATATGCATTTTAAAACTTATATCAAAATTATAAATTGTTAATTAAGATTATTTTGTTTGAATCTATTTACAAAAATATATTACAGTTGTAATATATTTTGATTTAAAATAAAACTCATATTCGTTTAGTAAATAGATTCAAATATTGAGATTTAAAAGTAAAATAATTTTCTTTTAATTTAATAAAAGTCAGTCCAAGTATTTATGTTAAAATAAATGAGGGACAATAGTGTAATTATTTCATGTTGTAGAAGCTTATCTAAAAATACAGCAGATGTCCACTTAAGGTTTTCTGTAATTAGTAAAAGTAATTTTTAATTAAATCTAGTTTGTAATTTGAATGTCGACAAGGAAATTAACAACAGAAATTAATTAAAATTTTGTTAAATTCCTTTAAACATTCGGATAGATTTAATTACAGCTGATAAGTCTGATATATTTTTGTAATGCTCCAGGGCAGTTGTATTGTTTATTTCCACTATAAAAGGAAGGGTTTTCTTTTGTTCTCCATTCTGGTCATTTGCTGATGAAATGTTTCTAACCAAAATTATTCTAGTTTTTGCTGATGAAATGTTTCTAACCAAAATTATTCTGGTGTTTCTAATGAAATGATTCTAGTCATTTGCTGATGAATTGTTTCTAATCAAGACTTTCTATTCATTTGCTGATGAAATGTGTCAACTGAAAATATTCTAGTAAAATATTCTTCAAAATATATTTTCCTGAGATTTTAGCTATGTGCCTGCGAACTTATATTTGAAGCAGAGTTTTCATCTCCAAATTAATTTATCATGTTTACCACACAAATTGCTAACCTTGACATGTTGGAGTAGAGGTGGCACAAAGGCTATTTCCCTCAAGAATGGCCGGCTGCTGCTCTAGACCATCGGAAGTTATCACGTAAAGAACCCCGGAACTGCTGCTGCTGCCAAAAATATGAACAATTCCAGATTTTGCTGCTGAATTATATAAAACCTGCTGACCATCAATCTACCTGAAATTGTTTCTCCAGAGGTAACCTAAATTAACCCAAGAGCTCTTGTGATTCCTAACTAACATGCTATAGCTATTTTAGATTGTTTTCTTTTAGTTCACATAACTTCATTATGTACTTCTTTAATGTTTTCTAATATAATCAACAGTTTTGCTCTCTATCCTTGGGTTAATATTTTCTATTTATAAAGCTTTTTTATTTTATTATGATAATGTGTCAGAATCGTCTTTGACCGAGTGAATTATTCCCTTTGTTGAAAGTAAGACACCGCTATTAAAGCATATTTTAAATTTATAATAATTCCCAATTTTATTATCTTGCAAATCACTCATTCGAGGGTGATTCTAATCTTCTTTAATATATATATAATAATCACATAGTTTAAAATCTACATTTTATTAATTTTAACCTAATATGAGAGTATGTGCGAGGTCAATGATTTAAATGTGTCCCCAAATGCATGATTGCGTAAATAAACCTATGCTTTCTTTTCAAACCCGCAAGCATACATTCTCCTATTTTTAAATACTGTGTTCTACTTTAACTACAAAGTTCATCATTGACATCGAAAATGTGCGGACCCTTTTAAATGAATTTCTGGGAATTTGATTGGGCATTTTTCTTAATCCAAGTAAAACCCATTTAGTATGTTTTATATACATTAGTCTAGTATTGCTGGTAAATGAATTGGTTGTTGAGACCACTTTGTTTCACTTTCCAAGGATTTTAAACAGCTAAGTCCATTCTCTCTTCACTTCCTGCGGTTTCCAGGCAGAGTGTGTCCACAAATGTCACACCTGGGAATTGAATGCAGTCGTCACCCAGTTGCTGAGTTTCAGCTGTTCATGACAACACTTTCCTACAGGTTAGTGGTGAGCTGCCCTCCATAGTCATTCCAAATATTTACTATTGTTTTATTTATATATTTATTTCTACAAAGCATCCGTGACTTAAACATGTCACACCCTCCATCCTTTAATAAATTCATTACTAGCAATACTGACCTTCCATCTGCTTTAGTTATTATTATCAAATAAATGTCTTGATCACATCCCCACTTTATTGCTTAGGAAGCTTTTGTCCGTGCTATTCTCGAAATCAATAAATATTTTATAACACTTAATTTTCAAATATTTTATTAAACTTGTATAATTACTCAAAGCACCTCGCACATGTTCCCATCTCTTTAAGCACATTATCGTAATGCTATTAGCCCGAGGGATAGAATATATAATTTTGCTTTAAAACCTTTTTGTAATTTATTGGAATGTCATGCCAACAATTATTTAATACGTGTCCCTGTCTCATATAAGCAGACAGTGGCGTTATATATATATTTCTATATAAATAAATTTTGAAATCATTTAAAACTAATTTTGATCTTTTATTTTATTGATTCCTATCACTGTCTCGGTCTATATATCTATTTTCTCCATTTCTTTTGTACATCCATAGACGTTAATTAGCAACCCAAACTTATCTTAGTATAGAGTCTTTTTGTTTCTCCCTGACCACCAGGCACCGGTAAAAGGTTATACTAGTAGTAGCATCAGATGCATTATCATGTAGGTGGCATTGTGAAAATTGGACTTTAGATTCAAACTTAGTATATCTAGAAGGCAACCCCTCCTAGAATGTTCAGTTTTGTGTTTGGGGTTTGAATTCTGCAGTGTGTTAGTGAGATAGACAATTCTGACTGTTACACTATATAAACTTTAGCAATAAAATTACAATTTTTCTTAATGATGTATTAAAAGTTTCTAAACTGCTGCATTTTCTTTTAAAAATTATTTGCAACTAATTTATTTAACTTATGAAGTCAAGAAAGTCAGAAGACAAATTTGGCTCAGTTGGAAAATAAAATAAAACCTCTTTTCCAGATACTTTTCCCACCACTCAGGTAAAAATGAATTAATGCAGCCACACTTTGTAAAGCCATTTGATTGTATTGGTAACCTTGAGGGACCATTTTAAATATGACTAAAACAAGTGCAAATCTCATACTCACATGATTAAACTTAAAACAAGTTATATTTCCCAACCAACTCCCCAAAATCAACACTAGTATTTTAAATAGTTTTTCTTTTCACTCAACAATAATTTAATTTAAATTAAAAAATAATACATTTTATTATTGTATCAGGATACTATGCTAAATGAATCAATTTCAAAAACAAGAATCTCTCAATTTACAAAACATTCTGGCATTTTTGCCTAACCCAGTGGTTAATCAGTTTCTTTAATTAAAATATATTTTCTCTTAACTGATAAGTGCTAAAATGACCATTTAGAAATAAAAGTTGCTAAATAAAAAAGGATTGGCAACTTGAATTAAAACTAACAACAATTTATTTCACAATTTAAAATTAATTTATACCTATATATATATACAAAATTAAAATTAATTACTTTAAAATGCATTCATTGAGCAAAGTTTATAAAAATAAATGAATAACAATGATTATCTAACTAATGCATATAAAATGAATGGAAATCAGATTATATTGACTGAATGCCTTTTTAATATTTTTTTTTTCTAAAGTTTTTTTAAAAAATAGTCTTATTATGGTATTTCATTTTTTTAACCCTCCCATTACTGACCAGAATGACAAACTCATAATGTTCTTTCTGTTAAATGGTTTCCTTTTGAAATGTTCTATTTTTCGAACAAAATAAAGTCAATTGAGGTACACATTTCCATTGACTTTTAAAATTAATCTTGGTTTTAGACCATGGCGTTCGAGTTCAGGAATCTCCAGAAGAAATCTACATAGAGTATAGTGAGTTAGTACACTTTAGTGTCTAGCAATGCATATTCTCTGGCCGTATCAACAAATGATTCTGTGGTCTCATGTTCTGATAAGTTCTATTTTGTTTTCAGAAACTACAGTAACGGTAAAATATTTTTTTAGTTACGTTAAAAGTTCACAAAAGCTAAAATACTGGCCAACTCTCCCATCCAGATCAAATTAGAACAAAGAATAAATGAATCTTAAGTCCCTTTATATTTTCTAATCAAAACTTTTTTATATATTTTTTTTTAAATTACAAATATACAATCGATCAGTAATTAAAAGACAGTAATAAATTGAAGATTTCTTATCTCTTAATTACTATTTATAGATTTTTTTTAATTACAAATATACAATCGATCAGTAATTAAAAGACTGTAATAAATTGAAGACTTCTTATCTTTGATTACTGTGAGTAGATTTATTTGCTATAAGTAAATCTGATCAAATTCATTTTCGTTTTACAAACAAAAATTGAAATATAATTATTTCAACCTCTTTTTTTATTTTTTATTTTAAGCCATCTTATGTGGATTTAATTTATTTATTAAAATTCTTTGGTACTTGTGTATAATTCAACCGATGATGTATTACCCTGAAGGCATATCAGTCTAATCTTGCGATTTTTAAGATAACGTCTCCAAGTGATCTGCGGACACATGTAATCGCTAAAATGTGTCCGCAGATCACGTGAACACGGTACGTTAAAAATTGCAAGATTAGACTGATATGCCTTCAGTGTACTTGAATTATCCAGGTCACATGCTAAAAAATATTCAAAAATGAAAAATATCTGACGCAGGTCAGGCAAATACTAAAAAAAAAATGTACATGCATGCGTCAAAATATTATTCTCAATTTTAAAATACAGCAGTGCATAGCGCTGGAATTGGTCGGGGGGCTCCGGTAGTTTTTGTCGGGCCATAGGCCCGGCGTACACGTAGATCAGACATTGTATTACTCTCATAGCTGTATGATATAATTCAGAAATTAAAAATAAAATTAAAACGTAATTCAATGTAAGTTTGAGAATTGTAGAAATATTAACAAATATTTTTTGTAAATAAGTTTGAGAATTGTAGAAATATTAACAAAAACTTTTTGTAAATTTTAAATAAACACCTAAATAAAAAAGACGCGATCTAATGCAAATCTGGTATTAATGGTGCAGCACTTTTACATGCATTTGGTAATTTTAAAAACGTACTGCATATTGCAAAATTGATTTAAAAAATTATTTCAAATTATTTACACATTAAAAACGTAATGTAGAAATATTAACAAAAAGTTTTTGTAAATTTAAAATAAACAAATAAAACACTTTACCCGAATTAATGCGAATCTGGCATTAATGGCATCCTTGTTATCACATGCATTTGGTAATGTATATTCCAAATTTGTTTTAAAAAATTATTGAAAATTATTTACACATTAAACGTAATTCAATGTAAGTTTGAGAATTGTAGAAATATTAACAAATATTTTTTGTAAATAAGTTTGAGAATTGTAGAAATATTAACAAAAACTTTTTGTAAATTTTAAATAAACACCTAAATAAAAAAGATGCGATCTAATGCAAATCTGGTATTAATGGCGTCCAGAAAATGCCGCACTTTTACATGCATTTGGTAATTTTTAAAACGTACTGCATATTGCAAAATTGATTTAAAAAATTATTTCAAATTATTTACACATTAAAAACGTAATGTAGAAATATTAACAAAAAGTTTTTGTAAATTTAAAATAAACAGATAAATAAAACACTTTACCCGAATTAACAGCTCAAAAAAGTAACTGTGATGCCGTGGATAGCAAAATCGCAATAGACAGAAAAATCAAAAAATTTCCCAAACCTCTCTACGAATTTTAAATCTCGCGGGTGAAAAAAAAAAAAATTGACTCTCTGATGGATTAATCATGCCAGTCACTTGGTTACCATGACAACGTTGTCATGCAAAAAACGTCGATGTCTACCGGAAGGGAAATCAGTAAGTCAAAAACGTCATCGGTTGAATTATACACAAGTACCAATTCTTTTTAATAAATGTTACAACTTTTATTCATCCACGCAAGATGCTTATATATCTATCTCACCATGCCGATACATACACATTCAATATAATATTTTCGATCTAAAAGAACTTTAAATACTTTCTAAAAATTGAATACATACTTGCTATCTGGGAGATTATTGTCGTACTATACATTTGAGCTTATTTATAAATCCTCAATAATAAATGAATCAATAACTCTGTCTACAATGTAAATTATACATGCATGTATATCTATGTGTCATACAGAGAAGTTTTGATGATGATGATGATAATAATAATAAAACACTTATTTATAAGTAAGTTTTAGAGGAGAAGATATAAATTAAATGTTAATATCGATAGGCTGAATGTTTTCGAGGAGCCATGCCTCATAATCATAGCCATCATAAAAAAGGTATAATAAAATATATGCAAAGATATTTAAATAAGGCAGTGTTACATAGACCATTTCTTTGAGATCTCGAAGCAAGTATTTTTTCTATTGACAGCATGAATGTTCCCATTAATATAGAATGCTTCTTTTATTTTTCTCTTATGATTATTTGATTCTGAGCATAAGATTATGGGATTGTGAAGTTGTGTCCGGATTGCTTGGTATGCTCCAAAAATACAGAGGATATATTGTTGTTCTTCTGAGCTCTGTTGTAAGTGTACAAGTATTGCAAGTCTAGTGTTGATTGTAGCTTTAGTTTCACTGGAATATACAGCATGGCATCTGGCCTGAGGGCATGCAATGAGTATACCACATGTGGGGTGAATGATCAATCAATGTGACCTTTTAGAATTGTTAATCAATCTATTCAAATTAGGTAGAGTTCTAATAATGTTTAGACAACTGTGCTTTCAATACTGTGTATCAGATTCATGATGAACAAATTAAATTGATGGGTTAATATTTCAACGGATGCTCAGTGAAACACTAATATCTCTTAGATTGGCTATGTAATTTATTTGACTTGCCAATAAACCAGGCCTCTAATTCTCAAATTAATTTTTTAATCATTAGAGAAATGCTGGACATGAATTTTATCCTCAAATAATTAATACAGTTTGCAACAAGCCTAATAATAAGAGGAGGGAAGATAAAAGAAATCTGGTTTATTGCAAAGTCAAATAACATTGTCAATTTAAAAAATACTAGTGTCCCATTAAGCATGCACTATAATATTAACTAGTCAGCATAATTTGTTCACCATGAATCTGGTATAAAGTACCAAAAATCATGCTTGGCCAACTGCTGCTGCTACTACTACTACTACTACTACTACTACTACTACTACTACTACTACTACTACTACTACTGCTACTGCTACTGCTGCTGCTGCTACTGCTACTGCTACTACTACGACAATGATGATGACTATGACAATTACGATGACTACGACTACTACTACTACTACTACTACTATTATTATTATTATTATTATTATCATCATCATCATCATCAATATATGACACAGATATATCTTTGTGTATAATTTACATTATAAATCCTTAAGGAAATTGACAAATATGGTGGAAGATATCAATATCCTATGAGTGTGGTGAGAAAATGACAGATCCAAGTATTAACATTTTCCATATGAAAACTCATCATTTGGATGCCCCATGACTTCTTGAGCAGTTCATCATTTAATAATTTTATTGTTAAAAGAATAAAAAATTCAAATGCTATTATATAAATAAAATAATGCTTACACCATTATCCCTATATAAAAAATAGGGAGATGAAAAAATTGAGTTTCCCATTTTTTATAAGGAAATTGTGCAAAGCATGGGGGAAAAGCAACTAAGATTAGTTTATATTATTTTTTTATTATTATGTGTGTTTTTTAATCAAGTATTTTTTTTTTACTGTTGCAACTAGAAATGAAATCTTAGATATCTAGTCTATCAGAAACAAAATAAGATAAAACAAATTAAAAGGTAAAATACTTACCTAAAATATATTTGAGAACAAAATACTGATAAAATTATTAATTTTCATAGAAAAAAAGAAGGATTGCTTAATTGTTTCACTGCATTCTGTTTTATGGCATGATGTATGCATAAAAATTTTTAGAGTTGTTATTTCAAGTATATAAAAAAAATGTATTCTGGCAAATACTTTTAAATTGAAATCTTCAATAGTAATTGGTCTGCACTCAGCAAGAATCATTTGGCATAAATGTTTTTTTTAATACAGAAATGGATAGTATTACTACAGAAGTACCAGTTGATGTAGGTGAAAGTATGTTATAACAATAGATGTGTTATCAGTATTTTAAAAAAACAGTGTATCATTCAAAGTTATCAAGTTTACTGCTTTAAGCATGAGATTTTAAGAGCATTAAAAGAATTGGATGTTGTCATAGTACCATGAAATATGGTGAAACATATAGTAAAAAATAATTGGGAATATTTAATTTTGGCTCTAAATAGGATTTTTTTATATTTCTAATCTTTAATTAACAGATTATTATCAATTAAGTGTGTTGTAGAGAAATTTTCCAAATATTATCTGAATAAACTTTAACTTTGTGATGAATGTTTTTGATGTGGCAACATTTTCATATCTGATTTCTTATTTATATAATTAATGGGCAGACAAAAGTGTAACCTATGCATTGTAGTTTGAAGAATTATTATTTGATAATTGTGTATTTTTAATCATGTAAAAATTCTTGACTTTAGCAAATAAATGAATAAAAATGATGTAATTAATGACTGAAGAATGAGATTACGATAAAGTAGATTTTAATAAAAATAATTTGTATTATTTTAACATATGGATTTATAGCTTGGTTCATTGGATGAGGATTGGATAAAATCAAAGATGATATTCTAACCTTATTTTAGTATCCATTAAAAAATATATAAATATAACTAGGACATAGATTTAAAAACTAAATAATTTTTGCTTTAAGTAAAAATTTGTTTATAAATTTTATAACCATTCTAATCCAGCATCATTTAGTGTAGTAATGAGCTGGAAAGTTCATGCATTAAATAATTCCCAATTATGTAAAAAAAATTGATCAAATACAAAAAAACTGGTATTATTCTTATCCAATACCATTAGATTTGTCAAACAGTTACACATGTGATTACTACTTATATAAAAATTAAATAGAGGAATTTTAACTTAGGATTTTCAATCTATACTCATCCTCCACTCAGATGGCACACATGGTCACACACATGTGAAAAAGATAAATGATCCCCAATATATGTATTTCATGTAGAACCAGCATACATTAGTTAGGCCATATCATAAACCCCCACACACATATACAGTCAATGCTCAGCTTGTATTAAGATAGCAATTCGTTAAACTTTAATGGATAGGCTTTAATCTTCTGACCCTTTCAACAATTCAACCATCCATTTCATTGAAAAACCAAAGACGGAACTTTTAAAGCTTTTAGTTATACCCTCTACATATTATGTCAAGGTAAACCCTCATATTATTGGGCCATTACGTATTCATTTATATTAATAGAAGATGGGTAGGTTGGATTTATACTATGATGTGTCCTATTTTGAAGGCAATATATAATTAACCTATTCATGCAATATACTGAATGTCTACTGTAGTAAATAGAGGAATTTAAACTTAGAATTTTTAGTCTGTACTCCTTATCCACTTCAAACAACCAATACAATATTGGCTTGGAAATAGGTTACATCATAGTATAAGTCCAGACCATCCATCTTCTATTAATATAAATGAATAGGTAATGTTCCAATAATATGAAGGATTAAATTGACTTAAGGTCTATATATGTATGATTTCAATATCAAATCCAGCAAAGACTTTGAGCATTCCATCATTGATTTTTGAATGAAATGGATGATTGAACTGTTGGAAGAGTGAAGAACCTATCTATTAAAATTTAAGGAATTTCTAGCTTATCATAAGCAAGAACTAAATATATATATATATATATATGGGATATTATATATATATATATATATATATATGGGATATTATGATCTGGTCCAAATAATGAGTGCTGTAAGGAATTGTTAGTTTAATATAAGCAACAATTGAATATATATATATATATATATATATATATCTATATATATAGGGTTACAATATATATATATATATATATATATATATATATTGTAACCCTCACACCTATGACCAACACTAACAATTACCCGGGGGCACCAATTCTATGGATCATAGAATAAAATATTTATTTAACTTTACCTAAATCTATTCATGAGGCTCTTAATTAAAGCTTTCACCTAAAACTAATTTAGTTGAGGGATGCAGAGGTGTATGAGGTGTATAATGTACATTAGAGGTGGGAGAAAATATTATTACTAATAGGAATAAACATCTATTAAGTTATATGCTAGCCAAATTAAATTGGTAAAATTCTACCAGCTAAAATTAACTAATAATACTCTATACTTCACCTCCTCCCATTATTCATATGCACTGAACAACCTCTACTATATTATACAATTAAACTAATAACTAAAATAAAATATAAAATAATATTACAGAAATTGTAATGTATAATTCACTAGCTCTAAACTCAAACTAAACTTATCATTACTAAATTTTAATTACTCATTACTCTAATCTGGATAAATGAATTTATTATCTAATCTAAATTATATATTGAAGATCTCAGGAAATCAACTTATGGTATGGCTTGATTTAACATTTCTATACCTCAAATTATTATTTAACACTATGAAAATAATATTATAAACCAAACAATACCCTAATTAGATACTTGCAGTTAGATAATGAAAGAAATCAGGCACGTTTTGATTTCAATTCATCATTTAAACAAAAATTAAATAACAAAACCCTTTTAAAAATGATCAGTAGGTAATTGGCATCTCATATAGTGTTTGAATCAAGGAAATCAACATCATCAGATCTGGAGATTTATTATAATTAAATAAAATACAATTATGTTACATTAAATAAAATAAATGTATAAGCATGTGTGGAAGTGTGAAACACGAATGAATGTTATAGAAGAAACTCCAAATACAAATTTAGATAACAAAATATTTATTACTCAAATAGAAAATGGTTAAATCAACATTTACTTTTATTTTATTGTTATGAACACAAATTCCAAAAAGATTTAATATTATTGAGTACAGGTTATACAAGAAGATATAATACAACATGATTTATTAACTTTTTACATCTACTATATTTCATTCATCAAAACATTTTGATAGATTGGTAAACATTTTATTTGAAACATTAAATGAACTAAATAAGTCCCTATTATTTACTATAAAGAAATGTCTCTTTGGCTATCAGTGATTTCTGATAGACTTATACAAAAATAATAAAAAAAAATATGGCCTTACACTTCTAGTAGCTGATTACTAAAGTATCTTTTATTCAGCATTTTGCTGAATATCACTTATTTATTAACTAAAAGTTTATAACAACAACATAGATTAATATTCTAATTACTGAACAAATCAAGATTTTACATTGTTATTTTAAAATTATCTTAAATAAAATTAGAATAAGGGGATTTAAACTAGAAATAATATTGGACTATCTAACCAAAGAAAATAAATACTTATATTAATTAAATGTATTTTTCTTTGTAATTTTAAGGTACAGTATTCTATTGAATAATTAGGTTCTGCTTTGCCAAAATAAAGTAAATCCTTGTATTCATCAACTATGTCCTATCTTTGCTTGATTATTTATGCAAATTATGATTAAATGATAAAAATCAATGAGATGAAACTTAAATGATTACTACAAAATGTTTTTTAAATGATAAGTAAAGTTCTACATTAATAATGATTTTTTTTTATATCTCAAAATTAACAATTTGTGCATGAATCTGTATTATGCTGTGTGTCAAAGAAAATAAATAAGTAATGTTAATCAATCTAATCGGTTTGCTTATGATATTTCAATATAATCATAATACGGTTGGAAGTGAAGATCAGTCAATCTTTATTTATTAACTACAATACAGCTGTTTTATAAGACACTATACTTTCCTTTTATTTTTATTTTTTATCATAAACCATCAAACACTAGGCTATAGCATAAGCTGGAAAACATCCAATACACATGGGATAAAAGATTTATATAATTCAAAACAGGTAATATAACAATAACTTCCAAGTCTATCTTTAAGACTAAATAATTGGTGGAATAACTCATCACCAAATGAAAATTAGTAATATAACATCTCTGGCTTCATACACATCTAATTCAATATATTAAATATAAAAAATGGATTCAATCCACTCCTATCAGAATATATTCCAATACATGGATAAGAAAAGGAATATTCAATTCCATACACTACACTATATTGCACTGGGCAAACTACCCATATTAAATATTCAACTAATAAATACACTGATTCAATCCCATAAAATATTATAAACATTGTACACTTTATAGCATATAGCCACAAAATACTTTTCATTCAGTCATAACAAAGAAATAATAATTCTTTCTTAAACAACTTTCTAATTCTTTAAAATGATTGATCATCTTTTCCTTCCAAATCTGATTGATTTAAAATCATTTTTACTTGCAATTACATATAATTATAAATAAGTTTGATAATAGACACACACACGTATAAGCATATGATATACAGACCCTTTAAAAACACAGTAAGCAAAGAATTACTGTTAAAATATTAATTATTACTGCTGGAATTAATAAAGAATAAATATCTCATATCTGATAATATTTAAGACTTGGTAATGTTCAAAGAACAATTGGAGAATAAAATACTAATTACTATGGACAAAGCAAGATGAATAATTCTTTTACAATATAATGCATTAATATTGGCACGAATCTGTAGTTAAATTAAACCTAAATAAATAATAAAATTGTATGTTATAGATGAAATAATTATTGAAAATAATTATTTTCTAATTTATAAAAAGAAATATATTCGATAAGATTTGATAGAATGAACTCTTTTTTTTTAAATAATCATTCACCCTTATTAATCTATAAATGGACTCTTCCATTCATTTTATTATGTGCATGGATTATTAACACACGCATGTCCAAACTTATCAAAATAATAACAATAATAAAAATTACCAGCATAATGTGTTCTTTCACTATGCTATTTGAGACGTTCTTGAAGAACAAACATAATAATGATACATATAATAAACATATTTAAAATAATAAAGCATTTCTTGACTAATACTATCTAATATGCTATTAAATAATAATAAAGTTTTTTTCTTCTTTCTTCTTCTTAAATGAAACAAAGTTTATCAATAGTTTTACATGACTTTCCTTGTCATGTCTCCCAATGAATAATAAGGATATTAAACAGTAAACACACAAAGATAAATATTGATGCATCAAACAACACATTTCCTGCAGGAGAAACAAAATAATATTTTGTTGAATCCATAAGAGCATATTCAATGTTTTTAGTTATCAATTAATGAATTGCTACTAATGTTGTAAATAATGAATTTCCTTAATTAAACAATATATTTCATAATGCAAGTAAAATAGAAGTTTGTACTTTATTCCTAGGATATATTTAACATTTGATTTCACAACCATAAAGCCATTCAGAAATATACGTAGTTATTCAATTAATATTTATTTAGATAAACTCATTGATATATTAATACAGCAATGTCACATAACTTTATCCACTTATAATTTCATTCCTCCTATTAGTCTAGAAGAACAAATAATTATTAAAGTACATTTAATGACATATTTAATCTTATATTTTTTTTTCGAAAGGTAAATACATATGACAATAAAATTACATATTCCTTGTGAATATTTTAAATTTTGAGTTTTCTTTTATATTTAACATGAAATTTGTTCATTAAAGTTCTGAATACGTTCAATGACAGTTCATATCTTCCCCATACATAAATGAAGCATGTAGCAGTTGTTCCCTTCATAGTATAATTAAAGCATAAAAACTTAATTTTTATAAAATAAACAAATATTCTTTTATCCTTCCCTGTTAATTTTAAATTTAAATAAAACAATTTTACAGTCCTATTAAGCATTCCCATTTCTTAAATAATAATTTATCTTGACTAATAGAATATAACACTTACATGTACTTTAGCATAACGTTGGGACAATTTGAATGGTCAGCTGGAGCAAAACTGACATATCTTTTAGTGGTTTTTAAGTACACATTTCACAAACAAAATAATATAATTAAATTTTTAACTTGAACTCTGGAAGAGGAAAAATAATTTCACTATTAAACTTTGCTAGCTATAACTGCCCTCGTAAAAGTTTTAATAATTGACTCTGACTGACTGAAGTAGTAATTGACTCTTCAAAAGTAATAATAGACTGCCCAATTAAAAGTAATAAGTATTCCTTTTATAATTTTTTTAATAATCATTACATCATATTGTTCTCTTCCAATTGTTTACAATAATGTTAACATCATCAGAAAAAGATTGTCAATTGCTCCTCCCCCTTGCAAACTTACTTAAATATGCAAAAACTCAAGACAGTAAAAAAAAAAAAAAAAATAGAGATGAAAAAAAAAATTATTTCGTCTTTTAAATAAATGAAAAAAAAATATTGAACTAATAATTAAATGTTTTTAAAGCAGTAGAATAAAATTGATGACAATTGTTTTAATAAATAAAATATTTTACAGTATTTGTCATTATATAATTCACCTGTCCATAATTTATTGATTTATTTAAAATGTAATTACGCTGGATTTTTAATACTATTATTGATATAATTAAATATTTGAATGTAATGTAGGATATTTAATGGTTTAATGAAACATGTGAATGAAAAAATGAAGTTGGGATAATGCATAAATATTCAGTAGTAATATGCTATAGGTATTACCCTGATATGACTGAAATGACAATGTGAATGATGATGAGTGAAACATATTTTACTGTTTATTTTATAAATTTAAAATGTATAAAACAAATGAACTAGAAAATCATTCTAACAAAACTGAATACTGCTTTATGAACAAATAAAACAAGTAAGTATCAACTCAGACTGTACTGACTATACATATAAACTACTCCCCTATTCTATCACTGATTATACCCCAAAACAAAATACTAAATATTTAATAAATCTTTTAATTACACCTACACTTACTTTTGATTATAGTTTTAATTCAAAATAAAATATTTTTAAAAATTTCACATTATTTCATTTTTTTTTAAAGAGGATTGTATCAGATATTACTAATATACTACCACACTACTACAATGACTATTTCTGGATCCAAACCAGAAGGTCACAATATATATATATATATATATATATATATATATATATATATATATATATTGTGCCCTTTTCTATAGGTCAGTAACAGTCCATCACAGTCAATTACTAAAAATTTTAAATTTTAGAATATGTTCTTTTGATATGTTAATCATAGTTTGTCAATTATGTTATAAAGTACAATTTGAAGCTAAAGAAAATAAGTAGTGTATAAAATTGTAGTGAATCATTTAAAGGTAGTTAAGTAAAGCTTTAAATATTGTTGCATATGATTGCAAAAGCTGGCCATATTAAATAACTCAGCTATAAATAGTTAAAAGAATATTTAAATGTTAAATATAATAATACTTTTAAAACTTATAGAAGTAAATGTATTTAAATTTATAAAATCATATTTAGTAATGATAATTTTTTTTAAAAAAACATATATTTTAAAAATAAACTTTATGATGGTGAAAATTGTATTTAATTCTATATTTTAAATTATTCTTCCAAAATTTTATAATTATATTATTTAATATAGTGGGTGTAGCAATTTTATAAATTCAGACAGAGAAATAGATTGAAAATCGTCTGTCTTAAATTTTATTAATCATGTGACTTGTATACTACATACTTTCACACACATGCTTGTTTGAGTTTAAATTAACAAAGTTTGAAATGTTTTAAAATAGCATTATAGAATTGGATATAATGATTACCTAGCATAAAGCAAATATTAAATATTAAGTTAACTATCGTATAACATGCCTAAATGATGTAATAAAGACGAACACACTCATAATATAAAAATTAAATATTTTGTTTAAATAAAACTAGATAAATGGAATATTAAGAATGGAATAAGTTATTAAAATTATTTTAAAAGTGATTTTAAATGATTAAATAATTTTAAATAGAGTAATAATTGATTTAAAGGTAGTATTTTAAATAATATTTTTAAGTTTTATTATGTCATAAATTTTTATTTTAAAAATTCAATTCTATAAAAAATTAAAAATATGTAAATTTGTTCTCAAGCTAAAAATAAGAATTTACCAATAGGATAAGGTATTCTTACAAGGTATAAATACCAGA
The DNA here is from genome assembly GCA_028023455.1 of Epiperipatus broadwayi. Classification (NCBI taxonomy): domain Eukaryota; kingdom Metazoa; phylum Onychophora; class Udeonychophora; order Euonychophora; family Peripatidae; genus Epiperipatus; species Epiperipatus broadwayi. Next base: position 2,106,122 of record JAQFVV010006283.1, read on the forward strand.
GACTAATAATGTACAAGGGAGTGTAATAATGTGTTAGTAGTAATTAATAACATGCCAATGTAGCTGAATAATATCAGAAGCTATAGAGTTGAAAAATCTTTAAAATTTTTATTATTTAGTCAATTTATAGTATTCTCTTATACTTCATTTATCGTAATTAATAGGATACTTTTATATTTTTAAAAGAGAGTTTAAAATACAATATATTTTGAACTTCATTTAAATGGATTTAATTTTAAGTTTACTTACTAGTCGTATTTTATCTAAAGTTTAACCTAAACTTCGCCATAAAACAAATGGATATAATAAGTAAAATGAATATAAATTATAATACTATGAAAATGCATAGTATGTTCATTGATATCATTATATTAATGCTTCACCAGAGAACTGTTTTGGTACGTAAAAACCACAGCTCGGACATTATACGGATGCAATGGAAAGCTATTTGCCATCTAAAAAAAATTTGTGATGCATTATTTATAAGCTTATCCAGGAGTTTTTAAAAAAAATAAGAAACTTATATCTTATGAATTATCATAAAATATAATAATGAAAGAAATAGAATGTTTAGTCTTTTTTGAAAGAAACATTTTTTAAAAATATATATATTTTACAAGAATTAAAAAGAGCTTACAGAGAAGATTTTGTTAAGGAGTTGTGATATTAAAAACTTCTAGTCTCAGAAATATTAAAATGCATCTTTAGAAGTATTTGTTTTTGAAGTGCTTTATCAAGGATGGAAACCTATATAAAAGAATGAACACATAATAGTTGATTAAAAATGGATCCATGGAAATATTGTGGAAAAGTTTACCAAATATTTTTAAAGTAAAATTATTTAAGAAGCTTCACAGGATTAGTTTAGCATAATAAATCTTTAATAATAATTATTTAAAACAGTAAAACCAAGGATTATCATTTTATAAAATTTACTAAAATGGATTAACAAGGATTTTATTATATTTTTTAAGATTTAAAAGACGTCGTATTATTTTTTTTTTACTATTGTTTTAAAAATTGCTCATCAACCACCCTCAATGGATTGTTCTTGTTCATCGTCATAGCAACGGAGCAGGGGGGGGACGCTATGAAGAATAACGCATTTTTAGGAGAAACATTTAAAAAAAAACTAGAAAAATAATAAGCTTTATGAACTCTATCAAGGACTTTTATCAAGTAAAGAATTAATGAAGAAATAAGTAATTATAGTCTTGATTTTTATTTTATTTTACTAACTTAGTTAAATGTAAATTTTTCTATTTTATAAGATTAGGAAAACATAAAACATTAAGGATTAATAACATTAAAATTTTATAATATAATTTAATAATTTTTTTAATAAGAACATTTTAAAATAAAGTATATGGGTATGAACTTTCTTTATATCTGCAATGTTCAAGTGGATGAAGAAAACCTACTACAAATGATGACCAGATAAAGGTTATTTGGTAATAGTAACAGCTATTAATAATTTATAATGTATATTTTTTTGTTTTCTTTAGATCATCTATGAATCGTAAGAATGAAGTGTAAAAGTTTTAATTATATGTAACGCATTTCATACAACATTTTAAAAACATTATGAGATAGGATTGATTTGAAAATATGCATACAATGATTTTTTTTATATTAGTGATATAATCCAACATAATAACAAATAATTATGTGATTCTTTTAAAATTTTCATGTTAGGATATTCAAATATTGTCTGATTAGATTGTATATGATTAAGCATACAGAATGATGAAGTAGACAAACTTTTCTTGTGGAACAGTGGGATTGTTTAATTATCAATGAATTTTATTTATTGTTTTGTAAATGCAGATAGTTATTTATCGATGTAAGATGTGGAAAATCTTGAGAAATAATGTTGAGATAGTGGCTTGGAAGTACTTAGTGAACAGGAAACCAAGATGATGTTTTTAAGAAATAGGATGTTATAAGGAATGTGAATAATATTTAGTCTTTGTGTAGATATTAGCATAGTTAACAAAGCCCTATGACTGGTACACATTTTATTTGGACAGTGTTTTATATTTCTTTAAATATTTGATGTTCTAATAAAGCTGAAGAAATAGCTTTAACATCGTTCATGTATTAGAGGTTATTAGACAGGTAAAGGTCATACCTCTTTCTTGTTAATGCACTGTGCCATGATTTTTGAGATATGTTATGAGTGATACTCTAGCTTTCTTCCTTAAATCCTATGCATCTATTTCGCTATCTTTATTTCATGTAACTGCATCGTTCAGTAAGATATTTTGAAAAGAAATGGTAAATAATTTACAGCTTAGGTTATGATATCGTTTTGTATAAGATTGGTTTATTTGCTTATAAGGAACAGAATTTTATAATTTAAAATTGAAAGTCCAATGAATCCTAAGGGAAAGGAAAGAATCATAGAATATATTTTGAATTTATTTCGGAAATGAAATATAAATTTTTAAAATCGAGTATCTAAACAAAAACATTTTCTTTAAAATGTTAATTATTTTTTGAATGCTTTATTATTATTTTTGGAGAAAATTAAGTATTGCATATTTTTAAAATATAATAATATACAATAAATGTAGGGAATACGCATAGTATATTTTTTGTTCATTGAATAACAGGAATATATTGATTATTACACTTATATCATACTAAAGTAAGGCTAAATAAGAATATATTATGATTAGTAAACATCGTGTGATATATGATATTCACTAAAATCTAGTAATGATTTTTGGATAAATATTTTGTGTAACATCTTTGACTTTGCAAAATGAAAATTTGTTTAATTTTTTTAAGAAATCCATACTCATTGTAATGTTAATTGTTGTTTTCTGTAGAATGTTTTCCTATGAATGTTTTAAAATAAGATAGTTTAATAATATTAAGGATGAAATATTTTGCTAATAAAATAAGTAAATATATTTGTAATAAGTTAACCATACTGAGAAACCAAATGGTAACATTTTATTTTGTCTTGAGTCTAAATAAAGATATAACTAAAAATAAATTATTTTTATAACCCAGTAGATAAAAATGTAAAGTATAAAATAAGGATATCCATTGTAAATAGTGTACATAAATTGTTTATTTTATTTTGTTGTTATTAATAAACTTTGTTAAAATTTGTTTTTTTCAAAATTTTGTGTCTGGATTGTTTATTTCTCCACTTCACTGCATGAAATCACGATATATTCATAATAATTGAAACAAACATATAATTTTGCACAAAAAGATAAATAAATAATTATTTTTAGAATTTAAATATTTTATTGGTATTCTTTTAATTAAATAATTATAATTTTACATTGTTTTGATTGGTCATAAATCAGTTATCACAATAGTATATTGAATTATATGCTAGCAGTTGCCACACACACTTTTGTTTGTCAGATTATCAAATGCTACCACGTATTTCTTATATGATTACACGAAGATAAAAAATCATATTATATTATTTATTATTTTATCATAGTAATAAAAATTATAGTGAAGAGACAAGAGATATACAGAATTAGTTTATACAACGAAGATTATTATTATTTTATTATTATTATTAGTTTCAGTGTAGTAGATTATGACATAAAATTCCCTTCTCATATTTTACTACTGTAATTTTAAATTAACTTAGAATAAATTTATGAACCTGAGATTTTATTTGAGCTAGATTATTACAAATAGGAGATTAAGATTTAATTATTAGTTTAATCTTGGTGAGTAGAATTTATTAAAGTCGTAAGAATACTATGAGTTTGTTATTTGAAATAGTAATAAGGGGGGATAGTATTCTTATGCCATTGAGGTAGTATCCTGTAGGATATTGGCTCAATGTAATCTATCTTGTCACTTGTATTTTCACTTCAAGTCTCATGAAAATATTAAATATTTATTTAATTTATTTTTATAAACTGAACCTTATTCGTATTTTAAATTTAAGCTAGTGAAATATTTAATTTTAATGCTGAATATTTCATTTATTAATTATTAACTGAGCTAGAACCCGTTTTATTTATATCATATATTATCTGGAAGTGAAGATGCACAAAGGCAAGGTTAGTATATATATAATGTAGAAAATTATAATCTGGTCCAAATGATGAGTGCTGGTTCTGCATGAAATATATATATTTGGGGATCATTTTTCTTTTTCACATGTGTGTGCTTGTGTGTATTGATTATTCAAGATGAAGTGAAAGATAAATAGGATGGATATATACTGAAAATCCTAAATTCAAATTCCTCTATTTACTATAGTAAACATTTAGTATACTGAATGAATAGGTTAAAAATTAAATAAGTATAGATGAGTCTTGTTGTAAAAATAGTAATTTTTTTGTTGGTTTTTTATTAACAAAGAGCACTTGAATATTATTTTTATTACAAATCAAATAACAAAAGAATTAAAGTTCATAACTTAAAAGAATTGTAAATGTTAGCTTCTAAGGTAACTGAAAATCACCAACCTCTATTTTAGAGAATATGAAGTTTAGTTTTTACCAAAAGCGATAACACAAGAAGAAAAAAAATGTAATTGGTAATATTTATTGTCAGATATTATAGCAGTTGATATACAATTTGTGTCATTTTTTAATTATTTTTCTTTAGAATGTCACACTGTCTATATTAAAAATAAACATTCTTACTGGTAATGAACTAGTTTTACAACAATATATACTTGAAAACTCTTCATTGATACTATTTGAGGTTGATAAAAAATATATCTCTATTGTTCAAAGTTAAAATTTTCTTTTATATTTAACTGATATGTATATCAAACTTGTCATTAAATGAGTGATCATAAATTTATTGTAATGGTTCTTAAAGCATATTCCATGGAATACTGATGTTCCATAAAAAAAAAATTGTAGGAATAATAATATATTTTTGTGTTATTGTAGCCATGCAATTTTTGTATGACCAACTATATCTAAATGCTATGGTTGCCTATGTGCAGTGTGGTCAGTTTCTGTGTAATCTGGGGCAATGCACATATGTTATTGTTTGAATAATTGGAATTTATACTGTCTATTTCTTATTTTCAACTGAGCAAAGTGTAATAATATCCGTAATTGAATTGCCCACACACTTGTTGTGTAATTCACATATTATTTAAATATCAGGTAAACATTTATTTTAAAATAAATAATTGTTTTCTTATTGAAGTATAGCATTTTAGCCAAATTTAATTAGTACCATGTCCACATAATGGATAAATTTATAATAAAAAATGTCACTGTGAAGAAAATCTTGAAAATAAATCTACTTATGATAATGTTGTTAGTACTAGTAAACACAATACAGTTGATCTTGATAAAAATGCTGCAAGTAAATGCAAATCATGAAAAGATAATGAATTGCCTATATGATGAAGAATTATGAATTTTTGTATGTTAGTGTTCCACAAGAAAAATATTAAGAGAAATGTGTTTCACAGTTCTACAAAGATTCAGAACCACTGGTATAGTGCACATGTATGCACAGAAAAAAAATTAAGAGCTATAAATGTAAAAATCTAGTACCCATGAATTTAAATTTTAATTCCCATTCAGATTTTTTAAAAAATGGATGAATAATTTTGTGGTAATAAAACTTAAAATGTGAACCATTAGTTTTTTTAATGCATATGATAAAAATATTCTTATTGATGTAGTTTAAATCTCTATCATTAGTTAGACTGTATTTAACATTCAATTATTAACAGGTGTAACAACAAAACCCATAAGTATCTCTTCTTTTGCTAGTTAATTTATTTTTGTGCTATCAAGCATGACAAAAAGCTATATTTTGATTTTGATACAAATAAAAAGATAGAAATATTTATTTTATTTTAAAACATATTTATTAGTGGTATATGTATTAGTCATGCTAAAACTTTGAACATATTTATTAGAATTACTAGAATAGAATCTGTTGTAACCTGAAAATATTAAGAATTTTTTTTTTTAATTTTAAATTTGCCATAAGCTTGGAAAAGTGAATTATGTAGCTATTCTAAAATTTAATTTATTATACATATTACTTATTTTAAAATTAGCAATACTTTAAAATTCAGTCTACTTGCCCTGTGATACTGAAATTAATAAGATGAAAGTCATTGATTGCAGCTTATAGTGAGTTTATATGATATAATAATCAAATAGATAGTTGTATAGTGAGTTATATAACATCTAGAATAATAAGTAACAAGTTGAGGTTTAATAAAGGAACTTTTAGAATTTACTCCATGAATCTTCTTCTGATAGTACTTATCTCATCAGTCATTCTATACTTTTCTTTTATTCTCTGTAACTTTTCAAAATCATGATGTATTTGAAGAAGTTGATCTTTCAAGCAAGTGGTAATCATTGTATATTCTGAGTACATTGACTATAATTCATGAAGTTATTGTAAAATTATTAACTATTTAGTAGAATTCCAAATTAAATCTATCTTTTCATATTTTTATTTCAGATCTTTGTAGTTAGTTTAAACAATGTACTTTATTTAATATTAGATATAAGAGATGTAAGGTTAATGTAATGTAAAGTTGATAGTGTACTTTGTGACCTTCCCTTAAATTTGCTCATACATATGCTAGCCATCCAGTTTTCATATAGCCTTCTATTGTATTTTGACCCCATTAATGCAATTTCTTTTCTCTTCTGCTCATTCTTAAGTCCATTCATTTTCATTAGTTAATTATTTGTTCTTCATCACACATTTAATCTTCTACATCTTTATTAATTTATCATCCAATTCATAATTCTAATTTCATACTCATTTCATAGATAGATGCCATCCTGATTATTAACTATCTACTAGAGTTACAATTTAAATCTATCTTAATATTTTTATTTTAGATCTTTGTAGTTAGTTTAATCAATGTACTTTATTTAATATGAGATATGAGATGTGCGGTTAATGTAATGTAAGATCGGTAATGCACTTTGTGACCTTCCCTTAAATTTGCTCATGCACATGCTAGCCAGTCAGTTTCATTTAGCCTTCTATTGTATTTTGATTCCATTATATTCCATTTGTTATTATGATTTATGCGTAAGATTATGTTTTACATGCGCTTTATTATTTTATGGTGTTTACAATATATACATATATTTAATATAAATACATATGTTAATAGTAATAAAAATAATTTAATAATTTTGATAGTCTTTATCTATAATATATATTTAAATTTAACATATTTATACTAGTCAACAAATATGTGTGCATTATAAATCATATATATAATTTAAACATCAAATTCAATACCTAATCTTTAATTCACAGTTTTTTTTTTTTCCAATGGAGAACACTAAGAGAAATAAGAACATATATATATATATATATATATATATATATATATATATTGTACCCTTTTGTTCAGGTTAGAATGGATTATTTGTAATAGTTTACTGAAAAATTTTGAAGTTGGGTAAGAGATGATGTATGTTGTGTGTTAATAATCTTTGAATAATTTAGTTAAGGCAAGTAAAATAATTGATGTATAGTATTAGATTAGTGTTTGTAAGAAAACAGTTAACCAAAAATCATTATAAGATTGTATGGTTGGGAGAACTGGCCATAATAAATACTGATTTAATAAGTCTTATAAATAATAATTAGGGTAAATTTTAAAAGTAATGCTTTAAAGTTAAACGAATAGATTTAGTAATAATAATTGTATTTAATGGCTATATTTTTAAAATCATTTGATTAAAAAATAATAATGTGGAAGAAAAGTGTAATTTTTTGGTTTTATAATATTAAAATAATTATTTTAAAATCATGCTATAATAGTGATTATGTAACATTATATAAATTAAATTATTATTTTAGTCTTTAAATTATTAGTGCCTTATTTAGTTTTGTAAATCACGTGACGCACACCTGTGTTTGAAAATAGAATAATATTATCTGTTATAAATGTTAAATTGGATTTTAAAAGTGAATATAATAAATAAAATCAGATTTATGTTTTTTGTTGAAAATAAATACGTTAAGTTCAAAATAAAGGTAGGAATGGTAATAAATATTGAAATGTGATTTTTAAAAATTATTTTAGAGTCTTTAGTAAGTGAAAATAAAATGTGAAAATTAAGTAAGAATTGAATAATATAATAAAAATAAATATTTAGTAAATTATTATTAACTTTAACTTTAAACCAATGTTCGTGGTCCCGGATAATTTGAGGCCAGGATTGTTTAACAGACCAATCAAAATTGGAATCAGCTGGAGTATTTAAAAGCTGTTTAAATTTTGGCAGATGATTATTGAGCTGTTATCTCATTCTACCGACGTGCTATTATAACATCGTTAGTATTTCAACAATTTCAGTAAAGTATTTAGTAGTGTAATAATCCATTTTATTTAGCTTCAATTTTTGTAAAAATACAGCAGTTTATTATTACAGGATCGTGATATGGAGAAAGAGGGCTAAAAAATTAAATAATTCCTTACTTAGCTGTTTTGTTTTCATTCAATTTGCCATCAATTTAAACATGAAGAAGTCATCACTAAATATAAAAAATTTAATGGAAGTATTCAAATGTTGTTATTGTATAAAGTGTATAATTTTGCCTGTGTTGATAGGTCATAATGATTTATGACTAAGTTTCATAAAAAGAACATCACGGAGAAAATATAAAAAAAAAAATTTCATTAAAAGACATAAAGTGAAATGATATAATATATTTTATGAAGAAAATTTATTTAAAATACAATGGGAAAATACTTTTAAAGAAAAAAAAACTTTTAAATTTGACCAAACAATTATTTTAGAATGTGGAGATATTTCTTTCTGAAGAAATATCGGAAATATCTTAAAATTGGAATTTTTCCTAGAAAATATAAGTTCATTTGCAAGTATGTGACTTATATCATATTTCAAAAAAATCTTATAAGTTAGTCATTAAGGTATGTGGGGCATATAAAAGTTTATTTAAATTATTTGGGAAAATAATTTAAGTTATTTGAAAATATTGGGAGAAGTATTGGTTGTATCAGAAAATATTAAACCTCAGTAAATATGGAAAAGTTACAAGAATTTGGAAAATTATCTTCATGAAGAGTATTTAAAATTATATATTTACCTAACAATACATGTTTGACTATTTAAAGTTTTGGAGATAAAAAAAAAATATTAATTATATTAGTGTAAGTCATATAGAATAAAAGTAAACATACCGTATTTAACTTGAACTGTCAGTTTGGATTATATATTACAACGTTAAGAACCAGAGCATGCGTGATTATTGATGTCAAAAGTGTGTATTAATGTTATTTTACTAGGAGAAAAGATACTTCCTGTAATGAACTTATTATCAAGAAAAGAACATTTCATCGTAAGAAATTCTAATAAAATTATTGTAAATATGGTTTTAAAATTAATTTTTTACTAACACAATTATAGTAATATTTATTCTTAGTATAAATATAGCATAGAAACAGAAAACATTGAATTATTTACTAACTTAATAATTAAATTTTATTGTAAAAAAAAATCTTTAATTTAGTATATTTTAAAGTGTGATAATGTGGAATATACAATAATAAAATGTCTATTTAGATGTAATCCAGAAGACATCACTAAGTAATTGCCAACAGAAATTACTTATGGTAATAATGTAAATTATTAATAGTTTTAAAATGTGTTTGTTATTTTGTACGAATGGATGCGTATATAAAACACACACCTACACATAATTTATCATTTGTTTAGTTATTTAAGAATATGCATAATTTTAATGATATCGTAAAGATATTTAAACATAAAAGAAATATAAGTATATGATTCTATTAAAACTAAATTGGTTGTTTTGTTGAATAATTTAAAGTGTTAAAAATATGACACTGATTCTGATTGTTTATGCTAAAGTTTGAGAACTATTAAAGAATGAAATAATCTTGTCTTATTAATTAGTTAGACTGTTATTCTAAAAATGAATTTATTTGTTATTATAAAAATGAGGATGAATTTAGCGATGTAAATTGGTGAATTTTAAATGCTAATATCTTAGTATTAGGTTATATAAGACCAGGATAATATTGTATGTAGGATTTCTTTATATGGGAAGAAAAAAATACTATATTGATGTTTATACAAGTATAGCTAACATAGCCCTATATCTTGTGTATATTCATGGCAGTGTTTATTTTTCTATGTGTTACAGCTTAATGTGCCATAATGCTGAATGAATAGTCTGGACATTATACTTGGTAGAAGAGGTTATTAAACAAATAAGTTATACCTCAGTTCATGTACACTGTGCTCATGATGGTTAGTTGATAAAGGTGTTAAGTTGAAGTTATAGTTTACCCTATATGCCTACTAGTTTATGAGTTATTGAAATTTATTGGATTACATTGTAAAAGATGGTTGTTTTAAAATTGGAAATAATAAATGAGTTTGGAAATAGAGAATTATTAAATTGGATAAGATAAGTTATGTTGCTTAGAGTAAAATAAGTGTAAAAAATTATAACATAATTTCATCAGTGAAAGAATCATAAAACTTTTATAGTTGAAAATAATATTTATTTATTTTTTAAATAAATAGTTGATAATTTAAAAGAATTTATAATGATATTACTTAATTATTAAGAATTTTTTTTGAAAAAAAAAGGACATACTTATAATGCATATTTTTATTTATGATTAAAGGTAATAGACTGAATCATGTTGAATGAATGAAAGTAGTCATAAGTTTTACAAAAATAATTTTATAACAACACACTAATACATATATGATATTTAAAGTTTAAAGTAATAATTAGTAAGTAGCTTAGTTTGATGGTATGCTATGAATTAAGGTTGTTCACATAAATATTGAAAAATGACTATACAGAATAATAAATAATTTTTAAAAACTAAATAACAAGGATAAGTTCATAGTAAAAGTATTACCTATGTTTTTTTAAAACCTATAAAGTAATAATATCGAATAACTGTAATAAAAAGTTATATAATGATATTTTTTTAAAAATAAGAAATATTTTATTTAAGAAATGTTCTGTATCTTATGTTTTAAGTCATTTGATTTGTCTTGAAAAAATACCTGAATATGAATAAATAGAATTCTATCAAAATGTAAATAATGTAAATAATTTTATTGTTAAGTTTGTTAATAAAATTGTTAAATGTGTTTTATAAGTCTTGGTGTTGACTCAATTTCTTCACATCACAATTATATAATCACAGATAATTATAATGAAGACATAATATTTGCACATCATAAATAAAATTTTTATTTAGGAGTTATATTTTATTGATATATTTTATTTAAGAAGTTTTACTTATGGTATTATTATGATGGTCATGGAATAATTATCAAAGATTTACATTAGATTATCTTAGTAATGATTGCCACATATTCTCAGATTATAATATCATACTAAATATATATTTATTTAAGATGCCATATGGATAATAGAGAATTATATTACACTTTTATTATAAGATATACAAGAATAACATTATAAATAGAAAGATAGGAGAGTGAATTATAGAATAAAGATTAGTATTACTATTTGTTATTATTAATATTATTAAATTGTAGTTAGGAATGATATTAAATCCCTTATCATACTTGCTTACAAAAGTTATAATTAATTTATCATTATTTTAAGAGAACCTGAGATAATTTGAGTTAAATTAGTTTTGAGAAAGATATTTAAATTAATTTGTTAAAAGTAATTTACTTAATTAGTTTTGATTAAAGACGTAAGAGTACTATAAATGTAGTATTTAAGTAATAGGAATAAGGATAGTATTCTTATGCCATTAAGGTGATATCCAGTGGGAGATTGTCTTAATGTATTCGCTCTGTCACTTGTAAACTCACTTCATAGTCTCATGATTTGATTAGATATTAATTTTTTTCATTTTATAAACCAGAACTATGTTATTATTTATTAATTAAGTTAATTTAGATACATTTTAAATAAACATAGTAATTTATCTGAGCTAGATCAAGTGATTATAATTATATATTTCCTGGAGGTGAGGGTACAATATATATATATATATATATATATATATATATATATATATATGTGTGTGTGTGTGTGTGTTTATCTAAATATTAATCATAACTGGTTTTGACCTCTTTACTTTTTTCTTTTTTATTAAAAAAAAATCTGAATAATTTTGAAAGTCTATGTTTTCTCTTCAAACTTGGAATATCGGTGTTAAGATGTCCAAACAAAGTCTTGCTTGTCTGATGCACAGTTTTTTGAAGTTGCACCATCTGGCAGTTAAATGTTTACTTTTTAAATATAAACAGGTAGAGCTGATCAACAATTCTTAGAAATAAATTGCGGATTGTGATATTTATACCTTTCTTTTCCAGGGATTTGGATAAATAGTTGTTTATTATATTTCTTTCTTTGCACATACATTTTGCATTAATGATTCTCTGACTGATAGAATTTGGCAGATAATAACAGAGTTTAATAAAACCCTGGATTGCTTAACCTTTTACTGATGCATGTCAACACTTTATGTCTGAAAAATAAATTTTCTTCTCCTATCTCAGTAATGATAAACCAAAACTAACAAACAAAACTTTGTTAATCCACATGGAAGCATAAATAGAAAAAGAGTACCAATAATAATATATTTGCAATCCTCCTCAAAATTCTCTTTATATTACATCAGTATTTCCATAGTATTTTATAATTATCTAGCTCCTCGAGATACATACTGTTCAACTTTTATTGTTAGCTATAAGATTCACACACACAAACCAGATGATAATTCATTTTCAAACATTTTAGAATTCAGGAGAAGACATCAATATAAACAATAATGCAGATAACTTTAAATGAACGAACTTTTAAAAATAAAAAATGCAAGATTACAAATCTGTTCCCCAATTTATTACAAATATAGTTAGACACACCCTTAATTACCTTTGTCATTTACATTATTTTTAATAGCAATTTAATATAATTCAGTCACCTCTTTATATATATATATATATTGCATTCTCAACCCAATTGTAAACAAAATATCAACTTTTAAGTGAAATAAAATAATAATGAAAATTGAATTTTTTTTTTTTTTAAATAAATGTGGATTGTAATCTGTATAAAAATATTTATATATTTAAAACAGAGATATGTATAAGGGATTATATTTATTTTTTAAGAACAAAAACCTTAAAGTAACTAATAAACATTCCCTCTTTTTACCCCCTACCTTTTTAATTTCTTCTATCTTAAAGATGGCCAATCCTTATAATATCGTCAGGCCCTTACAGAAATATATATATATATATATATATATATATATTCCTACTAACAACTAAATCTTGCAATAACTTTATTACCAAAAAAAAAAATGAATTCTTTAAGTAAGTTATTTTTTCATTTCCTTTTGGTTAATTAACAATATACAATATCTATGGTATTCTTTTTAAGCCTTTGTCTTGATATTCTTCTGTTAACATTCCACTCAAGAAAGCCTATAAATGCTGAAAGTGCTCAATAAAATTCTTCAAGGCAATGACAATGTCATCAACATATGCGATAATATTGTTTTTTTTTGTCATTCAATAAAATTATGTCCAAAACTAGACTTGTCCCACTATTAATCAAACCAAAGAGCATATGCTGGAAAACATTAAGATTGCCACTCATACTTAAATGCAGTGTATTTCTGATCATTTGGGTGCAAATAAATTTGCTAGTAATTGGCTGTTAAATCTACCATGATAAAAAAAAATCCCCATTAAATGTGGCTAATAATTCATGCATTGTAAATAAAATCTCGTGTTCTGGAATAGTTTGGTGATTTAAAAGTCTAGTTTTGAGACACAAACAAACTGATTCAACTTTCTTATTAACAACAGCCAAGAGATTGTTAAGTAATGAAGCAAATTTTCTTATGACACCTTTCCCCATTCTACCATCAGGTTAATGTGCTTGTCCACCTCAACCTTGTATTGACAAGATATAAAATATGTCTTGCATTGAAATAATTTGTAAACATTCAAATGTTTTTGATGTACATTGCCCTTAATAATTCTTAGCTGCTTAGAAAATATTTACTTAAGTTAACATATTAATTTATAAAACGTAGTTTTCATCTCATTGCTTAATTTTTTAGACTCATCCAACTTGGTCTTAATATCTAACTCAGTAGTGATCCCTGTTGCACATCCTGAAGTAATTGACCAGTGAAAGTTTTTCACCCTTACAAATGATATGCCTATCAACATATCAATAATGCATTCGTGTTGGTTCATAATATTTGAACTAGAATTATTTGATAAATAAGCCCAGTCATCATCAAAAACATATTCAATAATTAGTGATCACAATTGAACCTTGGAGCAAATTTATTGAGAGAATAATTTGACTTTCTTTCTATTTGCTAAAGTAATCTGAGATGATTGTTTATGTGGCAAGGTTGGGATAGCTGAATTTATATAAACCTTCTGAAATAAATTTTCAGAGATAATAGATATTTGACTATCAGTATCTATTAAGACTTGGTCTCAACACCAAACAACTAATAATACTATAACAATCATTGAAGCCTTTAGGTCCACATTCATCAAGATTAAAATTTAATGAATTTAAAGATAAAATTAGGTTGCCCCTCCTCAAATTAATCATAGATGCCCATAGTCAGGAACATTCCCATGAGAACCTTATTTATTTAAAGATTGGTTTTAGGTCTAATCACATCAAGATAATGATAATTCTCCACTGAAAGAGCAAATCTATTGAACCTCTTGTTATTTCTATTATTACTATTCCCCATAAGGGACTTGTCTCCTAGCTAAACAATTATTCACTGAACTAAATTGCCATGTGAATCCCATTTCTATCACAATTGATGCTAGATACTGAGTAACAGTGATCTTCTCATGTTTTCTTAAACATATTCTCTAAAGTACCTTTATTGGCTTGTAGTTTATCCAAAATATTAGAAACTTCTTTAGTATCAGTCACTATCAACACCTGCTCAATATGGCAGAGTAGGTTCCAATGTATAATGTGCATTATCTGAGTCTCAGGCAATGGAAAGAAAGTAAGGATCTTAAATTTAGCAACCTGCTGCTAAAGTTAATTGGTGGTAAATGTAGTCTTGCCTGTCTGTTCCAATAGTTACTCATTATAGCATATTTATAATTGTTATAGATCAGATGTTTTTTGAACAATGACTTTCACCAGTTGTTGGAAAATACATAGAGGTAATATCTGGCAACTGCTAATTTTACTGGTTCACTTAAGATACTTAGGGTTAACAACTATTTTAGTACACTAAAATATTCAATGAGATTCTCATAGTAACTCCCTTTAAAAACTTCAATATTTATGAATTGGGAAGTATTAGAACTTATTTGATTATTATTTCTGTTGAGAGTGCTACCTGAATCATTTTGATTCATGATAGAGGAATAATAATTATCAGAAGTTTTCTTAACATAATTAATAGGGTTCATATCCATTTCTTTATTTATAAAATGTATCCTTGTTCTGAGGAAATTTTTTTATCTCTTGATGTGCATAATTTATATACACTCTGATGGTATGTATCTTAAATTAATATATAAAACAAAATATTTCTAACCATATCCAAACTTTCTTTGTTTACACTCTACTTACCATATTTACTCATTTAATTTTTTTATTTATTGCAACAGCTATATTTTATTTTCATATGCAAAACACTGTGTGTCATTTATTACTGACACTACTCATTTAATGTCCATATTTATTGCAACAGCTATCATTTTTTTCATCCCCAAACATGTTATGCATCATTTATTATTGTAATATGAATTACCATACCTATCATTACTGAGTTCAAACCCTGTAACTCAATCAGAAAATAAGGCACAGGGAAATAACTAATTTCACTAATTATTATTGGCAAAAGGGAATTAAACTGACAGTTATCAGTTATATTCCCTAATCAACCTATTTGGATAACCATCTTCACCAGAATCAGTTAAGCTTAGGCAAAGTAAAGCATTTTATAAAACCCAAAAGCTTTAAGTACCACTTTCATAAAAAGATCATCCTAGAAGACCCATATTGAAAGCTACACCCAATATTCTCTTACAGGTTATCCCATATTTAAGCTTCATTATTCTAATTTTCAGGGTAAATAACCTATCTTACAATAAATATACATATTATTTAGGTTAACTACGTACAACAAAAATTTATTTTCTTAATTAGAAATATTAAAAAAACCAAACAAAAAATAATTATAATAAAGATGATACAAAAAATGAAAAAAAAAATCTAATCTATAATACATTACTTGGCAATAAAAAAATACCCCCCCCTTCCATTAATTTCTTATTGTATAAACTCCTACAGTAGATTATGGGCATATAAATAAACATACATTTAAAATAACAAAATATAGTGATATTACATAAGAAAAAAATATCAGCATAATAGATTATATTTTAATTCATGTTTTTCTACACATTAACAACTAAATATATATATAAAATTTCTACTGAGACTAGAGAATTTATGAAAAAAATAAAAAAATATTAAGATATATAAAAATGATGCATTAAAAAAGATTGAATATCTCGAATTTTGTAAAATGGTGTGGAAAAGAGCTGAAAATGATATAAGAAAGTATAACTGTCAAATAGCAAAAAAATCTGTGGAAGAGAATAAAAATCTCAAGAGTGTAAAACAACATTTTGGTATTGGTAGGAAATTTATATCTGCAATAAGAAAAAAAAGATGGAATTATTACTAAAAAGAGAGATGACATTATGAAATGGGTAGAAGACTTTTATCAAGAATTATATAGTAATAAAGAACAAGTACCTCCTGTATCTATTACATCTTCGAAATTGCCCGGAATTTTCAATGAAGAAGTGAGACATGCAATTAAATGTATGAAAAATGGAAAGACTCCAGGTAAGGATGAAATTATAATTGATATATTAAAAGAAGCAGGCGAAGAAATAAAATTTTTTTTAGCAAAGTTATATACCAAATGTTTAAATGATAAAGATGTACCTGATGATTGGAAGACTGCAGTATTAATATTAATATTTAAAAAAGGTGATAAAGAAGATATTAGAAATTACAGACCCATTAGCCTGTTATAAGTTTTATACAAAATTTTTACCAAATAATTACAACTCGTCTACAGAGAACATTGGATTTCCACCAACCAAGAGAACAAGCTGGATTTAAAAGTGGTTTTAGAATAGTAGATCATATCCAGGTATTGAGAGAAGTTATAGAAAGGACAAATGAATATGAGTTGTCATTATGCTTTGGATTTGTAGATTATAAGGCCTTTGATTCTATAAACATTTCTTCAGTGATTAAAGCATTGGATCATCAAGGTATAGATCCAGGATATTGTCATATTTTAAAGAATATTTATAAAAATGCAACAGCAACAATTAGATTACATAATGCTACTGGGAAAGTCAACATTGAAAGGGGTGTAAGACAGGGTGACTCTATATCTCCAAAACCTTTTATAGCAGTGCTGCAAGAAGTATTTTGTGGATTAAAATGGGAAGCTAAAGGAGTGAAAATAAATGGAGATTATTTAAGTCATTTAGATTTTGTGTATAATGTAATTGTTTTTGCAAATAATGCTTTAGAGCTTCAGGAAATGTTGCAGGAGTTATCAGATGAAAGTAGAAAAGTATGACTAAAGATAAATGTTAAAAATACTAAAGTAATATTTAATGGATTTTCTCAAAGTATGAAAATTAAGATTGATTATGATGAGTTAAAAGAAGTTAACAGTTACAAATATCTTGGTCAGATTATTAATACAGATGGAAACATAATGGATGAAATTAATCATAGAATTAAACTTAGTTGGAGTGCTTTTGGTAGAAATAACTTGATACTAAAAGGAAATATGCCTATGTGTTTGAAAAGGAAAGTTTTTAATAAATGTGTTTTACCAGTTCTTACTTATGGATCTGAGACTTGGACACTTAATGGAAGAGCAATACAGAGACTTCAGACCACTCAAAGAGGTATGGAAAGATGCATGTTGGAAGTAACAAGAAAAAATTGAAAATGCAATATATGGGTAAGAGAACAAACAGGTGTTACTGACCTCATTGAAAAAAATTAAAAAGACTGAAGTGGAGTTGGGTTGGACATATTGCTAGAAGAGATGATAATAGATGGATAACTGAAATCTTAAACTGGATTCCAATGGATTGTAAAAGATCCAGAAAGAGACCACATGTGAGATGGATGGATGAAACAAGAAAGTGTGCAGGGTTGGTATGGAGAAGAGAAGCTAAATATTTGAGGAGATGGGTTGAACTTGGAGAGACTTTCATCCTGCAGTGTATTGATAATGGTTGTTGATGATGATGATATATATATCTTGGATCTATTCCTATATGTATAGCTTAATTTATATAAGATATTAATTTCTTTAAATTGAAATTGATATATTCCTAAAAAAAAAAAAAAAACATAAGAAAAAATAATAATTATAAATTTAAATTTCCTTTTCTTACTTACACTAAAATAGGGGGGGGTGTACATCTCATTTATTCTCTCTCTAAATATTTCAAAGACCATCTGTAATTATTATTCGTATGAGAGGTTACAGAATGCTGGCTTCTGTGATGACCATTTCCTTTTGTTCTTAACTATAACAAAACTTCCCTGGCATGCTTTTATTTACAAAGCTCTATTCTAATGTGGAGTAACAAATAGGAGAAAAAGATGATTTTGATTTTGCTACTTTTCTTGCTAGGAAGGATTACAGCATAATGGTACAGCTCACCTGATGATTATTTAAGGATTATATCTTGCACACTTGGTCAACTTTTATTCCATTTTGTTTAGTTTCTTTAATCCTTCTGGCTGCATTATCATTTTTTAAGTCTTTTAAAAATGTATTCCAACAGTTCTCCAATATTTTTTTTTGTTTCTGCAATATAGTTGTTTCAATCACTGATTTGGATTCCAGACTGCTGATGGTTCTGCTGAGTCTAATTTCCCACTGCTTTCTGATGACCCAGTCAGCTCTCTTCTTATACAATACACATACAAAGATCAAAATGTTGTAATATTTTGTCATTGATTTCAATTAATTTATTTTTTTAATCAGCTTGCAGATAAGTCTTTTTATTTTTACAAAAGAGGAATTTTAAGAATTTTATTAACACTTTGCAAATTGAAGTTTTTATACAATCTCTTTGTACATTAAAAAAAATAATTTCAAAAAAAAAAATTATATCAAAGAGATAAATCCTTACCAAATTTTTTTATCTGAATGTATCTAATTATCTTCCAAAATATATGTTACTTTTTTTTCCTACAAGATATTTTTTTTTTCTCGTGTGTCATAGCATCAGCTGGGAAGCGAACCCGCTAACCCGGGACAACTGCTTGTAAAGCAGCCATCGCTTACCTCTTGACCACCAATGCTTGACTCCTACAAGATATTTGTACCAAAGACAATGAATGAAACCATCTTAGTTTTTTTATTTATAAATTTAATTAAAACAAACTAACAAACATTTAAATTAGTTTTTCTTCCTTTATCTTAGATTAAAAAAATGTAAAATACATAAAGAAAATGTATTAATAAAAATTAATATCACAAGTAAAAAAAATACTTGATATGCAAATATTTTATGTATGTATGTATATTGCACACAAATATCCCTTTTGGTTTTTAAAATATATTTATACTTTTACATTTATGAATCAATTCACACTTGAATACACTGCTAGCTGATCAAAACATGTGATGAGTATTTGATCATCATCAGTCACCATTACAATATATTTACATAAATGTTAATTATAATTGGTTTTGGTCATTATCTTTATTTTTTCTTTTTTATTTAAAAAAACAATTCTGAATAATTTTGGAAGTCTATATTTTTTCATGGAACTTGAATGATTAGGTGTTAAGATGGCTGAACAATGTCTAACTTGTCTGATGTACAATTTTTTTAAAGTTGCATCATCTAGCAATTAAATGTTTACTTTTTTAAAATAAACAGGACAAAACAGGTACATCTGATCAACAATTCTCAGGAATGCATTGTGAATTGTGATGTTTATATCCTTCTTCTCCAGAGATTAGTTGTTTATTATATTTCTTCTTTTACACATAGATTTTGAATTAATGATTTTATGACATGAAATTTAGCAGATTACAACAAAGTGTTTAATAAAACTCTGGACCACTTAATATTTTACTGATGCATTTCAGCAATTTGTTTACATCTAAAAAATGAATTTCCTTCTTTTATCTCAGTAATGAAAAAAGTAAAACTCACAAACGAAACTATGTTAATCCAAATGGAAGTATAAACAGAACAAGAGTACTAACAATAATATATTTACGATTCCTTCTCGAAATTCTCTTTATATTACATCAGTATTTCCATAGTATTTTTAATTATATAACTCCACGAGTCAAGTACTATCCAACTTCCTTGTTACCCATAAGATTCACGCACATACTAGATAATAATTCATTTTTGAACATTTTAGTGTCCATAAGAAGACATCAATATAAGCAAAAATGCAGATGACTTTAAATAAACAAACTTTAAATACATTTAAAAAAAAAATAAAGATTAAAAATCAGTTCTCCAATTTCTTTACAAATACAATTACCCAAACCCTTAGTTACCTTTATCATTAACATTATTTTTAATAGCAATTTAATTTTTATTATGTTCTTAATACAACTGTAAACAAAATATCAACTGTAGGTGAGTTAAAATAATTCCAAAAATTGAAACTTTTTTTTAAAAAAAGTTTGTATCAAAAATATTTATATATTTAAAATAGAGATACATATAAGAAATTATGAGATGTTTATTCTTTAAGAACAAAAGCAACCTTAAGATAACTAATAAACTTTCCTCTTCTTTTTATCCTTCCCCCCTTTTTTTTAATTGCAATTATTTTAAGAATTGAGCTGATCAATCATTACAATATATATATATATATATGCAGTAAGTGATAATTATTAAATCAATCTTTCAATACAATGTTTAAACATACTAACATCAATATCAAATAACATTTTTAGATTTTAAAAAAATACTGTATTAAGAAAAAACTAAATTAGAAATATCTATATCCCTCACTAACTTAAATGGATTTATTTATATCTCATTATAAGTAATATTGACATTATAAGCTAGGATTTTTAGCAAAAAGAAACCATAAAAATATTTTATCTAATTCCACTAAATATAATATAAGGCTTATAAAATGTAATGTAGAATCACTCACCTTATATACTATTTAAAAAGATATTAATGTACATAAAAGTAAAGATTATATTTTTCCTATTTCTTTTCAATAAATAGAAAATAGAAACTTCACTCAGAATTTTGTAATATATTTTAAGAGAGAATATTATTATATATAATGGAATGCCATATAAATTGGAAAAAGCATTACACATTGACTTAGACTAAGAAACTTTATTTTGCATTTAATGACTGTGATGTGGTATTTGCTATAAAAATATTTCAATAATTTTTTGAGGTCATTATGACGTTTTATTTTTTTCTTTGCCAACAAAATTGTATCACTTGCTGTAAATATCATTTCTTTACTTCATTTATTTTTATCTTTTGATTCACTAATTATTACCTTTAAAAAGTATCTTCAAATCAGTTAATTGTTTTTACTTTATACTTTTTTGTATATATTTATATCCATCAAAAAGTATTAATAACTTTGTTTATTTTTTTTTTTTATTAACTTATCACTTCTCAAATCCAGAAAAATCATGATTTCCCTAACATTTTTTTTCTATGGTTCCTATCATCTATATTCTAAAAATGTTATTTGATATTGATGTTAGTATGTTTAAACATTGTATTGAAAGATTGATTTAATATTCTCTTCTGTGGTCTTTTTTCCATAAAATTAATTTATCTTTATTGCTGTTATAATACTTTGCTCTTTTTTTATCTAATCATATCTCCATGATATTTTAATGTATATTTTTTATACAGCTGTCTACCCTTAACCTATAAGTTCCATTTTATTAATCCAAAGTTTTTTTTAAAACTTTGTTCTCATGAGTAACCAACCAGTCTTATTATAATTATTATTATCTTGATATATATATAACTTTGTTCTCATAAGTAACCAACCAGTCTTCTTATAATTATTATTATCTTGATATATATATATATATATATTGTACCGGTATAAATCCACCATGCTTACTCATACACAGTACCCGAGTTCAAATCCA
This sequence comes from Epiperipatus broadwayi, assembly GCA_028023455.1. Classification (NCBI taxonomy): domain Eukaryota; kingdom Metazoa; phylum Onychophora; class Udeonychophora; order Euonychophora; family Peripatidae; genus Epiperipatus; species Epiperipatus broadwayi. The sequence goes on from JAQFVV010006283.1 coordinate 2,128,320, forward strand.
GTCCACGTTTAAGAATAAATTCCAAAACGCCAACGAAATTCAAACCCAAACCCCGGTATGACCAACCGATGATGACTTTATAACAGCACGGGGTTATCCCTTTACTAGCTCAACTCAGAACACAGACTAAATTACTCACAGTTTTATATATAGATCTATTATACTCTGGATATCGGTACGGTCATTAATGTAATGTATATATTTAAGTTGTCAATACAGACAGTAGGTGACTAAGTAGACTTCGAGAGTAATGAGGTGGAAGACACAAAATTAGAGTAAATAAATTGTTTAATAACAAATAGAAAGCATAAAAATATAGTATTCAAAAGTACGGTAAGATTTCCATAAATATTCTATTATAATTAGCTACTAGTCTTTAGTCATCATTTTACCTGGTAAACAAACTCATACCAATATTTGTGTAGTGAAATGATTGACGGGTGGCTAAGGGAATCAGAGCATTTGAGCATTGACAATATTTATCTACGATTTTTATTAAGTTATTTTATTCAAATACATTCGAACCGTTGCGTGTACGAATAGTTGGAGGGTGGTTTCGTATAACTATGATATCTAAGATTGATGTACTAGTGGTTGCCTAGATTGAAGAGCCCTACAGTAATCACTTGCGGTGCATCAACGGAATACCGGGCGGCTTGTACTTTGACAAGGCTTAATGCCCCCAAGTAGCTCCGGGACACTACAACCAGCCAGGATCATTTCGAAACCCGGTGATCCAAGAGATAACCTGGGAAAGAATTGCTTTCTTCCCCAGATGGTAGTATGGCGAGACGCTAACTTCGGCGAAGGGAAGGCATTGCCACAGTCATCGAGAACGAGTGCTTGAAGTGGATTTGAAAAGGAATTATACCAAACCTGAGTAATCAATTCGTATATTTCTGCGCAACAGGCTGATATAACTATTCCAATAAAACATGGCGGAATCAAACTGACCGCGAAAGCAATAATTAATTAAGTTTACTCTGAAACCCCTAACTCCCCCAGGTCGTTCAGGCGGTAGTGATTATAACAAATTATACACTGAGAGCTATTTCTCATTTCATGTAGGAAACTAAGATAATAAACTTAAAACCCTTTACATATTTAAGATTGAAGTATCGGTTACAATAGTATGACAAAACTAACAAACAAAACATAATAAAGTGATTTAATATCTGCCAACTCAATATATGAAATAATCTTTAATTTAATAACGAACTTCCTTTTAAAATAACTATCATCAATATTATAAACCAGCTTTAAACAGAGTTGGGAAATATTTCTATTGGCACCGTTTGTTTATAGCATAAGTAACAAAAGGAAAAAAATATAAATGTCTTCATTTGAATTATTATTAGTAGATACAATATTTATAAACTATTTTCTAAAGACTAGAGCAGAGGAAAAGGCGAAAAGAAAATTTACTGACAGGTTTGAAACAGTAGCATTATAACGAAACAAAAAAAACTTACATGTGATTCATTTGATTGACAGATTAACTTATAACATTAAGCTCGGGAGGAAGTTAAAAGTTCATGTAACACAGTTACCCTTCTTTCTTCATCCGGCTTGGCTTCTCACGACGGTATTTCTGACGAACGTAGGCGCGCATTTGAAATTTACTTGGAAGGCATAGTCAATTTGGAGATTGGAAGCTGGAAATCGTGAAGCACATAAAACATGATCAGTCAGCGGCACGAAGATTCACATTGGCGGGACAGAGATCAGCTCCTGGCACTTAGCCCATCGACATTACGGTTTACTGGTGGACTTCTTAACAAAAGTTGGAGAGATTTCTCTAGCAACTGCTTTGCTGTTTTTGAGACGATCTACTCTCAGCCACGTCAAAAGTTAGAATGTTAGGTTTTTTTTTTTAAAATGGCCACGGTTGACCTTTCTGTCTGGTTTTTGTTTTAGGCTCCGCCTACTTTTCTCTAGCCTCCAGCAATCCAGCTTGACCATACAATATCAATTATTCATTTCCATTGTTCCATTTTCAGCTATCTCTAACTTTAATACGCAATTTTAAATTGACACAGTAATTACAAATATAAATTCCTTATCTAATTTCGAATACAACTTAATTACTCTATATATTTGTACAATACAGATTTTAATTAAAAACACTGATCAAAGGAATGTGACTTTTGATCAGCATTTTAAAACGACTTTGTATAATTCTAAACGGCTAAAATTTAAGCAAATACACCCACAATGAAACTTTTAAATTAAGCTGCTATAAATTCACAAACCACGCACACACGAATATTATTTCATGATTTGTGACATTTATGCACGGAATCTTTACATATTTATTTACAAAACATAAAATATATATAGCTCAATTTTTGTGACTTGAAATGGAAAAATCCCATTGCAGGCGAATAGTAGTTCGAATTACCGTACTTCAACACATGAAACTAAGATCGGTTCTTCGATCTGTCTGTTTCAATATATATATATATATCTGATCCATTTAGCAATCTTGACAACTTTTAAATGGCTTTATTTTTCTTTGAGTTGTTAATTTATTGGTAAAAAGTTTTAGTTTTTGTAACAATAAAACCATTTGAGCCCAAACAACTCTTACCAATATTTATTTCTTTTTTCCTGCTATTCTTTATGACAATCTTTCCTAAATATTTAAATTGTTTTTTTCCTCTCAAACCTATGCTGATGTGTTTTTAGTTTTTGATTGTTATCCAATTTTTTTCCCAAGGACCATACATTGTTTTCAATATTATTGCTTTTTTTTTCTATTAATACTGTCACTATTACAAGCACATCTTTTTTTATCTACTACACACCACAAGGAAGTGTATTTTTACTATGTACAACTTCATATAGTGCAACCACATCATTTAAGTATGCCAAAATATTATTAACTTTTACATCAATTTAAATCAAAACTCTATTCAAAATGATATAAATAAAAATAAGATAGTTATTTGTTAAAGATATAAATTCTCTGTAAATTGTAATCTTAATCTTAAATCATTCTAAGCACAGTCTTGCTAGATTTACAAATTTATTTTGTATCATTTCCAAAGTCTTCTAATGTTTTTTTCTGTAAATATTATCATATATCTTATTCATTTTTGCAAAATGTATGTAAATCTCTTTACTATATTCCCAATATTTTGAAATCAATTTTCTCAAGATAAAAATTATCTTCATGATGTCTCTTTTATAAAGCTTCTCTGATGACAGTCCACCTTTTGGTGAATATTTGAAATATATTTGATTATAATCAAAGCATCAGGTAGTATAAAATAATTTCTACAATTAAACATCCATGTTTGTTTCTTATATATAGGCATTATTACTGTTTCTAACTTAATCTTGCCAAATTTTATCTGTATTTCAAATGTCTACAATTAAAATTATTTATTGCATATTGGAGATTTTTTTTCAGATTTCTGTATAAATATGTTTCAGGAATGGGAGGTAGAGGAAGATTTTAAGTACCTCTCAAAACATACTGATCAACTGCAGTGTTTTACTTCATCATAACACATAAACTATAAAAAAAAAAACCATTTAATTTTCTAATTATATACAATCTAGTTTGTTCATATTTTATTTATATCTTGATCACTTTTACATCTTTTTTTTTTAAAGTTATTTTTTTTAAAAAAGTATGATTTCCAAATATTTTGTAGTAAATATTTTTTAAAAAAATCTCACTGGTGTTAAAACTCATATTATTTACAATTTAAGCTCTTTTTATTTTAGGAGTCTTAGTTTCTAATATCTTCTTGGTTTTTGTTTTTTAAATAATTAAATATTTTTACCACTAAACTATGTTTTTTTTTGTTGTTTTTAAACATGAATCCATTGCACCTTTTAGTGCTTTTATAATTTTATTTTTTCACCTATCTTTCACTTTTCTCATTTCCAGTATATTTTTTATTTAATATCTGAGAATAAATTTTCAAGTCATATATGATATTCTCTTTGCTTTTATTCTCATGTAACTTTTTTTATTATTATGTTTAGGATGAAACTTTATTAGAACTAATGGATAACCTTTTTTTTTCTTAAAATTTTCACATCCAATCTTCAATCAATAACAAATATATTATCAATTTGATCACGTATTACATCTAGTAAGTTCTTTATTTTCTTATCCATTTTTGTAAAATGTAATTAATTTTTTTTAAAATATATATATTTACAAATTAGAACCAGGTAAATACTTAGTTTGATTTACAAAATAAATCAATTTTATTTACTTTAAAAAAATACTTGAAACATTCCCAATCAGTAAACAACTAAACACAATATGGTTATTTCAAATCTTTCCCACAGTGCTTCAAAAAGTCTTATTTACTGACTCGATCCAATGCAAACCAGTTACAAATATCTGAAATACTTTAAAGCATAAAAAAAAAAAGTAAACTAGTTTTTCTAACGTACAAACGATTCAATCAACAAGCTTATAAGATCAAGATATTTACTTACACAACTTTTCAAATACAATAGAAATAATATTAGCTATCTTTTTTCCTTATAGAAATCGAAATTATTGTAAATATTTCACAAATAAATTACAGTATTTAAAACTCATATAGAAATAACAAATGATATATAAAGCAAATCCATTTATTTATATAAATATACTAATATGTGCATTTATGTATGTTAAGCATTTTTGCTTAAAAGCAAGAAGAATAATTAGTTAATAACGTGTTATAGTTAAATAATAACACTTGATCATGTTGATGGTACTTCTCTACTGTTTTGATACTTTATTTTATAACTGAGCTGCTCATAAATTTTAATGAACTCAATTAAATTATTATTTTTATTGATCCATTAGAAGATAAAGATCCCTACAAGTTTAATACAGTTTTTCCGAATCATAGTTCTCTTCTTTGAATTGCCCCAATAAATTTTCTTATTTCATTTGACAATCTCATAGCAACTTTCTAAGTCTTTTACAATCTCTTGGAATCCAGTTTAAGATTTTGACTGTTCTTTTATTTTAATCTTTTCTCACAAGATCTTCAGTTTAATTCCATTTCAGTTATTTAATTCTTTCAATGATATCTGTTTGATATTTTACAATTATATTTCATTTTCATTCTCTTCTTATTTTTAAGTTACAATTCTCAGTATTTTGTTGAGTTGATCTGATGCCTCTGAATTTTTTTCTGTTAAAAGTCCAAATCTCAGATCCATAAGTAAAAACTGATAAAATAAAACTATTAAAAACATTTCTTTTAAAGCACATAGGCACATTTCCTTCTAATATTAAATTATTCCTACTAATTTCATCCATTATTTTTCCATCTATGTTAATAATGTAGTCAAGATATTTGTAATTATTATGATTTTTTAATTTGTAATTAACAATTTTTATTTTATTTTCTGACAAAATCTATTGAACATTACTTTAGACTTTTATTATTTGTATCTTAGTTCCCCTTTTCTACTTTCATATGATAACTTTTACAATATTTCTGAAATTTTGAAATACTACTTGCAAAAACAACCACATCATCTGCAAAATCTAGATGATTAAAATAATATTTATGCACTTTTTTATTTCTTAATTTATTTTAATCAACAAAATATTTTTTTCTAAAACTGCTATAAAAAGTTTTTGAGATATAAAATCATTCAGGTATACATCCATATTAATGGTGATTTTCTAAGTGTCACCCATGTTTCCTCATCATTGAAATTTTATTTTGATATATCATCATGGTGTATTTATATATTATAGACCAAAGCTTTAGGTCATTGCTACAATGCTCGTAGAATCAAATGCCTTTTCATAATCTGCAAAACTAAAGCCAAATTACAATTCTTACTCATTGTTTTTTTTTTCTATAAATCTTTCAATATTTGAATGTGATTTATTGTGCTAAAACTTCTTTTAAATCCTGTTTGTTCTTTTGATAATCCGAATGCAAATTTACTATAGAGGAATTGTAAATATCATAGTTAAAATTTTATACAGAATAGATAAAATTCTGATAGATCTGTAATTTCTAATACCTTTTTTATGATCTTTCTTAAAAATCAATGGTACTATTGCATTCTTCCAATTTTCTGATAGATCTTTATCATTTAGCCCTTTGGTATATAGTTTTGACAACATTGTTCTATTTTTTTACCTGTTTATTTTCAGATATCAATAATAATTCAATAATTTTCTGAAATATTTTCTTCTTCATAGACTTAATTCCATGTTTCACCTCTCCATTTAAAAAGGCTTGGAAATTCAAAAGATATAGTAATTGTAATGATTATTTTATTTTCTTGTTTGTTAAGACTACATAATTTTTTGTAGAACTCTTCCACATATTTTGTGATGTTGTCCCTTTTTATTTAGTAATAGTTCTATTTTTTTCTTCTTATTGCTAAAATAACTTATTTTTAAATTCCACTATGTTGTATATACTTTTGGAAGTTTTATTTTCTTTTATAGATTTTTCTTGGCAAATCATACTTATACTTTATATCATTATTAATTCTTATTTTCAAGTCTTAATTAATTATTTTCACAAATTTTCATACTCTTTATTTTCTTAATGTTGTCTCTGTTAAAAATTTACTATTACATTGTTTCTTTTTTGTACCAGATGTCACTGTTGATAGAATGTAAATGCTTGAAAGCAGAAAGGGTACATATAATGAAGTTATGGGAGAATAGACATGAACAAAATGACTATACAGAAAGTGAGTTATTAGTTTTTATGTTGGGTTTGTGAAGAGATAAGGGGGGTTTAGATATAAAGGCCATAGAGTTAACAAAGATTATGTTGTGGAAATGGGATGGGGCAGAATATTGGAAGACTTAAGAGTGGGGAATGGAGAATAAAATGGCTAACAAGTTTATCTGGGCATAATTGCTGAGATATTCTTGACTTCATTTAAGGAGAAGCCAAAAATACATCACATCACATCACATTACCAGTGAACTTTAATGTTACTTCAAATTTCAGAATGATTGTCAAGTTTTAATTTAAATTCATTGAAGTGTTTTTAGGGCTAGAAATATCCATTGTTAATAATATATTTTTTATTAATATTTGTCTTTACATAGTTTTACATTAGCACATATTTTACATCTAACAAATAGAATATTTTCTGTGTTAAAAGTATTAACATTAAAATTGTGAATACTTTTTTTTCTGTTAGTCAAATTATAATCCAATTTTGCAGAACTTTCTTTTGGATATTTCTATATCCATTTTCACCTAGTTTTTTTTTTTAAAGAAAAAAATCATAAAACATACCCATTTTCTTTTTTTTTTTCATATTTCACAAGTAATTTCTGTCACCATAGCCAAATTTTATCTACAACACTTTCATTATTTGATCTTTTGTTTTTAAATTCTAGCATTAAAGTTTTATATGACAATTTTAAAATGTCATTTAATGTGATCAAAAGCTTTTTGTACATCTATAAAAAAAAATAATCTACACTTCATCACAATGAAACATATTGAAGCCCAAATTCAAATTTTCTGCATTTGGTATCTTCCAGTAAATTGAATAACTAATTTTGCCACCCTGTCTGATATATATATTTTTTATTTTATTTATAATAAATTCCACATTTCTTGTGCTTTTAATACTTGTGTCTTTATAATAAAATATATGTTCTCTTTTTAAGTCAATTATCTCTTCATCTTTTTTCTATCTTCATAAAAACTAATGCTGTCCCATTTAATATTAAGCAGCTCTTCAAATTCATTCTTATTTCACTTGAAAGTTATCTGGAGTTGGGCATAGCTAAATAACATATCATCATTAAATGGCAGTCTAAATCTGCAATTAGGATATTTTTAATTTTTTCTTCTTCAGTCGCCAATTGCTGCCTTGGTTAATGACTTTAAAGCCTCCTGGAAATAAGAACCTCAATTTAATTTTTTTTTGTCATTACTATAGAGATCTAAAAAAGTTTATTTCTACACCCATTCATCCTGTCTACAAAAAAACTAAACTGTTGTTTCAGTCAAGAATTAATGATGAAGAAAGTCATGATGTTTCTTGTTTTTAAACTCCGGGATAAAAAGCTAATAAACTTACCACCTGATGATGCATGTTAATCAGAAGTCTATCCATGTTTGTTTATCATTTAAATAATCACATAGTAATAACATTTACAGCAATAAGAAACCATAAAAATGACATTAGAAATTTTCTGCTCAGTTGTCTTTAAATTTTCAATGAGAAATCTAAGGATCTACTTTCAGTTAACAGCAATTTTTTTCTGCAGCTATAAATTAAATGTTTACATAAAATTATGGAAATGATAAACTTTTTCCATTCCATGCTGTTTATGTCATTACATCATCTCCATTATTAAACTTCATTTTAATAAACTAATGATCAGTATTTCAAGCTAATACCCATGTGCTTTATGAATCTTAATAATAAATAAATACTCTCACTTTCAACACAAAATAAAGTCTTTGTGAAAGAATAGAATGAATCCACCTATTATTTCAATCCAAATGCTTAAGTATGGGCAAATCTTAAGCACTGGAAACGAGAGCATGAAGATATTAACCAATTACTTTAAATTACTTTTACTATGTCTGAATGAATGATGCCTGCAAAATTTTCTAGAATTTACAATATGTCATTTTTAAATGAAACTAAACATATGTAAATGAGTTATTTATTTTATATAGTGTGATGTTTATGAATTGTAATAAACTAATGATCAGCTTTTCAAGCTAATACACATGTGCTTTAAGATTCATAAAGTGCACGTGTATTAGCTTGAAAAGCTGATCATTAGTTTATTACAATTCATAAACATCGCGCTATATAAAATAAATATTTCATTAAACATCATTTTGCAAATGTAAAATCAATTCATTTGTATTTTTTTTTTACTTTTTATAAAAATAGCTAATAGGACAAGCAATATTAATCAGGTTATACTTTCCGTACAGCAAATAATTTTACTTTCCAAGATAAAACTCTTTGCTACTCATCTTAACACCTTTGTGTAAAACAATCAACTAACAATATATAAATATTAATTAATAAGTATCTGTATTAATATGTAATGAAAAAAATATATATTTGTTTATAAAAAAATCAAAGTAAGCAATGTCTTTAATAATTTTTATTAGTCATACATTAGACTAGAGATTGCCCAATAACAAGTGGTATAGTAAAAGTTATACTACAGAAATATTAAGCAATGTCTTTCCTTAATATTTTGACAATTCAATATGAATTTCTGCAATGATGTTTATACTATTTTATAATAAAAGAATATTTTGATATGTTTAATTAAAAATACTTTTTTTTTGCTCTAATACTATGTAAAGGCAAACCCATGTTTAGCTTCTATAGTTATATATCATCTCCCTTATATGGAATAAATTAATAAACCCATTACTTTGAAACTGACATTTAATGTCATTAGCAACATTATGTTCAAATAATTTATCTCACTAGAATATCTTTCCCATTCTATCTTATTTTCTAAACAATATGATATTTTCCTCAAGCAACAGTTTTATTTCTTCATATTTTTTTAAACTTTTTTCATAATATCATTTCTTTATATGTATACCATGTATGAATCCAACTTTTTTTTTTTTCTTTCTTGGATTTTCAATGTTAGTTTGTTTTTCTGTTTGTCTAATCTTACATTTTATTATTAATTTTTATTCATATAAATACCTTAAAAGTTTTACTATAAACTACACACAATTTTATCAAACATTGATAAGTATTAAAACAGGCAAAACTCTCCATATAGTTGTGACACTCAGTGCAAGTCAGAATAATCAATGGATGCCAGAAGGCTTGTGCATAAAATCCCTATCTAGTGCCTATGCATCCAATATCCCCAGACTAGATTTGAGCTTGTGGTTTTTAGAGTGGCACTACTGTATGGAGAGTTTTGCCTGTTTTAATAACAGTTATGAGGAAGCATAAGAAATGGTGATCATGTGATATTAAAAAGTAATAAGCATTAGTAGACAATGCTTGTTTAAGACAAACATAACAATAAATGTAGATATCACTATTATATAGTGCTAAAGTAAGCTTAAAAAAAGAACATTTAAATTGTAAATTGTTCATTTTAAAATTCATCTTTATTTATTTTCTAATTATTCTTAATTTCTTTATTATTCATAATCATTTTACTTATTAAACTACTTATTTAAACTTTTTGTTTAAATTGTATTTAAAAATTAACTATAAATTCAGAGCATCTAACCCCCATCTCTTCCCCCAGATGATTAATATGACACAATATTTTTACAATCATTGAATTGATCCTGATTATTTTATTTTAGGATCTTTACTCTATAGCTAAGCATGACTTGAATTCATTTACTAATCAATAATGGATGATTAGTCTTGAACTAGTTATGGAATCACAAACTTGAAAAGATTCTGAGTTGTTTGGGAGTTTCCAGAAATCTGAATATGTTTTTATTTCTACTGAAAAGATAAATTACATGTCTTGAATTGGTGATCGAGAGGTCAGCGCGACTGCCTTGCATTTGCAGGCAGTTGCCCGGGTTGCGGGTTCATGTCCCGGCCGATGCTATGACACTCAAAAAAAAAGATAAATTACATGTCATGAAAATTGCAGATTAACAAGCTGTTCATTATCGACAAGGTTTTTAATTGCATTACCATAACCATAACAATTATGTGTGAAATACTATTGGAGTCTATTTTATTTGTTTTTTAATAAAATGTTATTTAAAAAATAAAATATTTATTACTTCTGATAATAAACAGTAGCAAATAATTATTTTTGAATCCCCAAAAAAAAAAATGTTAGGAGTAAACCTTTTTTTTTTTCTTTTGAAACATAAATTAATTTATTAGCTGTTTTCACACACGCAAAAATGTAAGTCCACAATAATTTACAAGTTTTAAAGGAAATTTACATAAGATTAAACAAAAAGAAAATATTCCCACATTTATTGCAAAAAAAAGTGATAGTTTATTAAATAATCTTTTAAGAAAGTTAATTTGATAAATTGTTTATTCCTGTTATGCACTTACAATATATGATTTCAGATGGCTTGCAACATATACTTTAAAAGACAGAATTCATTTACTATGGGCAACATTTTTCATAAAATGTGATGAGTCACATTTTGAAAAATTCATTACTAGAAAAATTCTTTAAGCTCGTGAACTATAGAAAAAATATTAATTAAACACTAGAATACACTCTATCTCTAAGACAGAACTTTACTGCTAATCTGAATGATAAATCATCTCTAAAAGATAATAACTTCTATTGGTCAAAAGCTAATCTAAGTAACAGTGGATAATTACTATCCAGTATTCACTGATTTCTCAATCTTAAAATATATGACTTTGAGTAATGAATTTTCTGCTTCTAAGGTCGGTGCTGAAAATAAATGAGTGAATGTGTATTAAGGAAGAATTATTTATTATCTAATTTCAGGACATTTATATCGATGCTGAAAATAAATGAATGAATATGTACTAAGGAAGAATTATTTGTTATCTAATTTTAGGACATTTATTTTTTGTTATTACAACTTAATTGCCCAAGCATATGATATAAATAGAGTTATACTGTCTTGCATGTAAACATGTTTGATTTTCTGGGATTGCTCACCTTCATATGGGGTCTTAGAAAAAAGGCATTTTTTTGGTTTTTAAAATATAAACATTTTTAAATATGCACCATGAAATAGAAAAGTAATTATTAAAATATAAAATTCTTTTTTTTTAATATTTTCAAAACAATTACTGATGTTTGAATAATTGAGAATATCTATCTACAGTTTTTGTCAACAAAATGTGGAAGAAGAGGATTTAGTGAACTTTTTCTTATGGTAAAAAATTCCATCCAAATCTAGGATACTAATGGCCCAAATAACACTTTATAATTTTGAATTCTATTATTATGATCAAAAACATTTTACTCTCTTCATTGGTATAATATTAAGCGTCAATTTATCTTAAAAATATAATTTTTAATTATTAATTATTTAATGAATGAATTTTTCAGATACTTTAACTATTAATATTTCACAAAGAAACTGTAAGAGACTTCACCAGCAAAAAGATTCTAATGACTTTATTAAGATTTTCAATTCTATCACTTTAGCCACATATTTGACAGCCATTTCCTTTAGTTTTGCAACATAATCATAAAAAATTAATTTGGGATATTTTTCTTTAATAGGGACACAATGTCACCACATGCTGATGCAAAGGAATCTGGCTATAAAGTATTTATGACACAACTCCAAGTAGTGTCAATTAACTTTTCAAGAAAATTGTTCTAGAAATTTAATTTTATCTAAATGAGGCAAGTAGATTACAATTCAAAATTATTTCTAAATAACAAAGGATAGAATTGTATTTAGTTTATTAGTATTCCAAATGATTCATTGCTGTTTAGATAAAGTTTTGAGCATACTGAATTAATAATAAAATCACAGACTGAAAAATATTTCCAATTTTTTCATTTCCTTATTGAGAAACTTCTCTATGATAGAAAACTACTTCTTTTGAAAAATCAAAACATATCACGATAAAACACTAAAATATCACATGATCAAGATTATATTGTTTAAACCTTGTGACCTATATTGATTGCTATGGTTTGTACTGGGTAGAATTATTGTTTGAGAGATTTGCTACTGCCATATCATGATACAATTGAATTTCTTGTATTCTTTTTCTGAAAGATGACTGATGCATATATTAGGAACAATAACTGAATCGATTAATTTAAAAACCTTTTATATACAATAAATATCACTTGGATTAGGAATGTCAAATTCACTCACAACCCAAGGATCATAGCATATATTATAGATCAAATTCAAAATTAAAGAAAATGCAATTTTTTAATTATTAATAATTAGAAATTAAAATAACATAGGTACAAAATACAACTATCTTACAAAAAGAGTTATAAAGTATAAAAGTCTTATTTTTCAAGTTTATGTTATTTAAATAAAATTGTATCATTTTTTGAAAAAAACTTGACAATGTTTGTCATTAACCAAATCTTCAAAGATTGGTTGAATTTGTTGAGCTGCAATCATTTTTAAAATTGATTGACATGTTGATATGTTAATTTTGATTTTTCCAGTTTAATTATTTTTAAATTTGGAAATAGTTATTTACATAAATTTTATTATTTATTAAAATGGAAAATAGTTGTGTGCACAAATATATGCTATTGAACATAGCTAAAACACACTTAACTGCACATAGCACACAAGAAAATAATTCAATTGATAAATATTTATAGACATGTGGAATTCCAATATTCATATATTTTTGTTTCAATATGTTATCACATTGAATAAAGTAATACTCAACTGCAAATTGCCTTTAACAATTTTAATATCAATAGATAGAGGAAAAATAAATAGTTGATATTGATTTTTATATTTCCTGTAAGTTCAAAAATCTTTCAAATTAATTTCCTAATAATTTAATTTGAGAACCATATTCTAAAAATTTTAATTCTGGTGATTTTTGTAAAAAAAGATTGACAATATTCAAAATAAGATACTTTTCATTTTAAATTTGTTTTTTTTTCCAGAATAATAAGTTCTCTTTGAAAGTACTGATATTAACAAATAATGTAGTAACAATATAATGTTTTTCTTGTAGTTTGAGATTAAGTTGATTGAGATAATTTCTAATGTCAACTGAAAAAGCCAATTCTTTGGATCATCTTTTTTATGTTCCATGTTCATAATTTTTCAATTCTAAGAAGTAATAATTTTGTTTGCAATTGAAGAATTACTTTGAAACTTCATAACAAGAAAGCCACTGAATTTCTGTAAAATAAAGTATATTGGTGTACTCACTTCCCATATCATGTAAAAAATTGCAATAATTAAGCCCAATATGGATATAATTTACAATTTCAGTGATATTTTTATGGCATATCCAATATTTAAAACTTTGAAGCACAATATTTTCTGATTATTAATGGAATTCAGATATTAAAATGTTATTCTCTACATTTTTCTTTTAGATATGTCATAATTCCTTTAATAATATCAATTATGGTAAAAGCACTATCAATTACAAGAGAAACTAGCTTAATTAAGAATAAATTTTATTCCTTCAAAACTTCAATAAAAGCATTAAAATATCAATTCTAGTGGTTGTACAATGCATTGGAATAATTTTCAGAAGTTCTTCACTTACTTGTATGTTTATATAACATCCATGAATAAAAACAGCCAACTGAACTTTATGCATCTGTACTTTTATCAGTTTTAATGGAAGAGATCTCAAATGTTATAATTATTGATTTCAGTTAATTTCTTAATTCCCAGCTATATCATCAATTCTTTTGAAAATGATACTACTAGTCAAGCTTACATTTTTGAGTTTTTTTAATTATTCTGGACATAACACTTATATTGCTTTTATAATATATTTGCAAATAAGTTCCCCTTCATTTAATGGTTTCAACTGATATCAAATAACTAGTTTTTTTCAGAAGCTTCTGCATTATCTCCAATAGGTTTGATAAATACACTTATTGGTTTTGAAATGTCACTTTTAATTCTGATAATTTACCTTCATAAAATTTCCCAACATATTTGTCATAGTTATCTTTATGAATTGTATTATAGTTTCTTTTAATATTATAATCTTTGAAAACTACAATATATGAGACATAATTTTTTTTTTCTGGATTATAAAGTATTTTAATTCCCATTTTTGATGCAAAGTGGCATTTTTTACTCTTACTCATAGAGGCCTTTGGCTTTATTTTAATAAATTCTTAATTAATCACAAGAAAAATCACACTTTTTTGAATGAAGCAATGATTAGAATATGAAGTTGAAAACAACAATTTGTTTAAAATAAATAACAATGGACAGATGAAATAACAATACCTACTTTCTCACAGAATGTTATTGACTGGTTATACCATGTTTTTGCCATGTTCTTATTCACTGTATTTGATGTATGCACAGAAAAATTAATGTTATTATATATAAATTTTAATGGTAATATCAAATTTTTTTGAAATATGTTTATATTTGTTTTATATATGTATCTATAACTTTAATTTTAAAAAATTTAGTATTATTAAAGATTAAATTACCATTTTTATCAGGCTATAGACCATTCATCAGCAGGCAGCATGTGGTCTGTGGGCCTCATATTTGACATGCCTGATTTATGTCTCTAACGGTAGCCTCAATTATTAATTTATTTTGAAAATCATTTCTAATTTGAAAATAAAAGTTGCTCTTAGCAGCTACTTCCTGGGCTAAATTCAGTATACTCTAGATATAGATGAGTCTTAACTATCAACAAAATTCCTGTAGGAGCACATAATAATGATAATGGGTGGTCATTTTTTATTATTTCTGATTATTTAAAATTGCTATAGTTCTGCTTTTGTACTAAAATATATGAAGTAGTTTCTGTCTAATATTATTGAATGGTTGTGTCGTAATGTTTTTGTTTTAGATTCTAAGTTTTTTTTAAAATATTCTGAAAGAATGTTGTATATTCCTTGAGTCCTTCCTGATTTAAAGCAATCTAAGACACTTTAACATTACTAATATCCATTGATTTTATCAGTTTTATATTAGAGGGATAGTGAAAGATAAGATTGCATTGAGAAACTTGCAATTGAACTCTAATAATGCTTTTTCTCATTCCATCATTGTTGTATTTAGAAGTTTGATATAGAAGATTGACAACTTAATTAGCAATAATAGTAATAACCCTTTTGGAGTTACTTTTGTATCCATCATTCTTATATAAAAGTGATTAAGCCTTATTACTAGATCTAGTAAAGTTGTGCTTGACATGAATTTCCTTATTTGGTAGCATCTAATAATTTTATAATTTTGTCAGCAATTTCTAAATATTTGATATATAAAAATTGATTTTAAAAAACACTGCTGCTTTTATTCCAGTCTGGAATAAATTGCCTTTGACTGAGACTCTTTGACATTTGTTGTTATAAGTTTGAAAGTCTATCAGAGCAAGTATGAGTTGTATTGATTCTATAAATATTTTGTTCAAGATCTCAAAACAGGATAACTTTCAATCATAGAAATGTATATTCTCAAGAATAATTAGACTTGGTTTATACTGGTTATGAGTAAGATTGTCCAATATCAGATGTTCAGCAGAGAATGAACAATTATTTCCTGTTTAAACAAACATAAATCATGATTAGTTTCTGTTCCTTATTTTCTTGAATGTAATATTCTCTTCATTTAGCATTATAACATTCTCATTGTTTAAGTACAGTCATTCTAAATGGTGATCTGTTTAATTCTTATTTTTATGTATTCAAAGACTATTACTAAAATGTAATACTTCCTTAAACAAAAAATGTAGGAAGGTTTGAAAAAGAAGGGTAAGGCTAATTTCTGTTGAAGAGTTTAAGAATGTTGCATATGTAAGAATTATATACCCAAATGATGACTTCAAAATCATCTAAACTATCTTCTATATAAATTATTTGCTTTATAAGATAATTTGAGATAAAAATAGCAATACCATATTTAGAATTCATTTTATCATTAATGATGATATTTCTCCCAAGTTTAGAAGATATACAATATTTGAAGAATCATGAGTTTTCTGAAGTGTGATTAAAAAAAATTGTACTGATCAAATAATTTGTACAGGATCTCCTTTTTTTAGTTTGATATCTTCAATGTTAAGGTGAAGGAAATTAAAGTTTTTCTAGGTAAAAAAGATTCTGTAGACAGTATATGCTGGTGTGTGAGGTGTTGCATGGATTTCAACATTATACAGTTTTGTTTGTTAGTATTTTGAAAGTATAGGGCACTAATTTATATATTCTAGACATGGATATTTCCCATAATACTTCCAGAATTTACATTAATAGCTTTATTATGCATTTTTATAAGTTGCTATTATTAACTAAAAGTTCATTAATATAAAATCTGCTTTCCATGTGGAGATTTTTATATTACAAGCTAATGTTTGCTCTTTCAACAATGTGGAATGGTTGTCATCTATCAACTTAATTATGATATTAATAAAGAAGTATGAATCCTTCAAAATCTCCAGTTATGACTATGATGAATAAGAATTATACCCATAAATATCACATGATTTTTTATTTATATTGCATGTGTGTATATATATATAAGCAATAATTTATTCTGATTACTTAATACCATTTAACCAGAACTATTTTTAACTCTCTATGTCATGAATGGTCTTTCTTGTTAACCAGAACTATTGTAGGGACATGGTATTAGTTGCCCAAATGTCCAATAGATGGAACTGAGCAAATAAAATAAATTATTGGACGTAAAGATAATGAAGCCACAAATATCAAATAAATAAAACATAAACTAATAATGCACTAATTAATTATATCATATTGCATATAAATATTCTTATAGGCACAAGCATAAAAAGAAAGCTTAGCTAAAACAAACTAACTTACTTGTAAATATCACTCTCAAATTAATCATTTTTTCTGTATATAGTTGCAAAATATGTTACCATGTAGTCTTAAGTATGAAGTTGTTATAATTCAATATTTGCAGAAAAAGTACATAATAATATTTACTCAACTATTCTTGTGACATTATTGATGTCAAAAGATAAAAATATGGTCAAGTGGTAGTACATTTATCTGCTATGCTAATGAGTAGAGTTCGAATCGAGGATAGATGATTCTTTAAAATCTTTTTTTTGATCACAGAATAAGGATTTTTTTCAGGTATTGATCCATAGACAATTCACTTAGGATCCATTAGTGATTAACATCTTTATCCTATAGATTATTAATCTGGTAGTCATCGACTCTGACTGTAAAATAAACAAATACAACTATAATAAGATGAGGTTTTTTCACTGGCGTGTGTCACACTCCTCCGGGCAATCTGTCCATTATTTTTTCTTCTATAATAATTTATTCGTTGCTATTGCCGATGTGTGTGGAAATATATATAGAGAGACAGTAGGGAAAAAAAATGAGAAATTATTTTTTGTGTGTGCTTTCTGTTAATGTTTTAAAATTACACTATAAAAGTAATAAAAAGTAACTTTAAAAGGGTCAAAAAAAAGATTAATGTGTCAGTCAAGAGATAAAATAGTAATATTTGACTTTTTGGCCAACTTATTAACATTCATTTAAATGAAACTTAAACAACAAATTCTGACAACTGACTCAAAGCGCTAATTAAACTTGTTTTTGTTTTTTTTTATCTAGAAGTGCACATATTTGCTTTCTCTAAGTGACTGACAAAAAGATAGTTAAAAAAAAATCAAATACAAGCAGTTGACAGAAAGAAACAAAGAATAAACTATTAAACTGTCTGCAAGTTTAAATTCATTTATAAATTCAACTTTAAACTTCCTTAAAAAAATAATTTAAATTTTAGTTAATTACAAAAAAAAAATCTCACTATCTATGACAAAAAATTAGCGTGCCTCAACTTTTTATGCTTGAATATCAGATGACGGCAGGCGCATCTAATCAGATAAATATTAATGCAAAATATTTACACATAAAATAGTTATTAAAAGGTAATCAGTAGAATATAGGATTGCTTACCATTTCCCTGGTTCTTTAATTTTTGAAAAATTTGAGACGGACTAAAATGAATATTTTAAAAGTTAACATTGGAAGCTTCAGCTTTGTCAATTATAAAACCGTATGACTGATGTTTATACCCAGAAATTGGTTATTGTTTTCTTTATTTACCTGGCTTATATCTTATATATTAGTCTAGCGGTAATGAAAGTCGAAGTCACAACGTGTGTATAAAGACCGAATTAAACCCATTTACAATCTTCTAAAAAGGAACTGAATTAATTTTGGAAGTGAATATTAGATAATATTCCGATGAGGAGAAAGGTATTAGTCAAAAGTTTGGTTTTGTTGCTAATTTTATGACCAAACAAGGGCGGTGTTTCGATCACGATTGTCGAAAGAAAGTATCCATTCGAAACGAAATGTGGTTTGAAATAAGAAAATTCAGTTCAAAGCAGTGATGCTAAAACACAATATTTTGTAAATGGAAAGAATTTCACGGTTAAATATATATATATATATATTGTTTGGTTAATCACTTGTAATAAATTTAGATTATTAAAAGTATTTTTGTTGGAAAATCATTCTCGCAAAAAAAAAAACGTAAATGCATGTTTTGTGTCATTTCCCTTAAATAAAGTTATGCACTGTGAAGCATAAGGTGCATGCATTTTCATCTGTGATTATAATACTATGCAGCACCCAAACACAGTATTAAACAAATTGGAACAACTAAAAATTAGAGATAAAAAGATTACACCATCAGTTGTTTTTAGTGCGGTCTTGGCATACATGAAGCAAAGATCCAGCTTGTAAAGAAGCACATTCAAATAATAACCCAGTACCTGGTCCAAAATAAACTGATAGCAAGTAAATGCATTTATAGTAAATGTTTTTTTAAACAACATATCAATAAAAAATAGTAATGTTAAAGATTTTTCATAATGTGAACATTCACAACAATGTAATCAACTCTGTAACTTTCCTATTGTTTTCCTCTAACTTTCTCATACATTTGAAACTTGTGACAGATGTAACATAGTCTTAAATAAAAGTCTCTGAAATATAAAGTTATAGGTGACCAATTAGATAGTGGAAGATAATTTGTCACAAAAAATGTAAATGATGTTAATAGACATTTGTATCATTTCTAGTAAATAAAGTTATAGATCCTCATTTTTCCAAATAAATATTACAATCTAGAAGGGATTTGAACCCAGACTCCACTCCATCCTATACAACTGATACCCATAACCATATACATGTAGAAAAAGATAAATGTTCTCCATTACATGTATGTCATGCTGAACCAGCACTCATCAGTTGGTCCAGACCATAATTTCTCACCCATATATATATATAATCTGTGTTCAATTTATATTAAGATAGAAAATCTTCACATTTTAATGGAAAGACTTCAATCTTCACCAACTCTTTAGCCATCCATATCATTGAAATTTTGTTGACGGAACACTCAATGCCTTTGTTGATGCCAATATTGTTGTCATACCCATGTTGACTTTAAGTTACTCTGACCCCTCACTATGGGACTTTAATATGTCCATTTAAATATGTGATGGTCAGAGTGACTTAAAATCAACATGGATATGAAAATAATATTGGCATCAACAAGGTTTTTGAGTGTTCCATCATCAGAATTTCAATGATATAGATGACTGAAGAGTTGGAGAGTGCAGAACATTGAAGCATGTACATTAAAGTATTAAGATTTTCTATCTTAATAAAAACTGAAAACTGATTATATATATATATATATTGTACCGAAGTACATTGATATTTAATTAATTATATGAGTCCCATGTTTTAAAATATAAAAATTTAAAATTAAAAGAATAAAATGTAAAAACTAAAAAGCAGGGGGGAGGGAAAATTTGTTATTAAATAAAACTGTAAACACTGTGAAAAATAATATTTTTTGTTTAAAAGAGATAAAAAAGTCTTGTAATAAAAAAATTATTTAATATTCTTGAAATTAATTTATAATAAAACAATAAAGAGATTTTGTTTTATCTTATAATAAAATAATTAAATATATGTGTGTGTGTATATGTAATTTTTAATAAAAAATAGAAGCAAAAGCTGATTTTATTTCACGAGATGAAAGACGCTGGTGCAAATAAAGTTTTCCATTGTTTAAAACAGTATAAATACCTCTACTTTTGATCATACTTGGTCTGACTTTCTCATTTTTTTAATAAAATATTTCTTGAAGTAATATCTCTAAAAAATGTTGCATTGTTAAAACCATGTTTGCAGTCGACCAAAGCCGCTCTCTATGCATCTAAGATCTGCAATTAGTTTGGAAAGTGATCATGTTTAAATAAATTAATGGACAGTGGAGTGCGGGTATACCAAATCAGCCACGAAAATCATACCATGTCACAGGATCTATGGAGGAATCATTTTACCGGTCATCAATGAGTTAAAAAATAATTCCATTATGCTGTTTCTGTCGTATTAAAAAAATCCTAGGTAATTATTTGATTTTGATATCTTAACATTCCCAATTTCTTCTTAAAATAAAGGATAGACTTTATTAAAAGAATTTTGAACTTTATAAATTAAACTTAAAAAAAAAAAAAACTTTAAACTTCAAAAGATAATATTTGCAATAATAAAATAAGTAAAAGCAGCTTCTATTATTAAATAATATTTTTGAAACAATGGCATGCACGTATGTGTGATTTGATTTTTTTAAACTTAAAAAAGAGGAATAAAATATAATGTAACATGTATAATTTATTTGCTAAAGTAATATAGTAAAATGCTTTATTTTAATGTTTAAAAAGGAAGTGTGTGTGTGTTTCATTATAAGATAAAATGATTAATTTATTATAAATAAAAAAAAACCCAATTAAATTATTTTTCTTAAAATATTTATGTTTATTTTGATACCTGCGGGTAAGTATAAATATTTATTTTCTTAATAAAAGTAGGAGGGAAAAAATCTAATTATTAATAATAGTATTTCAGAAAAGATTCGCTAAGTTAAATCTATAAATGTTTTGGCATTCAGTATAATGTTGTTATTATTGGTTTTAAAGGATTGAAGTATTATTTTGAATGGTTCAGGAAATTATTTTTGTTTATTTTTTAAAAAAATAGTAGTAGCTTAGAGGGAGCATTTAAGATACCTTTTGTTTATCTATTAGTGAGTGGTTGGAAACCAATTGAGCTAGCAGGGATTTTCAGGTACCAAATTGTGCTGATCAGATAAACATGCTAATTCTAATGTAATTAGCTGGTTCCTAAGGGATTTTTCTTCTTTAAAAAATAAAAATAAAGTCTTTATTTGATCGGTGTTTATTTGGTAGTCAAGTGTTGGGTCTTATTGGTAGTTCGCTACTGATGATAGTTGACACTTAACCTGAAAACCAACCACTTTCTGGAAGGTAAGTTTAGGAGGACAAAATATAATAAAATATTAATTAATATTTTTTTTTGTCGATGGTTGTTGTTTCCCGTAGTTTAAGTAGTAAATTTTAATTAGTAAATTTTAAGTGGTAGTTGATTGGATAGAAGAGGCAGTGTTTAAGATATACTTTATGTGTCTCTATTAGAGGGTGGTTAGACTTGAGAGGCAGTTGGTTCAATATATATATGGATGATGATCTGAGCTAATTGATGAGTGCTGGTTCAGTATGAAATAAATATATATATATATATATATATATATATATATATATATATATATATATATATATATTGGAGATTAACTTTATGTGTCCCTATTAGAGGGTGGTTAGACTTGAGAGGCGGTTGGTTCAATATATATATATATATATATATATATATATATATATATATATATATATATTCTAACCCAGTCTATTTTTATTAGTTTATTTTATTTATTTATTTATTTGCACCCATGACACTAATTTTTCTGGTTGTTGTTAAGGCAACCAAAATAAAGCAACATATCCATTAATTTCCAATATGATCTAAAATACTTTTCATATAATACAATTGTACATTAAATTCTCTTAAGCTATGCCATGATTGTAATAATAACAATAATTGATCACTTATTAATTTAAAGAATAATTATAATAATATTAATCTCAGGGTTCTTTGTTTCATGTAAGGAAATGCTCGGCAGTATTGTGTTGTCGCATATGACTGGCATTCTGGTCGGCTATAGGAAACATTTATTTTACTTAAATTCAATGTGTCTTCATCTCTCATATCCACTGCTATATTATCTAAAGAGATGATAATTCTATTCAATAATGACGTATAATTTTGAATAACACAGTTTTTTTTTTCAGAATCTCAGTCAGAATAATAAAAAGACAAGGGTGCTTTTTGTGTCCTTTCATCATCCATGACAACACAATAATATAACTAAGATTTATTACTTAGACAATTTAACTAAATGGGAATGGAATAATGTGCAACCAAAGTTAATGATTTGGGAATAAATTCATTTTTTTCTTTTTTTTTATACAAAGGTGAATGTTTAGTCTTAAGTTTTCAACTCCATAAATAATTATCATTAAACTAAAATATAATGACATATTCCGATCTGCTTAACTTTATTTATCTGGTATATTAAGTTTTTAAGAATTTGGAATGATTTCGGACTCAAGAAAAGGTTTTGCAAATATTGTGCAAACACTTATATTTAGCATATAAAACAAAAAAAATGAATCTACAACAAATTTTAACAAGACTATACTTTATTATTATCACAAAAAAAAAATATATGAACATTTATTCAATAATCCCATAGTAATACAAAAATATAAAATATAACTGACATTAATCTGTATACTCTTTTGGTTATGGACTAGAGGTTACTACTTCTCCTGTATGCAATCATATGGATTGATTAACTAAAAGTACATTTCATTACCAATACATTGTTTATTAAATTTTGGTAACCTTGTAGGAGCTTTTATTCAAAATTATTGACTAACTATTTTTTTTTTTTAAAAAATGATTAATCCCATCATATGCAATACGCAAAATATTAAATTTATTTCTAATACATTTACTTTATTTATGGTCTTTAATGGGATAACCTATTCTAATTATAGGCCAGTTATCAGAAGTTACACTTACCATCTTAGATTTAACTTAATGCTAACTTAAGTTATGATACAAATTTTTATTCATACGTATAATTTTAAATATGAGTATTATTTAATTACTAACCAGAATTAAATATTGCATTTGAATATTCCTTCAGTAAATAAGCGTTTTAAATTACGCAATTTTAATTACTTTCTCCATTGATTTACTTGTCAAATATTAGCAATATTTATCAGCACAATACAGATATTGACCCTAGTTACTAACGCACTATTTATACTAAAGTGGATCTTGAGGAACTAACACCTCCAATATAACCTTTATCTTGCCCGAACTTTCAAAATTAAGCACAATAATCAACACCTTCCATGGTGGAGCTATCTTTATTTTCACATGAGGAATATGGAATAACCACAAAGGTCTGTAAAGTAATCTACTATATTAAAATATTTTGGTGGTTTCTTGCCTCTTACTTGGGCATACAACGAACACACACCAAATACAATCCTCTCCTGGGATTTAAACGAATGAAGCATACTAAATACTAGATAAATTCTTGATCGTCCTATCTATGAGAATCGATCATTGGGCTATAAACATACCCGAACATTATATTTAAAATCTTCCTCTCATGAAAAACAAAGCTTTTGGGGGGATCATTTTTCATCCCACAAAATAAATACATTATAATTACTACCTATGCGAATATTAAGCATATACCAATGCTATATCTGGGCAGGATAAGTAAATACACTGATTATAATAATCTTATATTACCGGGTATACTTTGATCAACATCTGAAATCAATGGACATCATAGAATAAAAGTATAATAATTTTAATTTTAATAAAGGAACATTCAAAATAGTTGGTAGCATACTATCTTAAACTAAATAAAGTGGATGTGTTATTTAAGAATAATTAGGAATAAATTCCTCAATTAATACAGTATAAATTCGTTTCAAAACTTTAACAAGAAATATTTTGTTATAGCATTTTTTTTTTTTAGTTACTTCTGATAATTTTCAATATTTATTTTACCCCTTAAATATCTAAATATTTTTCTTTTACGTATCTAACATACAAAATTTCTACCTACAATTGTATGTACTAATTAAAACATATTTTATAGATTTTTTTTTCTTTCGTATTAAATATCAACTTAACCTATAATAATTATATTAAAACATACCTTTGTCATTACAAAGCTATTAAATATCACTTGACCATACAGACTTTAACCTATGTGATATAACAAAAATACATATCATTTATAACTTAGTTTTACACAATCATTAATTAACAAGTGCATACTCTCTCATTAGAAAATGTTTTTCTGTTGAGCAATTGGTCCAGGTGAAGAGCTTTATCCAGTCGTATTTCACGAAGCAAGTTTAAAAACAATAAACGCATGGTATTATTTTCTTTAAATAAAAGTTTCCTCTTATTTTGTGCGTTTAATAAATTAGGTAAAGAAACATATAGCAGAATTGAAGATTAATTCTTACTTGAATTAAACTACTACAATTTTGGGATCCAAGAAAAAAATAGACTTCTAACATAGACGAATATTTGACTATAGACGATAAACATACACAATATTTTTTTTTTATTGACAATACGTATACTTATTAGCTAGCTTACTTATGGACGAAAATGCGCAATTTTTTGAGAGATTATTATGATAATAACTGCAGTCAATTTACGTGTACATGAAGTTTTAATAATTCCAACTGATGTATAATATAATATATCATTTATTTTTATCATTAAGTCACTAAGATATTTGGTTTTGTTCATACTTTAGGAATTATAAATTTTTTTAATGGTAACTTCTCCGTAAGAATGCCCCTATATAACTTTTCCTATATTTACTCTGAGAAAGTTTATATTTTTTTTATATTTTTTAAAAAAAATATACAGGTGCATAATTTAATCTTATTTATCATTATTATTATTTCCAGACAATTCTTGGTGAATAAAACATATTTTAACGTATGCAACTACATTACTTGTAAAGGCAGACAATATTGAGAAAGAGCGCGAAAATGTTTCTAGTTGATTTTCCTTGGTTTCAAAATATTTCTTTCAATTATTTTTTTTTCTTTCTATACCAAGAAAATATCAATAAATGACATAAAGTTAATAAATAATTAATATTCTCTTGGAAATAGCTTCTTTTCCTTAATTTAGATATAATAGAATTTTTCGTGACTCTTTTAGTTACATCTGTCATTTTTGAACTTTAGCGCGAGACAATAAACTTTTAAGTATAAAAGGTCTTTAAATAGGTAGATGGCAAAGAAAATCAGGATATCTTATCAAAAAATTTTAGCCACACATTATATTATTAAAATTTTACTTTGATTACATTTATTTCTGCAAAATAAAATGAAAAAATTGAGTTACCAAATTTCAGCACTGTTCCTTCCTTGAAAACTAAAAGCAGACTATCTATTTTTTTATTTATTTTTTTTACTTTAGCGACCTCTTCCAGAAAAATAATCATTTGATTATAACATAAACAAAAGAAAGGAAAAACTTATTACAATCATATAGTTTTCAGTATTATCTACCTGGATTACAAAGTAATTTGACAATATAAAAAAAAATAATAAATTCATTAAATTAACAATAAACAGAGCAAAACTCTCCATACAGTATTGCCACCTGTGCTAAACAGAGTAATCAATGGATGCCAGAAGGCTTGTGCATAAAATCCCTATCTAATGCCTACTCATCCAATATCCCCAGACTAGTTTCTGGCTTGTGGCCTTCGTCAGTGAGGAGCTTTGGATCTGAGAGCACTGCATCTAGATCTTAGGATCTAATGCAACCCTCTAGCAACCACCTTTTATCTCTACTTAACTACTAAACTATGAGAATGAAATTGAAAACACAAAAAATATTTTCAATCTAAGCTCAATAGCTTAAATAGTCATATGGGTCTGAACTCAGTTCAGCACCCATACATTTTGGTGTCTTTGGCTCTTTTACAACCATAGCCACCACTATCCTATTAGGCAGGATTGGTGTTAAACCATTAAGCATCACATGATCACATTTCCTATACTAGCACATTAATTGTTGATAAACAGAGCAAAACTCTCCATACAGTATTGCCACCTGTGCTAAACAGAGTAATCAATGGATGCCAGAAGGCTTGTGCATAAAATCCCTATCTAATGCCTACTCATCCAATATCCCCAGACTAGTTTCTGGCTTGTGGCCTTCGTCAGTGAGGAGCTTTGGATCTGAGAGCACTGCATCTAGATCTTAGGATCTAATGCAACCCTCTAGCAACCACCTTTTATCTCTACTTAACTACTAAACTATGAGAATGAAATTGAAAACACAAAA
Source organism: Epiperipatus broadwayi (assembly GCA_028023455.1). NCBI lineage: Eukaryota > Metazoa > Onychophora > Udeonychophora > Euonychophora > Peripatidae > Epiperipatus > Epiperipatus broadwayi. The sequence goes on from JAQFVV010006283.1 coordinate 2,155,255, forward strand.
AATATTTTCAATCTAAGCTCAATTTCATTCTCATAGTTTAGTAGTTAAGTAGAGATAAAAGGTGGTTGCTAGAGGGTTGCATTAGATCCTAAGATCTAGATGCAGTGCTCTCAGATCCAAAGCTCCTCACTGACGAAGGCCACAAGCCAGAAACTAGTCTGGGGATATTGGATGAGTAGGCATTAGATAGGGATTTTATGCACAAGCCTTCTGGCATCCATTGATTACTCTGTTTAGCACAGGTGGCAATACTGTATGGAGAGTTTTGCTCTGTTTATCAACAATTAATGTGCTAGTATAGGAAATGTGATCATGTGATGCTTAATGGTTTAACACCAATCCTGCCTAATAGGATAGTGGTGGCTATGGTTGTAAAAGAGCCAAAGACACCAAAATGTATGGGTGCTGAACTGAGTTCAGACCCATATGACTATTTAAGCTATTGAGCTTAGATTGAAAATATTTTTTGTGTTTTCAATTTCATTCTCATAGTTTAGTAGTTAAGTAGAGATAAAAGGTGGTTACTAGAGGGTTGCATTAGATCCTAAGATCTAGATGCAGTGCTCTCAGATCCAAAGCTCCTCACTGACGAAGGCCACAAGCCAGAAACTAGTCTGGGGATATTGGATGAGTAGGCATTAGATAGGGATTTTATGCACAAGCCTTCTGGCATCCATTGATTACTCTGTTTAGCACAGGTGGCAATACTGTATGGAGAGTTTTGCTCTGTTTATCAACAATTAATGTGCTAGTATAGGAAATGTGATCATGTGATGCTTAATGGTTTAAATTAACAATCAGTGATGTATAATTCTTTAAACATTATATATATTTTTTTTTACAAAAAGAAATTACCAGAAGTTATTGTGCTTTATGATAAGACACTCATCCACTCTCCCCTCTACCCATCCAAAATCAATTACTGTTTAGCTTTTATACCATATTAATTTGCTCTAATTATTAATATCTCAATTAAATTATTCATGTTTTCTTTTTAAAAAATGACATTGAGTTATTAAATCTATTAGTTATTCACCCAAAACATGCCAAAGTGAGTGAATAGCATACTTTATTAATCAATTATTACTATTGTTATTTTATCTTTTTATTTCTTTAAAGAATAGCATTGTTTTCCTGCAGAAATAATGCCAAGTAAACCAAGTGTCAATAACACTAGGTTACAATTCTCCCACCGTTATAATAAATAAAAAATAAAATAATATATGCATTTTAACACTTCTTATGGTATTACTAAGCTTATATCCTACTTCTTTCTTATGTCAATAAATACAGTTTAAAGGATTTAATTTTGCTTGGGATATGGTAGTAAGCTTCGGGCATTATAGGTACCTCTTGTTCCATCAGGGGTTGAGACTAAAAAGGCATTCTCACCCACTTGTTTCACAATTTCATAGGGGCCTTCATAAAGATACATGAATTTTCTAAACATATGTTTCCGGAGATTACTCACATGGGGAGTTCTAATTAAAACAAAATCATGGACTTTAAAAGGATGTGGACTGGTTTTGTAATAACTAGTGCGTTTATCACCCATCTTTTTAAGGTTAATTCTGGCCAGTGCTTGGTCATGTTCCACATTAATATTTTCCACTATTATGGGTAACGGTGTTTTGATTAGTAAAGGTTCAGGTCTACCAAAGTGCAGCCGAATTGGAGACATCCTAGTAGACTCATTAATAGTTATATTTATATAATTAATCACCTGTGGCAACTTATTGACCCACTGTTTGTGATACCATTCCATATATACTCGGAACAACCTACTTATTTCTCGCATGATTCTTTCACTTGGATTGGATTGGGGATTTCTAATCGAGCACATGATATGTTGAATATTTTGCTTCTTACCCCACTTTTTCCATGTACCAGAAATGAATGCAGTAGCATGGTCAGTAAGTATTGAAGCTGGTTTTCCTATTAATGGAATTTGATAAGTTTCCAAGCACTTAATAACATTTTTAGCATCTGTTTTTGGAACTGGGTAAGCAGAGACATATTTGGTAAAAACGTCATACATCACAAGAATAAATTTTTGACGGTTAAAAGGTGGAAGTGGTCCATAAAAGTCCAGTGCCAATAATTCATTGGGCTGACTGGGCAGTATGGGTTGAAGTGTTCCCACATACGATTTATTTTGAAACTTAGTTTTTAAACAAATCTCGCATTCCCTAAGTCTATGGGCAATGGATTCAGACATCTTATGAAAATAAAAATGCTTCTTAATAATAGGTTCAATTTTCTGAATTCCATAATGTCCATATTGGGTGTGAACATAATCTATGAGTTTATTGACTAAACATAAAGGAATAATCACTCTCCAAGAATTTTCATCTCCCCTTTTTAATTTCTTCATTAAAATTCTATCTTTAAACCTATACCCCTCTTTAATTCTATCAGCATATCTACTTTTCTGACCTAATTTAGCTGGATCTGATAAGAAGTGAACTATTCTCTCCAGCCTAGCATCCTGTGCTTGCAGTAATTCTAAATTTGTATAATCTCTATTTCTTCCTCTAACAAACTAGACATATTACAAATAATTATATTTTCAGTACTGGGGTTCTGATAATTAACAGAAACAGGATTGCGGCTAAGAATATCTGCAATGACATTATCCTGTCCTGAACAATATATGATTTCATACTGATACTGTTGGAGATAGAGGCTCCATCTGATTAATTTTTCATTATTAAGGTAACTCTTGTTGAGAAACTCTAAACTACGATGATCAGTTAATACTATAATTTTTGATCCCAAGAAAAGCTGTCTAAGTTTTTGAAATCCCCACACAACAGCTAATGCCTCTTTTTCTGTGGTGGTATAGTTAAGTTCCGCTCCCCTTAAATGTCGGCTTAAGAAATATAAGACTCTAGGTTCCTTATTCTCATTAAATTGGTATAGAATCACTCCTAAACCGAACCCACTACTGTCGGTTTGCAAATAGAACACTTTATTTAAATCTGGATAGGCTAAAATTACTGTTTTTAAAAAGTTATCTTTAACAATTTGAAATTCCCTTGTATGTTCCTGGGTCCACTACCACCTTTCACACTTTTTTAATAAAACAGATAAGTGCATAGTATCATATGAAAATTTTTTATAAAACCTGTGATAGTAATTACACAGTCCCAAAAATGATCTCAAGTGCTTTCTGGTTTTAGGGACGGGAAACCTTTGAATGGCAGCAATTTTGTCTGGGTGAGGTTTGACCCCTTCAGCACTAACCAAATGACCAAGAAAAGAGATTTCTCAGGCAATTAAAATACATTTTTCTAAGTTGACTTTTATATTGTTATCTGAACACTCACAAAGAAACATGCTAAGATGCTGTAAATGATCATTTAAATTTTCCGAAGCAATGACAATATCATCGACATATATAACTAACAAATTTTTCAGTTCTTTTGAAAAGACCATATTCAAGCATCTGATAAGGCCAGCCCCACTATTAATTAAACCAAAGGGCATCCTTTGAAAAATATAAGATTGGCCCTGGTAACAGAATGCTGTATACTTTTGATCATTTTTGTGGAGTGGGATTTGCCAATAGCTGGCAGTTAAATCAAATGTGGAGAATATGCTCTTCCCTTTGAACTTCGTCAATAATTCCTGAATAGGTGATGGTATGTCATGCTCTGGGACAGTATGCTGGTTAAGTGTACATGCATCCAGACAGACTCTAATGGATCCATCTTTCTTTTTGACTACTACTAATGGATTCACATAAGATGAAGGGCTGGGCTTAATTATTTGCCAGTCAATCATCTTATTAATCTGCTGTTGAACCTCTGCCTGGTATTGATAAGGAATAGGATAAGTACGCTGCTGGAAAGGCTCATTATCTTTCAAATTGATTCTATGGACATACCCTTTTAATATACCAGGTATTTTGGAGAAAACACAACGATACTGGAACAACAACTGGAAAAATGGTTTATAGTATTCTGTGCCAATAATACATGAACCATCCAACTTAACTTTAATATTTACATCAACTGTTGTCTCCTGTATGGTCATTAATTGATTCATCTGACTATTACAATTGACTACAAGAGGACAAATCTCCTCTTTACATCCAAACAAATCTCCTCTTTACATCCAAAAGTTTCATCTCTGTAATTAATATAACAATTATTTAGAGTCATGAAATCCGAACCAATTATGGCTTCATGAATCAAACCTAGCATGATTAAAAAGACATGCTCAAATTTGCACAAATTAATTTCTAATGTAATAAAAACCTGTCTATTAGATAACTTAGTCTTCTTTCCATTAGCAAGTATTACCCTAATCACCTTAGTTGGTAAAATTGGATTAGATTGGTCAGCTGACTGAATTTTCAAGTAAGTTTCTTCAGACAACAAGGAAGCTTGACTGCCTGAATCAATTAAGGTGTTGACAACAATTCCTGAAATGATAATCTTTATCATGGGACAGTTGTACAAGATAGGTGGCTCAGACATTTTTCCAGGTTCCAAATAATCAATGTCAAGGTCTACATTATTGATAATCCACATCATGCTGTTCCCCATATGTTTAAAAATAGGGCCCCGAAGTGAGGAACATTCCTGCGAGGTCCTTTTTAATTTAATGCCCTGCTACTTTTACTACCTTTTATATTTTTCTTTGGTATTGTTGGGATACCACTAGTAGAAGGCTGATTCTCATTCAGAATTCTACTCTTAACTGTTGGCCTACTGAGGTGGCTATTCTGTCTACCATAGGGATTCATCCTATAATATCCTTTTTCTCTAACTAACTTCCTCCTTCCCATATGTGACCTATCTGCGAAATTGATATTACTCACCATCGGATAGGTGTCTCTATTTACCCTAATTATATTATCAATATTCCTATCGCTGGTCTCTAACAAATCTAAAATTTCTACTACCTCTTCTATGGTATGTCTGTCAACAGCAATCAAGATCTGCTCTATATGCCTCGGCAGATTATGGCGAGCATTATTCGCACAATTTGTGTCTCAGATAAAGGATAAGCTGTCAAGGTTTTCAATTTGACGGCCTGACTCCTGAAAAACTGAGTATAACTACCCTTATTTACATGATATCTTTCCTGAGATATCTGATATCTCAGGTTATCTTGGCGGTCTTCCCCCAAAAATCTGGCTAACATAAGATATTTGAAGTCTCCATATGTTTCTGGTTTAATAAATAATGATTGCCACCAGTCTTTAGATGCTGCACACAAATGGTTAGCGGCAATAGCAATCTTTTCTATCTCAGATAAATGACAGCTCGTGAAGATCTCACGTGTGATTCTGGAGATACTTGTGTGGATTCTCCAGATATTCACCTCTAAAAAATTTTATTTTTAAGAATTATAAGGCCATGGAGCTATTACTTTCTGGCTCTAGTATGACATTACTTCTAGCCTCATTTAATGGATCGTATATTGATTCTAAGGGATTAATTACCGTATGTAACTCAAATATTACTTGGTTATTATGACCATTATTTGTTTCCTTTACTTGAGTTTCAGATAAACCTTTACTTTGAACAACTTTTTTACTTTTTGTAAAATTATCCCTATTATAGTCTATAGCTTGCATTCGACTCTCTAATTCTAACTTATAGTTCTCGCTCTTCCGATCTCTCTTTGAAATATCTTTTAGGCCTACATTTAAGTGTTTAATTTGTTGTTCCAATTGGTTAATAGTTTCATCTTTATCTATCCCGAATTTATCTTCTAACCTTTGATAGACTTTACTCTCACACTGAGTCATTAATTCCCCTATTTCATCTTGGAGATTATTATATAATAGCTGTGCATTACTCTTTATTATATCATTAAAATTTTCTACTCTTCCCATAACTTGACTTAGCTCACTTTCTAGATTTTGATTAATCTCACATTGGGTCAACTCTTGAGTTTTTAGTTTAGCTATTAATCTGGTAATCTGGCTCTGACATTTTTTCACTACATTGTCAGGTGCTAGAGTTATATTTTTTAACTTCCTTTTCAAATTACTAACTTCACTTCTAGCACTGTCTAATTCTCCTTAATAGATTCAACTCTATCCTGAACTTCTCTTTGAAATACTATTGTTTCCTTTTGATAATTTCTTATTTCCTGTACTTCATTGTTTAATACAATATATTGACTTTTAAAGTCCTGCTGGATAGCCTCAATCATATTTTCTGCCCTTTCAGAATTTGTTTCAATCTCTTTCCTTATTCTTATTTCCAGCTTTTCAGAGGCCAATTTTGATTCTTCTACATGATTTCTCAAATCTTCCCTTAAGTCCTTTATCTCCTGTACTTGATTTTGAGATGTCTCTTTGATCTCCTGCATTTGATTCTCTAATTTAATATTTAAATTTTGTATCTGACTTTTTAATTCACTATTTGATTGTTCTAATTTACTATTTGAGTTTTGGATCTGACTTTTTAATTCACTATTTTATTGTTCTAATTTACTATTTGAGTTTTGGATATGACTTTTTAATTCACTATTTGATTGTTCTAATTTACTATTTGAGTTTTGGATCTGACTTTTTAATTCACTATTTGATTGTTCTAATTTTTTCAAGAATTCCTCCAATGTATTTCTCATTAATTGATATGGC
>JAQFVV010006283.1:2161891-2416891 GCA_028023455.1 Epiperipatus broadwayi
TATTATTGTGGCTTCTTCTGGGTTAGCTATATCCAAAATCTTCCCCTTCCTCTTTTAATTCTACACTAAAATATGGAGTCTGTGTATCAGGGGATTGTAACTCTTGGGATCCTCCCAAATCCTCAGAAATACTATGATTATCTTTGTTTTCACTCATATTAAAATTCTAACTCTTTTAGTATTTAACAGTACTGAAATATTAGCAATGAACTATTAATAAATTTATCGATAAGAAATTATTGACAAGACATCTTGCCTCCATGCCCTCTCCTACCAAAAACGATCTACACCAAAAACTATGCTCTGCACATTTAATATCCCTAAAGCTCCAACATTAACTACTAAATATGCTTTTTTTTTTTTCACATGCTTCTTGGTCCATATAAATATCATTAGATATTATGTAATATACCATAAGTGCCAATCACAAGACCAGACAAACAGATCATCATAAATGATAAAATCATTACAGTGTTTTATGGAATTGCCTACAGACCACAACATCATAAACTGACAACTTAATTATTTATTTTTAAGTGGCAAAAGATTAGATCATATAATAGATATTCACATAATATCTTAAGGCTAAAACAATTCATTATTGGCAAATATTTTTAATCAATGAATAACTAATCCATTCAAGTGCAAACAATATTAATATTGACTTCAAGAAAAGTTTACTAAATTCCTCATGGCCAGCTATAGCCATCGAAGGCCCCTGTAGTTGGGCGGCCATTTCTAACCCAGTAATTTTTAATTATTAGATTATTAGAAATTTACCCACTATATTTTTTTTAAATTAGTTTATTTATTAGAAATTTATTTATTTATTTTCTAACCCAGTCTATTTTTATTAGTTTATTTTATTTATTTATTTATTTGCACCCATGACACTAATTTTCTGGTTGTTGTTAAGGCAACCAAAATAAAGCAACATATCCATTAATTTCCAATATGATCTAAAATACTTTTCATATAATACAATTGTATATTCAATTCTCTTAAGCTATGCCACAATTGTAATAATAACAATAATTGATCACTTATTAATTTAAAGAATAATTATAATAATATTAATCTCAGGGTTCTTTGTTTCATGTAAGGAAATGCTCGGCAGTATTGTGTTGTCGCATATGACTGGCATTCTGGTCGGCTATAGGAAACATTTATTTTACTTAAATTCAATGTGTCTTCATCTCTCATATCCACTGCTATATTATCTAGAAGAGATGATAATTCTATTCAATAATGACGTATAATTTTGAATAACACAGTTTTTTTTTTTTTCAGAATCTCAGTCAGAATAATAAAAAGACAAGGGTGCTTTTTGTGTCCTTCCATCATCCATGACAACACAATAATATAACTAAGATTTATTACTTAGACAATTTAACTAAATGGGAATGGAATAATGTGCAACCAAAGTTAATGGTTTGGGAATAAATTCATTTTTTTTTTTTTTATACAAAGGTGAATGTTTAGTCTTAAGTTTTCAACTCCATAAATAATTATCATTAAACTAAAATATAATGACATATTCCGATCTGCTTAACTTTATTTATCTGGTATATTAAGTTTTTAAGAATTTGGAATGATTTCGGACTCAAGAAAAGGTTTTGCAAATATTGTGCAAACACTTATATTTAGCATATAAAACAAAAAAAATGAATCTACAACATTTTTTAACAAGACTATACTTTATTATTATCACAAAAAAAAAATATATGAACATTTATTCAATAATCCCATAGTAATACAAAAATATAAAATATAACTGACATTAATCTGTATACTCTTTTGGTTATGGACTAGAGGTTACTACTTCTCCTGTATGCAATCATATGGATTGATTAACTAAAAGTACATTTCATTACCAATACATTGTTTATTAAATTTTGGTAACCTTGTAGAAGCTTTTATTCAAAATTATTGACTAACTATTTTTTTTTTTTTAAAAAAATGATTAATCCCATCATATGCAATATGCAAAATATTAAATTTATTTCTAATACATTTACTTTATTTATGGTCTTTAATGGGATAACCTATTCTAATTATAGGCCAGTTATCAGAAGTTACACTTACCATCTTACATTTAACTTAATGCTAACCTAAGTTATGATACAAATTTTTATTCATACGTATAATTTTAAATATGAGTATTATTTAATTACTAACCAGAATTAAATATTGCATTTGAATATTCCTTCAGTAAATAAGCGTTTTAAATTACGCAATTTTAATTACTTTCTCCATTGATTTACTTGTCAAATATTAGCAATATTTATCAGCACAATACAGATATTGACCCTAGTTACGAATGCACTATTTATACTAAAGTGGATCTTGAGGAACTAACACCTCCAATATAACCTTTATCTTGCCCGAACTTTCAAAATTAAGCACAATAATCAACACCTTCCATGGTGGAGCTATCTTTATTTTCACATGAGGAATATGGAATAACCACGAAGGTCTGTAAAGTAATCTACTACATTAAAATATTTTGGTGGTTTCTTGCCTCTTACTTGGGTATACAATGAACACACACCAAATACAATTCTCTCCTGGGATTTAAACGAATGAAGCATACTAAATGCTAGATAAATTCTTGATCGTCCTATCTATGAGAATCGATCACTTGGGCTATAAACATACCCGAACATTATATTTAAAATCTTCCTCTCATGGAAAACAAAGCTTTTGGGGAGATCATTTTTCATCCCACAAAATAAATACATTATAATTATTACCTATGCGAATATTAAGCATATACCAATGCTATATCTGGGCAGGATAAGTAAATACACTGATTATAATAAACTAATGTTACCGGGTATACTTTGATCAACATCTGAAATCAATGGACATCATAGAATAAAAGTATAATAATTTTAATTTTAATAAAGGAACATTCAAAATAGTTGGTAGCATACTATCTTAAACTAAATAAAGTGGATGTGTTATTTAAGAATAATTAGGAATAAATTCCTCAATTAATACAGTATAAATTCGTTTCAAAACTTTAACAAGAAATATTTTGTTATAGCATTTTTTTTTTTTTAGTTACTTCTGATAATTTTCAATATTTATTTTACCCCTTAGATATCTAAATATTTTTCTTTTACGTATCTAACATACAAAATTTCTACCTACAATTGTATGTACTAATTAAAACATATTTTATAGATTTTTTTTTCCTTTCGTATTAAATATCAACTTAACCTATAATAATTATATTAAAACATACCTTTGTCATTACAAGGCTATTAAATATCACTTGACCATACAGACTTTAACCTATGTGATATAACAAAAATACATATCATTTATAACTTAGTTTTACGCAATCATTAATTAACAAGTGCTTACACTCTCATTAGAAAATGTTTTTCTGTTGAGCAATTGGTCCAGGTGAAGAGCTTTATCCAGTCGTATTTCATGAAGCAAGTTTAAAAACAATAAACGCATGGTATTATTTCCTTTAAATAAAAGTTTTCTCTTATTTTGTGCGTTTAATAAATTAGGTAAAGAAACATATAGCAGAATTGAAGATTAATTCTTACTTTAATTAAACTACTACAATTTTGGGATCCAAGAAAAAAATAGACTTCTAACATAGACGAATATTTGACTATAGACGATAAACATACACAATATTTATTTATTTTTTATTGACAATACGTATACTTATTAGCTAGCTTACTTATGGACGAAAATGCGCAATTTTTCGAGAGATTATTATGATAATAACTGCAGTCTATTTACGTGTACATGAAGTTTTAATAATTCCAACTGATGTATAATATAATATATCATTTATTTTTATCATTAAGTCACTAAGATATTTGGTTTTGTTCATACTTTAGGAATTATAAATTTTTTTAACGGTAACTTCTCCGTAAGAATGCCCCTATATAACTTTTCCTATATTTACTCTGAGAAAGTTTATATTTTTTTTATATTTTTTAAAAAAAATATACAGATGCATAATTTAATCTTATTTATCATTATTATTATTTCCAGACAATTCTTGGTGAATAAAACATATTTTAACGTATGTAACTACATTACTTGTAAAGGCAGACAATATTGAGAAAGAGCGCGAAAATGTTTCTAGTTGATTTTCCTTGGTTTCAAAATATTTCTTTCAATTATTATTATTTTTTTCTTTCTATACCAAGAAAATATCAATAAATGACATAAAGTTAATAAATAATTAATATTCTCTTGGAAATAGCTTCTTTTCCTTAATTTAGATATAATAGAATTTTTCGTGACTCTTTTAGTTACATCTGTCATTTTTGAACTTTAGCGTGAGACAATAAACTTTTAAGTATAAATGTCTTTAAATAGGTAGATGGCAAAGAAAATCAGGATATCTTATCAAAAAATTTTAGCCACACATTATATTATTAAAATTTTACTTTGATTACATTTATTTCTGCAAAATAAAATGAAAAAATTGAGTTACCAAATTTCAGCATTGTTCCTTCCTTGAAAACTAAAAGCAGACTATCTATTTTTTTTTTTTTTACTTTAGCGACCTCTTCCAGAAAAATAATCATTTGATTATAACATAAACAAAAGAAAGGAAAAACTTATTACAATCATATAGTTTTCAGTATTATCTACCTGGATTACAAAGTAATTTGACAATATAAAAAAAAATAATAAATACATTAAATTAACAATCAGTGATGTATAATTCTTTAAACATTATATATATATTTTTTTTTACAAAAAGAAATTACCAGAAGTTATTGTGCTTTATGATAAGACACTCATCCACTCTCCCCTCTACCCATCCAAAATCAATTACTGTTTAGCTTTTATACCATATTAATTTGCTCTAATTATTAATATCTCAATTAAATTATTCATGTTCTCTTTTTAAAAAATGACATTGATTTATTAAATCTATTAGTTATTCACCCAAAACATGCCAAAGTGAGTGAATAGCATACTTTATTAATCAATTATTACTATTGTTATTTTATCTTTTTATTTCTTTAAAGAATAGCATTGTTTTCCTGCAGAAATAATTCCAAGTAAACCAAGTGTCAATAACACTAGGTTACAATATATATATATATAGTGCTCATATATATATATTGTAAATCATCATCTTCCATATATATATATATATATATATATGGAAGATGATGATCTGAGCTAATTGATGAGTGCTGGTTCAGTATGAAATATATATATATATATATATATTGGATATTATATATCTTTTCACATGTATGTGGTCATGTGTATCAGTTGTATAGGATGAAGTGGATAGTTGAAGGGAGCTTGAAAGTTTGAGTTCAAATCCCTTCTCAATCACATTAAGTTCAGTATAGATAATATACTTGTATTTAAATATTAAAATAAATATTGTTGGACTAATATGTATGTGAAATCTTACTGTCGAAATAATAGGTAAGTACAGTTTATATTTACCATGTTTCAATTTTGATTTCTAAAATTAATTAGCATTAACTGTTCAAAACTTATATGCTAATTTGATAACATAATTTACAGATTTGTTATAAATTGTAATAATTTTAGAAAAAAAAAGATATTATGTTAATATACATAATTATATATATATATATATATATATATGTGTGTGTGTGTGTATGTAGTGATGATAATCTGGACCAACTGAAGAGTACTAGTTTAGAACGAAATATCTATATTGGTGATTATTTATCTTTTAGACATATATGTGGTCAAGTGTATCAGTAATATGAGATGGTGTGGGGAGTTGAGATTCATGTTTGTACACTCATATATATATATATATATATATATATATATATATATATATATATATATATATATATATGCATGTATGCTAGATATTAGATACTGTGCTAATTAAGTAAATCATTTATAATTATACAAATCTGTATTTTCATTCTAATGCAAATGTTCAAAATGAATGATTAGAATTTATTTAAATAAGTTAAAAACCAAAAAAATATTAATAATATCTAAACCAACAATTGAAGGAGACAACGTTTGGTAAACACCAAATATAATGGTTTTGCTCAATAGCATGTAGTCTATCATGTTATATTCATCAGAAATTAATTTACTTTAAAAGCAGATTATAATATTAGCAGTTTTTAATAAATAAGTAAATAGCAGTTTTTATATATAAATTAAAGTAACTTTTAAGAATTTAGAATTTTTTTTAAAAATTGAATTTACTTTTAAAACTTTTTTTCCTTGAAAAAAAAAAAAGAGATGAAATGTAAGATAATTTCAATATTTTATTTCCAGTAAGGTGCAACTTGGTAATTTCTATTCTATGAATTCCTAAATGTATGAATGAAAGAACAATGGGTTTAAAAATTATTTGGCATAGCCGTACTTGTTCACATTTTTATTAGTATTTATATTCTAAATCTTAAATTCAGGAAACATCAGAGAAAGTTTTGATTTTTTATTAGATAGAATTATTGCATCAGTATTAACGATTTTGAAAATTTTAATGCTGTGTTGCTATTGAATTTTTTTTTTAAAAGAACATTGACTGGTTATTACAAACACTGTTTTAATTTAACAAATCATTGCAAAAAACCATAGATACATCTACCTAAAATAACAGCGTATGTGAGAATGTTATAGTTAGGAGTCAGAATGTAAAGAGATCAATATTGCACAATTACACACACATGTATAATATATATGTATACAAACAAAAATCTTCATTCTATCACATTGAATCATTGTATATAGAAAATCCATTTGAATTTATTATATTTGACCATAATTCTATCATGTTAAAATTGCATTCCTTACTACAATACTTCATATAAATTCATACAATGATAGAAAAAAAAATTCACTGAATGAAAGTTTTATCCAATGAACTTATTTTTTATACAATTTCAATTTTCATGTTATTTGTTTAAAATTCATCATCTTATTTGCAATTATTGTTAGCTTTAAAACCACACTATTCAGAAACATCTTTCTCATGTTCAATTTTAAATATCTCCTGTCATTCATCATATTTAACAACTGTTTCATAGTTTTCAATCTATAATTAATTTTATTTTTTCCAAAAATTTATCATTCATCATTCCAAAGTCTTATCATCTCTATATTTCTACATCATTTATTAATTTATGAAAACCTAAACCTTTTTTGTTTTCTTTTATTGCATTTCAATCTTTTTATATAAAACTACTATATGCATGATCTGGACCAACTAATGGGTGCTGGTTTAGCACAAAATATATGTATTGGAAATCATTTATTATTTTCACATGTGTGTGGTCATGTGTATCATTTATATAAAATGGAGTCAATAGCTGAAGGGAGCTTGAAAGTCTATGTTCAAATCCTTTCTAATTTTAGCTAATGTTCAGTATATATATATATGATCACTAGATGGAGCTTTACCAATAGCTCCTAACAAGCTTTTGTTTACATAAACGCTGAGAGAGATAGAATTCAATATCTCTCATAGTTTATGTAAACAAAAGCTTGTTATGAGCTATTGGTAAAGCTCCATCTAGTGATCATAAAATACAAGTTACGAATTTTATAATTTGTTTTGTTTAACATATATATATATATATATATATTATACTTGTATTTGAATAAATGTTATTTTAATAAATGAAATACAATTGATAATTATTTTAAAAACATTTAATTAAAGTTATAATGGACTTGATCAAACAAATGACATTCATATAAAATGTTAATAGCAATAAATTTATATATCTTTAAATACCAGGACCTAAACATAATACTTGTATTTTTGTTATCTATTAATTAACATTAAAAGTGTTGGTTATCAAAAATATTTTTTGTAATTAGATTTTTTTTTACATAATCATTTTCAGGCAAAAACAGAAAGATTAAAACAAATAAAAATAGACATTGTAGAGGATGCCTAAGCATTATATATAATATTGGAATGACATCAAAGTATGAAATGCTTAGTTTTTTATACATTTTCTAGGCATTCTGTAGAATGACAAAAAGCTAATGGGTAAAAATAAATGGACATTATTTACTGATAATGTGACCGTTGTAGAAAATAATGCCTCAAGATCTCAGAAATATTGTAAGAATTGTCAGATGAAAGTAAGAAAGTTGAAATAAAGATAAATGCTAAAAATATTAAAGTAATATTCAATGAATTTTTTCAAAAGAAAAAAAATAGAGATTAATAATGATGAATAAAAATAAGTTAATAATTACAAATATCTTGGCCAGATTATTAATGAAGATGGAAACATAATGGGAAAAATTAATCATTAAATTAAACTTGGATAGAATGCTTTTCTTAGAAATAACAGTATTGAAAGGAGATATGTCATTGTGTTTGAACAGGAAGTTTTTTATTAAATTTACTTTACCAGTTTTTATTTATGGATCTGAGACTTGGACACTTACCAGAAGAGCAATGCAGTGACTTCAGCTACTCAACAAAATATGGAAATCTGCTAGAGGTAAAAAGAAAAGATCAAAAATGAAATACATGGATACAGAACAAACAGATATCACAGACATCATTGAAAGAATTAAGAGACTGAAATGAAGCACATATTTCTAAAAGTGATGATAATAAATGGAAGGTTAAAATTTTTAACTAAATCCTTAGAGATTATGAAAAATCTAAAAAGAGACCATATGTGAGATGGATGGATGAAATAATGAAGTTTGTTGTTGTGATGTGGAAAAGAGATGTTATGGATTGGAGAAGCTGAATCAAATTTGGAGACACTTTTACACTGCAGTAGATTGATAATGTTTGAAAATGATGATGATAGATGATGAAAAAATAATTTGTAAATATATGTAAATAATATTAAACAATTTTATCTATGAATAAGCATAATAAGGATAGCATTATAAAATGGTACAATTTCCATCTCAAATTATGTATAAAATGTATAAATGCACATCATATACACATAAAATATGTTAACTTATTTTAATAAAAAATTCATATTTTTATTGTTTTTATCTTTAATAATATATTAGTCATTTCAGAAATATTATTCATTGTAGCTATTTAAATACTGTTTTCCTAGATAAATTCATTTCTTGTTATTTGCAAATGTAATTCTTTGCCTGACTACACATGATATCTATTGAAAAAAAAAACTAACAATAAAAGTAGTACTTTTACATAAGTGGCCATTCATATTTGTAACATTAAGTTCCAAGCCTTGTCATGAAAAAGAAATTCATGATTGTTGAATGAAATACATTATGTACTATTATAACTTACTTAGTTTTTGGTTCTGTATGATCTTTGTTTGTCTGTTGGCACAGCTGGAATAGGATTCTGTCTTAACTTGGCTTCATCAGATGAGTGGACATCTTTTGAATGATTTGCTTGTAGATTTTTATTTTTTAACTTATCACTTTGTAGGTCTGCAGTTTGATGTCTAACATCTACATTATTTTTATTTGCATCTGGTGCATTGTTGCCAGTGGTGTTTCAGTTATACAAAATTGTATTTTTAATACACATTCTTCATATAATTTAGATGTTTTCATAGTATTATACCAGCTTCCTTATTGACTTCAACATGTTATGGTGCAATTTTCCTGGTAACAGTTGCTGATTTCATTTTCTTTTAAGGTTGTTTAGCACCCAGATACTGTCTCTACCTTTAAAACTATTTTCATGTTGCAGTCTCTTTGTTGAGTACAGCATTGTCAGTTTCTAATTTTTCTCCTGAACAAATTTCTGTTGAAGATATCCTTGTGGAACTGATGTGCACTTTGCTGGAGAAGCACTACTTCATAGAGAAATATTTCTAGTATTTATTTTATTAAACTTGATTTTATTTATTGGGCCACTTTCTCAGTGAGTCTATTTGATTCAGGCTAATAGGGTGGTGTCTTAATGTACTATATTCCCCATTCTTTCATCTAGGCTTTGAATTTTTTTGAAACAAATGCAGCTTCATTGTCAGATAACAGCATATTCAGAGTTTCCACTAACTCCAAAAATCCCTCACAGTTTTTCAATGATTCCATCTGCATCTATATTTTTATTACTCTATACTTAGTCTAATAGTTATACCACCTATGAGTGTCATATATATATATATATATATATATATATGGCTTTTCCATAGTCAGGCATTACCATGGTTTTGTATGAGTGGTCAATGACACATTTCTTCAGTGAAAGACTCCCTATTTCTTGTCAGGCTTTATATTACTTAATTGTTTCAGATCACTATTAATTCCTGGTCACCATATAAATTAGAGCTTTGCTCTTACTATTCTGAGATGACAACTGATGAATAATGTTCTATACTTTATTATGTCTGTCTCTATAAAGATTCAATCTTTATAAACTGATAAATTCTCCACACTTCCCATAACTCTTTGTTAAGATAGAAAAACATCTTACAATCCATCCTTCTGTAATCCATTTTATTAGGACTTGATAACCAATATCTGCTTTGATCCATTATGCTATTTTCCTGATATTGACAATTTTAGATTCTAGATTCGTTTATATAGTTTATAAAGACATTGGTTGTAGAGTTGTCAGCCTTTTCTAGACCTCTGGATAATGCAGCCATGTTATATAATGCTGCCTTTATTGAAGATTAGTTTGTAATTTTATCCAGTTAGAATAATCAGCCAGAGGATCATTCTAGGGCTCAGGTGATCTGGAACTGTTTTACCTTTTGCTAATATCCCCAGTAATAGCTTGTGATCTGAAACAATCTTGAATTCTCTATCATAAATATACTGATAGAATTTTTTCATCCCAAATGCAATGATCAGAGCTTCTTTATCAAATTGGCTATAATTTCTTTTGGCTATTGACAAAGTCTGTGAAGTAAATGTTATTAATCTGCTTCTTAGTTTTGTGGGATAGCATAGGACTTATTCCCATTTCATAATCTGATGCATCTATCATGTGAGTGACATTTAGTTGTTATTATAGTGAATGAGTAGGCAATTTGAAGTTAGCAAAGATTTAGTTTTTATAGAAATAGTTTCTTGTTGAGTCTCCCACTTTCAATATTGATTACTTTTTAAAATATCATACAGGGGGTGAACTATGTGGATCTTTTCCTTTAGGAAACTTTGAAAATTGTTCACAAGCTCCAAGAAATCTTGCAGTTTTTTGATGTTACAGGGTCAAGGGGCATTTTAATAGCTCAAATGTTTTTGGTGAAGGTCTCTTGTCATGGACATTGAATGGCTTTACTTATATTTTTTCTGGATTAATCCTGATTCCAAAATTTGAAAGCTGGTTGCAGGTCTTCATTACTCTAACATGTAGTTCTAACTCTAAGTTTGCCATTATCAAAATATACTAAAATGCATGATAATTCCTTCCATGCATATCAGTAATGCACCTATTTTGACTCATAAAAATGTCTGAAACAATAGTAATACCAAACAATAGATGATTATAATTAAAAATATCTACATGGGTTGTATTTATTAATACATCTGCCACTCTTTTGGTTACTGAAATATGATGGAATGCACTGTTAAGATCCAATTCACAAATTATGCAGTTTTCTCTATTGATGTCAGAACTTCACATACATTAGGTACTGGCTATTGTCTTCTGCTTAAGTGTTTATTCACAATGGAGTGATAGTTGCTATAAATTCAGACTCCTCCATTTGACTTTGCTACTACAATGGTAGATGTAGCCAATTGTGAACATTCTGCTGGGGTTAGTATGCTTTAGTTAACTAATTGACCTTCCATTGTTTTCTGTTTAGCAATGGAGTACAAGTGGGCTGTGCAATGACAAGTCTTCCTTTTTTGTGCAGCTCTAAATTCACTGGTAAAGTCTTTAATTTCCCAGTTCGATTTTCAAAAAGCCAGGACAATTGTTTCCTATTTCATTGTACACATTGATTTTCTTAATCCTGCAGATATCAACTACTAATCAGTTCAAATCACTCTGATCTATATATAATAGGAGTTATTTTTCCATTAACAATATACAAAGATAGAGATATACTCCTAATAACTTGATTGGAATGCCATTCACATCCCAAGTTTAAGAATGTTTTTTACTAGAGGTGGTAGGTAATTACATTTCCTTATTAATTTTATTCATCAAAACTCTCGACTATTAACATAAAATTTGTCCATAGAATTGGTGGCTGCATTTTTGATGAAGCTATGTATGAGGTTATTTGCATCTTGTGAGAAGGTTTGATCACATTTTTTGTTTTGTACAGCAGTAGCCTCTTTAGATAAAAGGTCCTGTATTGTTGAAGTTTGGCATTTTTGATTTATGTATCCATTTCCAAGAAATATGGGCTACCATTGCACAGTGGAAACAATTTTATTTTCTTTGCTGGTCTTTCTTATTTAAATTATCATTAAAACTTTCAAATCCCCTAGCTTGTTTCACTAATAATTTATGGGCAACTCATCTAATATTCACCCTTTAAAATAAGTCATTGATTGATAATAATTACTGTTTCAAATGATTGTCAACCAATTCATACAATAATTGCTTGGAGAAGGCTTCTTCAATGACATTGTCATAAAGGCATGATATAGGTATATCACCCAAGGTTATGTTATAGACTAACTCTCACTTTAGACTGTCATCTGCTTCTAAAATTTTAACTGGGTGATGTATTTTAATGACTGAGGATTATAACAAACATTTAACTTTGTCACAATTTCCTTTATAGGTGATTATGGTACACATAATCTATTTATTCTCTATTAATCACTGTCTGGAGAAGCAGAGCAATGTGGAAATTTTCACAACACTATCACTGGTACCATTAATTAAAAAAAATTTTTCTAGTCTTTGTACACATAAACAACAAACTATCAGATTCTCCATGCCAATCTTGCCAATTCCAATTTGTGGCATTGCTACCATGCTATTATCTGTTGAACTGACTCATTCTAATTTGAATCTATTTTGAATTTGCACCAGTCTGCCATGTCCAGGTATGACTAACCATACACAATCATGTCTATTAGTTTTGCCAGTTGGGGATCACATTCTGGGCTTGCGTGAATTATAGATTGAATGACATGAGAAAGAGAAATAATTTAGACTAATAACACTATACACAATTAGTAGTGCCATAAAGATATATGAAATAATAAACCCTGTAAAAGACAACATGGTCTTGCTTTCAACATTTCTGGAGGCAGGAGTCTGCTAATTAACCCATGTATTGGGGGCATTCCTATTGTTCTTCTAAAGTGTCCAGCATTCATACCATATATAGTCTGATCTTAAAATAACATAACCATGCCTGGACTAGTTTTAGTGCTCAATATTCATAAAATTGGGATGGCCATATATGGTCTGATTTTATTTTAATAATTCTGATTACATAATGATAGTAATAAAGTTATTTCAGTGCCCTTACAGTATTTATTACTTGCTCTCAATACTAAATTAGTATATTTTATTTTATTGTACAAATGCAAGTCATTTTTTTATTTATTAATTTAAAACATTAATATTATTAATAATATTATATGAAATACATGTATGACCTTATTATTTATTAATCCAAATATTAATACCAATAAAAATGTTATACAAATACATATATAACTATTATTTATCAACTCAGTTACAAAAGTATATATACGTGTGTATATTCTACATACATGAATGCTTAAGCTACAATACCTATTATTACCCTATAGTATAGCCCTGCAGCCATTATATTATTTTTTATATATTTTTTCTTTCTCATAGAAGAATACTTAATCTTTGTTATTGATATGTATACTTAATTATGAATATTTGATAAGAAAAATATTTTTACTCTCTATTTCTTTTTTATATCCAATTTTTTTTTTCATTTTTATTTTAACACAAATATAAAATAATAAAAAAATAATTGTTAGAAGATTATTTTTTAATTAAATACTATTAATTCTAAATAAAAATTTTGATAAACCGCAAATATTATTCATAATCAATTTCTATATTATTTAGATTATAAAATGAGTTATATATTTATAAAAATGCGTAAGGATATACATATATGATTATAATATTAAAATAAATTGTAATTTGATCAAATCAAATTAATTTGAATGTATCCAGTAGTTCTATAACTCAGTTCTAATAAGAAATATGATTCAATTCATTCATAAATTTTTAAGAAGGAAAAATCAATATGTAATGTTAATGATTAATATTTTATTTTTAAAATGTTAACATTTTAATGAACGGATAAAAATGTATTTCTTCTAATAAATCAGTGTTAAATATTTTAAACGTAATTTTCACATTTTAAGAGGTTTCATATAAGCTGAAGCATTATTTCTGTAGGTGGATATTTTATTTTAAATATTCCCACAGCTTTTCTACATTTTCATAGTAAATCCATATTTTAAAATGTTGTTCTTATTCTTAAAGATTTTAATTGATTTTCTTTAAAACTTGAACATTACATTTCCCGACTAAGTAATAAATGATTTTTAAAAATACGTACAATTTAGTTTCTACTTCAGATAGTAATGAACAGTAATTAATTCCTTTTGATTTTTATAAGCCAGATGAACCTTATTTTGAAAATTTGATTCAATAATCTAATAAAACAATATATTTTGTGTGTAATATATTTTATTTTTATAAAGGGATATTTGAAATAATACTTATTTCACTTTCTTTTTTTAAGAAGAAATAAGTAATATTTTTTCCCTAACATTAATGATGCACAAGATTTTTGACACAAAAATATCAGCATAGAAATTCATTTTTACCTACACATAATATTTCATATTTCAATACAAAAATTATTCTTGATAAACTACTATTCAACAAGTAATAGTTTTACAATTTGAAATATAATTTTATTAAGATACACTTTATGAAGTGTTTATATGAAATAAGCTTTGAACTAAGAGATGTTTGTTTTATCTTTTCTCTGTTTTAATCCTTGGAAGAATTTAACATATGATTAATAATTTTGATTAAGCTGTTTTAAATTTACGGCTATATTTTGTCTACTTTGTTTCTAGAATGTTATTTTGATATTTGAAATTAACAATATTTTTTTTAAAATTAATATTAAAGAAAGTTAAATACACATATTCCCGTTTTAGTTTTATATATATATATACACGTGTGATAAACAATAATTTATCAATATATATATATACACGTGTGATAAACAATAATTTATCAATATCAAAGAATCAAATGATAAAATATAAATATTAACTAAACAAAAACTGCTTTAAAAATTGTCATATCTAACCCTGCCTTTAGAAGTGGAGTATTTCAGATTCCTTACCTGATTGGCTAGCATCCAATTGCTACCCAAAGGGATTAAATTCTTCACTGGTGTTCATGCACCAAATCCACATGTTTCCAGTAAGGTAGGGAATCTACCATTAAATAGTCAGCCTTATGGAAGCAAGGCAGAGAGCAATTACATCTGTCAACCTGAATGACTGAACATGCTCTCCATTAAAACCTCTGCTGTCAACAAGGGTAGTCTTTTTTCTCATTGCCATGACATCCATGCAGTGAGGCAAGTCCACCTATGAACTGGAAACTGCTACATCTGAATTAGAGCTGATTCAAGGCAAGCTAAATACATAGCTGGAAGAGTCTTACCAGAGCACACGAGGTAGGCTAATCATTTAGCTAAAAGTTAGTTTTGTACTCAGCTCAACTATCTCAGCATTCAATTGTATCAATTATATTTATTCGTTTGTTTAACTAACATGCATATATGTTTTGGACTAATAAATTGTACAAATTAATTGCAGAGTATTTATTCTTTTTGGGTCTGTTGGTTTGAAAATGAACTTGTAAGCCTAACCGAACACAACAAAAATTAAATTCTACTATTACACCTTAGTATTACTTTTTTACAACAAAACTTATCTTCATAATTACAATTATTATTTTTATATGACTACTTTCCTAATACTATCATACACACCTATATTTGATGTAAAATGAGTACTTCGATATATACTATGTATATATTTAAAACATCCATATTGTATATATATATGTGTATATGTGTTTAGAATGCATATTATCTAGATTCAGTGTTATTTATATGGAGACTTAAAATTAAATGCTAAAAATACAAAGACCCTATTGCGTATAAAAGAAACTATTCTCAACAATGGATAATATTTCTGCAGATTTTTTTCACTTGTCTTTGATCAAATGTCTATGATTACATCCCTCAACAAGATCTTACCTTGCATGAGAGTGATGTAAAAATTATTTTACAAAAATATTCAATATTTGATAATCTCTAGTCTAATGAATGATCAATAAAAATTATTAATATACTTTCATTAAGTGATTTGTGTCAAAATTGTGAGTGCAGCACATTGACACAGCAATTAAATTGTAGTAATTTGCTATATATATATATATATATATATAGCAAATATATATATATATATATATCTTTATCATTATTTATATCTTTATCATATATATATATATATATATATATATATATATTAAATAATGATAAAGATATATGTAAAAGATTATGGTGCTGATTCAGCATGAAATGTGCAACTTGGGGATTATAGATCTTTTTTACATGACTTTAGTCATATGTTTATAATAACATCTTTTAAAGGGTGTTAAAAGTGGATAAAAATCAGTCCCTCCTTGTATGAGATTGATGTAGTGAAACTACACTACAGAAATATTATTCATTATTAGATAATCTCTAGTCTAATGACTAATAAAATTATTAATATACTCTCAACAATGTCTTGTATCTAGTATTAAAAATACTCTAGTTACATAACAAATTGTTATATATGTTATAATTTAAAACATATTTTTGATGACAATAATACAAATTTAATATTATGGCAATTTTATAAGTTTATAAAAAAATTAAATAAGTTGTCCTAGCTAGATTTTTTTTATGTGTATGATATTGAATAAAAAGATTTACCCTATGTCATTTTGGAATATTAGTAGATTATCAATTTTTGCTCTTTCTGTCATATTTTATAATTCATAAATGTTTTTAAGATAAGACTAAATTATCTTGCAATTTATTATGACAAACTATTAGTTTATTTTACTTTTAAAATTTTTTTATTAATTCTTTTGTAAATTTTATGAATTTATGTTAAAATTTATCTTGTCTTATTTATTTGTATTTAATAAAAATATAAAATATTTTTACATTTTGTTAAAATTTAAACTCTTATACTACACAAATGATCTTTTATGTCAAATATATCAAATTATTATTCTTAAAATGCTTTTAGATTATTTTCTTATATTTCACATATGTAAAAACACCTTTCTATTAAGTGAAATTGTTTTTTCACTAAAAACACATATAATAACAAAACAGACATATTACTACAGGAAGAATCAAAGTTGCTTTACCATAATATAATCAATTATTTTAATAATACAATTTATTAAACATTCACAATAAAATCATAACAAAAAAATAATTTTATGGCAAAGTATGTAAGAAATAACTTTGAAAAAAAAATCACAGAAATTACATTTTAGTTTAGTTTTTTACATGAAAAAAAAAATATTATGCCAATTTCTTCTTTAAAAAATATTATAAAAAAGTAATGTTGGCACTAATAAATTCAGCCTAGATTACAATGTTATGGAGACAGATTTTTATTTAAGTATGAAAATTTAGTTCTGATTAGCTTTTAAATTTTTATAGTAACTTATGTCTATCAATTTTTATGAACTTAACTATTTTATTAAATAATGACTTTGTTTTTAAAAAATGCAATGTATGGTTTGACCTTCAATCCATATTATTTAATAATAATAAAAATGTAAAGTTCTCTTTAAATAAACAGTAGTATATTTAAATGTGCTAAAACATAGTTAAAGGTATGTGAATTATAATACTAAAGTGGCTTAGTGCTTTCAAGGAATTTCTATATTCTCGTAATCATAGCTAAAGGAGTATCTTGAAATAGATGGAACATATATAGGTAACAAATATTAAAAATATTTAAATTATAAATTAAAGAGTCCATTTCTTGCACAGAGGAAAACTTGATTCGTTTTTGTTTATAGCATGGCTATTATTAGTTATATACAAGACCAACTTGATCTTATGTTTGGTATCATGTCATTTTATACATACAATAGAAGCAAAGAATGGTTCAAAAGTATAGTCAATGTATTTATGGTGCTCTAGAAAAATGGAACTAGGTTTGGGCTTATCAAGAACTTTTTAGTATAGATACTGATAATGAGAGATACTCATAGAGAAGGATGCATAAAATTCACCATAGTATAATGCTCAAAAACCAGTTTTAGTTCATAGGATTTTATAAACAGTGAGAAGTCTGATAAGGCTTAGTTGATCTTTGGTGGTATTAATTAATCTATTGATTGAAGAAGAGGTACAAAAGCATAGCCTGAATTATGGAGAAGGGTTTTAATAAAAATTTTAGTTAGCAAAGAGATGTGTAGGAGAAACCATGGTCAGTTATCTATGGGTGTATTGAGATTTCATTTATAGTAGAATTGTTTTAGAAGTGACTATATTTATATCTTATGCTGGTAGAGTCTTTTAAGTATTGTTCAAGATTAGTTTTGTGAGAGATGTCACATTTATATAAGTAATAATTTTGGAAGAGAAATGAAGAGAGACCTACAAATTTATGGCAATGCAATGAGTTTGATTTGAGATGTATAAAACTTTGGATTTCAAGAGGGTTAATACATATAGTGTAATTTAAATGATACATATCTCTTTGTATGCAGATATCTAAATGTCTCAATTAATTGTGTAAATCTTTCCCAGACAATAGTCAAAAGTAAGGTGGAAGGTGCTTGAAGTCAATATTTAATGTTGAAAATAACTGATTTGGGTCCAGCAATAAAAACATCATCATCATAGCAGGTGTAGATGAGGTTGGAATAATACTAAAGTATCTAGGAAGAATCTTATCCTAAAAATGATTTAAATTTATGCTGGACAGGATTCCACTGAGAGATAACCCTATGGGCTAATCATAAATCATGTGATAGTATTGAACATTGAATGTGGTGATAATGTTGTTATCCATCCAGGTAAGGAAATTAGAAATTAAGTTGATTTGTGTCCGAGAACTATTGCTTTTTGAAAGTTTGGCTTGAATAATATTAATAGAAAGTTTTCAATTAATAGAGCCAATAATTCTATGATATCTAGAAGTAATTTTATATTCTAGTTCTAACTTTGATCTGTTAATGCAGTTTATAGGAACAAAAGATGACTTGTGAAGACCCCATAGCCAAGTTGGTCCTTAAGCCATTGGTTAACCATTAAAATTGTTCATTTCTGTAATAAGTGTATTCCATTTTTTAAGAAGTATATTGTTCACATAAATAATACTTTTCATTTCTTTTAGAAATTTCTCTTCATCATTCAAAGAGTCCATTCAAACATATAGCCTACAACAATCATAAATATGTCTTGCTCATTTAATTTAATCACTTATAATTTGTTATTTAAAGAAAATCATTTACATCAATAAAGAAAAGGCACTGCTTCCAAATTGTTCAGCCATAAATGCATCATACTTAATCGATAATAAAACAAAAATTATGTAAATAAAGGACATTTTATTTCTATGAATTAATTTGTAGCTTAGTAAAAATTGGGAGCAGAAACTAATAACATGCCATCTGAGAATAAAACCTATTTTAGACAATAAAACATTCAAATTGGTTAAGACATATTTGTGAATTTATAATTCAAAAAAGAGGCAAATTAGTTTTAATTGAAAAAAATAGACAAATTAATAATTGTTTTATATAAAATTTCATATTTATTTCAATATTTTATTTGTATTAATACATAACTTTTTTGTGCTTTGTTTTGTAAAGAAATTCATAAGATTATTTTATAAATAAATCTAAACAAGCCAACATCAATTCTGTCCATAATCTTTTTTGTAATTGCAAATTCTACATTAAAAATGTGATTTATTCATTTTAAAAAATGCATGTGAGTGCATAAACAAATTAATTGATGTTTAATGGTAACTAATGCACATTGCTTAAAAGTGTATGAATATGTAATCTAAAAACAGCATTGATGTACTGAAAAGTTGTTAAGTAGATGTTAGTAATGTGACCAATTATTGAAACTGAATTTAGTTTTCTTTTATAAAAAGATTAGTAAAACATTAATAAACTTTTCTTTTTAGTTATATTTTATTAAAAACAAAAAACTTACCAATAAATTTATTTAAAATTGGAATTAATAATTTGTTAAGTACATACTAATTATGTAAGTAATATATATTAAGACTATTTATTTAAAATGATATTTTCTTTTTTAAGGAAAATATTTATTTTTAAAATATATTACAAAAATGTAAGCAAAATAACATTATACACACATTCTCATCAGAAGTAGTTATTATTTAAAAATTATTTTTTTCTTCCTCAATGATAAACTATTTTAAAATGTATTTGGTTTTATTCTATAAAATAACAATAATCATATAGTCTATTGCTTAGAAGGCCAATTGATATTTGAGCGGCAAAATAAGACGATCTCAATAATTCTATTATTAATTACAGTGTTAAAATAGTCATTATAATAATAATTAGTCAAATGATCTATATATATATATTAAAAAGTCTTCACTCAAAACTTTTTTT
Organism: Epiperipatus broadwayi; assembly: GCA_028023455.1. Classification (NCBI taxonomy): domain Eukaryota; kingdom Metazoa; phylum Onychophora; class Udeonychophora; order Euonychophora; family Peripatidae; genus Epiperipatus; species Epiperipatus broadwayi. The sequence continues at coordinate 2,182,497 of JAQFVV010006283.1, forward strand.
TCCATAAAATTTTAATTAACATGATCATATACAATATATTATAAAACTATAGAAATAATAAACCCTATGTTTATCTATCAAGGCTTTTCAACATTCTACTAATCTTTATACTACTAAATTAAAAAATTAGGATTAATATAGTAGGGGAAAAGAAATATCAATCAAATATACTGAGAATGATCACAGAATATGGCTGAAACATAGAGTGCATTATTTTTATTGTTTTATATTATAAATTTCACAATATATGATTCATGTTAATAAATAATTTTTTATGAAAAAAAAAGGTGAAGTAATAGTTTTTCAATATATGTAGGAGTTATAGCGAAGTTATCAAATTGAGATCTTAAATTGATTCTTATTTTTAAAAAATAACAATCAGTTTAAGAACCCTATCATTTTTGAGTCTATTACTGACATATTTATGGAAATTTGGAAAGATCACTTATCTATATTAGACAATAGCAAGTATTTCATGATTGGAAATTTTTAAAAAAAATTAGCTTATGATAATAGAGATACAAATTTATTTTAGACGTTTGGTAATATATACATATATACACACACACATAAATAAATAGATTTATTTTATTTACTATAAAAAATACTTTTCGACAGAATTTTTTTAATTTTATTTGAAAATTGTCATGTTACCATGGCTATTTAATTAGAGTATAAAAAAGAAATGAATGCATGTAATAAATATAAAAAATTTAAAATCAGTTGACAGTGATATAAATTATATATTACATTATTGATTCTTTGAAAAAAAATCATTAGATATTTAAGTACAACAGCAAACTACTGCCATTAAAATTTAATCTTTATATATATTGAAAGCTACTATTTTGCTAAAGCATTTATAAAATCATTATATATGAGATATTATTTTCCATTTATTACATTTTAAAATTTCAAAATATATTTAGAAAAACTGAAAAGGCAAAGATTCAAAAAAAAAAAGCAAAAAAATAAATATAAATCTAATTATTTATTTAATAATTAAATTTCATTACTGCTAATATAAAACATTACAGTTTCCAAAGCACAAAGAAAGTAAATCTGATTTATTTACTATTAGAAAGCTGAAGATAGATATCTTCCAGTGAGGTGAAGATGATACTTTTCTGTCAGATTTTATAATTTATTAGCCATTTAAAATATCATCATTTTGCTTTTGTGGAAAAAAAAACTAGATCACACAAACATTGTTTTCTTTGAAAACATTTTGCCAAAAAAAAAAAAGTACATATATATTTTGATGATGTTTAAATTTCCTTTTTTTTTTTTTTTTAGTTTTATGTGCGAGTGTAATTTTGGTTTTTGATTCAATCAAATATATACATATATAAGTAAGATCATTAATAGAATATAACCTATACATTAAAAAAAGTAATTAGCATTAGCTAAAATTAAATTTACTATAAATTCTTCTTTGTAAAAAAATTATGAGATCATATAATTCAATATTTATATAACATTAATTTTTCTGATAAGATAAATAAGTATAGAGGATTTGAGCTCAGATTTTCAAGCACCCTTCAATTATCCACACTATCTCATACAACCGATACACATGACCACGCATATATAGAAAAAATAAATAATCACCAATATTCGTATTTTGTGCTAAACCAGCACTCATCAGTTGGTCCAGATTATCATCTCCCACACATATATATATAATCAGTGCTCAGCTTATATTAAGATAGCAAATCTTCATACTTTAATGGACAGGCTTCAATACACTCCAACCTTCAACTTTTCAGCCATCCATATCATTGAAAATCTGATGATGAAAATTCAAATCCCATGCAGATGCTAATATTATTGCCATGCCCATGCTGACCTGAAGTCACTCTGACCCCTCACATATAGGACCATATCCATTTAAATACATATAAGAGGAATGGACAGGATACAAGCTTGATATGTAAATATTTGAAGCCTGTCCATTAAAGTATGAAGATTTGCTATCTTAATATAAGCTGAGCACTGATTATATATATATGTGTGTGGGAGATGATAATCTGGATCAACTGATGAGTGCTGGTTTAGCACGAAATACGTATATTTGTGATTATTTATTTTTTCTACATGTGTGTGGTCATGTGTATCAGTTGTATGAGATAGTGTGGATAGTTAAAGGGTGCTGAAAAGTCTGAGTTCAAATCCCCTATACTTACAATTAAGCTCCCAGATTTGTGAAGAGTGCCTGTTTTTCAAATATTTGATAAAATAAATATAAATTTTAACACTAAATTTATTTAATTTACTATAAATATATACCAAAACAGGATTTATATATAGTTTCATTATACATAATACAATAATTTTTGTGACAAGTAATATTCAGAAGGATTATGGCTTTACCTTTTATTACTGTTATGAATGAATTTCGAAAATTAAAGATAAAAAAAAATACAGAATATGTTAAATAAAAATAAAAAGACATCTAGATATAAGAAATTGATAATATTATGTTTTTAGAATTGGTTTGTTACATAAATGATAAAAACAGTTACCCTTTAAAATATTAAATATTTACTTATAACCAATCATATATAATAATAAAATCGATTTATAGGGAAAAAATGAATATTTGTTCACATAAGTAAAATAAAAATTTTGAATATATATTTCAGATATTGTGCAATTAAACCATCTTAACTTATACTTCAATGAAAATAATACATATTATTGATTCGTGTATAAATAAATAAATGACTGATTTATTTAAAAAATAATTTCATTTATTTTTTTTTTATTTCAAAAGTGCATTGTAGTCACTAGAAAATTATCTTTTAATTAATCTTGAATATTTTTAAAATATCTGTAATTGAATAAATAAATTATTAATTATTATTTTATAGTCAGTTTAAAACATGGTAAAATTGTTTATATTTAAATAAACAAATAATTTTTATATACTTTAAAATCACTGCAGTTGCTCATAAATAAATAGGGATCTATTGAAAAAATGAAAGACCAAAGAATTGAGGTTTGCAATGATTACACAAACCAAACCAAGGACTACAAATACTTAAATCTCTTTCAATCTTATTTTGTGATAAACTTTTTTTTGAAAGCCTTTAATGTGTTGTTTAATTGTATTTTGTATTCAACTCTCAATCATATTTTCTCAATTAAAACAATAATTATTGCTTGTTTTAGGCAGCTTTGAAATAATATTCTATATATAAAAGTTATGTTCAAGTTTATTATAAAATACCATTACTATTCATTCACTCATGCTAATCCAATAAAAGTATGCTTCTATAAAAGTAAATCCAAAAATATCACCCCATCAAAGTAAAGTACATGCTAATTAGTTTTATAATCTTGTCATCATATTTTTAGAGTCATATAGAACATCATTAAATAAATAAAAAATTTAGTACCTTTATGTTTCATTGATTAAAATCCATGTCGCACACCCATACTATAAACTGGGGAAAATAATGTTTTTATGTTTACATGCTTTGGTTATAGTAATTATATTATTAAAATAAAATATTAAATATTTTTTTCAATTAGTAGGAGCATATTGGGATTGGATCACATCTCAACAGCCAAATTTGTCTTTATATTTAAAAATTTAACGAAATATTTAAATAGAGTCACATTTTTATGTAATAGTCATTCAAGCTAAAAAAAATAACATATTTTTTTGGAAACCAAAAACTACATAATGAATAATTATCTTTTTTTCTAAATATTAACTTATTTGTACACATTTCTTTACAAACAACTTAATTATTATTCATACAAAATTACAGCACAATTTAAATTATTATCTCTGTGTTTTTATGTCCCAGGAATGTGAAGATTTTGTGATTAAGTATCTTAGTGTGATTTGAACCAGATACTTTTTAGAAGCTTTGAATAAATATTTTATTGAGTTTGATAAATAATGAACAGTAAGTCAAAGCTTTATCTCTTGGAGAAATAGGCTTATCTACTCCAGACAGAGAACTGAGTTTTAGTTCAGTTACATTTTGATGAATGATAATATTTTTGGTTCACTCAATGCTGGTATAAAAAATTTCTAATGTTGAGAGAAAGTGAAATCTTAATAAGAAAAGACTGTAAATAATTCACTGAAACCTGTGCAGTTTCTTTCGCCACAAACATTACCATTTTCTCTTATTTCTCAATGCATAATCTGGACAAATAGATGTGTTATCTACATTTAAGAATGGAGTTGAAGTTATATTTTGTGAACTAAAGTTAATCTTTTGATTGTCTGTAAGGAAATATGGGCATAGACTTGGTATTCAACTCTCTTGATCAAACGTTTTGAGAATTTTTAAATAGTTTGCTATTCATAAATTAATTATTTTGGAGTTCAAACATAAAGTGGGGATAGTTTTATTAAGTAAATGTTTATACAATATATTTTCATTGTTGTACTAAAAGAGTTAAATTTGTTACTTTTACTCTTTTTTCAATAAAATAACCTGTATCATTTGTTGAACATATTTTTAAGGTATATCTGAGATAGAGTAAACTGGATGCATAAGTTATGGTTTAACAATGCTCTTAAACATGTAATATTATTGAATAATTCCCAAAAAATATCTTTATTGAAATAAATAATTAGTCAAAATCTGTTCATGTGATACTGTAAAATTTGATTTTTCATAAATAAAACATTTATTCAATATCCCAATCCAGACAAAGATATGAAATATAAAGCACTTTCTTGTTCAAAATTGCTAATATAATCAGGATTACTTAAATTACTATTGCTTATAGACAAACATCTGGTCTTTAGATCAATTTTGTAGAATTAAATGCTTATAATTTAAATATCCAGCTGCCATTTTTTTTTTAAATAGCATCACAAAAAAATGAAACAAAGTATTTTATTTTCATTGGCAAAACATTGGTATTATTAAATACAGTTTTGCAACATTTGTTTAGCTGAAGACATATCTGAACAAGTATCTGATCTATAATCTGCTTCTCCATAAATAATTCTGAAATAGATTTCTCAATGTCAGATATAGTTAATGTTGGTAAACATAATATATTCTCTTCTTCATTTTGCCTAGCTGCTAATTTTGTTCTTTCAGATAATTTTTTTTATCAATATAACTCATATTTAACAGTCATTTAATTTACCTTGGCGGCTGCTTTTTTCAATAATAATTTTTGTAATTTTTTTAGGGTTCATAATTAATAATATTTTATGTTGATGATACTAAAAATAATATTTTCTTCAGGTCATTTGTGAAATTTTGAATTTTTTCCATTAATTTTTAAATCTATTGTATATTTCAAAAAGTCAAAGTTTTATAATAGGATTTAATTCAAAAATGTTTTTCTGATGTTTCAGTCCCATTTAAATAATTGTTTCTTTTGTAAATCTTATTCTAGTGACATCATCAAAGATCTGGTCCATAATTAAATTTACTTTCTTAAAATCATCAAGATAAATGATTTGAAAACCAACACCAAAGTTGGATTCTCTAGTAAAATTATTCAAGCCATTGGTCAAGCAATAAATAGACTAGTGAAATCTATGTGATTCAGGAACAGACCAATAGAATGGGGAAGTGTGTCCTGAGTTTAAAAAAAATATCTTAAAAATACTTGACACAAAATTCTCAGAGTGATCAGTTTTTTTTTCGTAACCTAATAAAACAATTTTTGGTTCACAGTTCATATTAGATATACACACACCCCTAATGCGCTAATGCGTAGTATACATATTTTTAATATGTCTATATGTATGTAAATACATCATGTCTATATGGGTATGATTAAATATCAAATTCAATAAGGGCTTTGAGCATTTGGTTTTTGAATGAAATGGATTGTTGAATAGTTGGAAGGGTGAACAGATTAAAGCACGGTCATTAATTTGAGGAATTGCTGTTTTAATATAAACTAAGCACTGATTGTATATATGTATGGGAGATTATGATCTGGCCCAACTGATAAGTGTTGATTCTGCATGAAATACGTATACTGGGTATTATGTATGTTTTTTGTATGTGTGTGATCATGTGTATTGATTGCTTGAGATGGAGTGGAGGATAAATAGACTGAAAAATCCTGAGTTTAAATCCTCTAATTACCTATACATCAATAATAATTATATGTTGCCCCATTTCGATAATCTAATATTAAACATTGAATGTTTTTAGAAAAATTCGAATTTTATTTAATTAAACTTTCTAAATATATTCAACTATTAGTAATAATAAACAAGTTAGTATATAACATGTTATTTTGAAATTTTTTGTCAAGGGCTCATTTGATTAGATTATTGCCTTTAAAATTCACTATTCACTAATCTAAAAGTCCAGATTTTTTTTTCTCAGTGATGTTTATTCATCAAAAAATATATAGATACAGCCAGAAAAAGGTCCACAAGGGAGTGATTATAAAATAAATTGAATATTCAGGAGCAACATGGTAAGAGGGAAAGGATACAGGTGAAAAGACAATGGGAAGTGGAAAGGGGAAATGGTATGTAGTCCACGCTGGTCCAAAATGCATTTCTTTGTAATTGAGTCCTATGACAGAGGCTGAGAGGATGGGAGTTGGAGGATTGCCCAAGTGTCTGTGAGGAGTGGATGTGGGGATAGTTTGGTATCTCTGGTTTTGATACAGCAAACTAGGACCAAGAGCTTTTGGTTCACTGAAGGGTACTCTCTCCGATGTGACATTAAAAGTCCAGATTTGATTCCTATCCTAGTACTATCATTGTTCAGGTCAGCAGAACCTAAAGAAGAGAGAAAAATAATACCTGTCGGAAGGTTGTATATCATTATTAATAGTTGAATGTATTTGAAAAGTTTAAATAAAGTTTGACTTTTTTTAAAGAAATTCAATATTTAATATTGGATAATGAAAATAGTCCGTGAATAATTATTACTAAAATGCTAAACTTTCAGATAAGCACCTTAATATATTTGTAAGTTAAAAATGTGTATGGTTTATTATTTATAATTTTTGAAATTCGACATGGTTTGGAACGAAATTAATCAATATGGAAGATCTACTGTGCAATTTATATTAAATTATATAAAGTTCTTTATATTATTATTTTATTAATAATAAAAATATAATCTGCTCTCATCACACATACTTTTGTATATAAAAATCTCTAATCTCTTTTTTTTATTTGCAAGTTTAAAAAATCGAATGGAAAAATTAAAAAAATATATAACAATTACAGTCTTTTTAAAAATAGTATCTATTATAAAATCATATGAAAACAGAAACTGAAAATTATTTTATGAAAAACAAATGCAGTGAAATGAATTAGATTCATGTTCCATGACCTAGAAAATTAATTAATCAAATTTTTTTCTCTAGCAAAAAAAAAAAAAAAAGATACGAAGACTATTAATGTTTCTTTTATTCTATATATACATTTATTTTTCCAATATATACTTTTAATAATGGGTTTTTTTTTTTCCATTAATGAAAACATTTACATAAAATGGAAATAAAAAATCAATTTTCTAATAAAGAAAAAAAAGTTAAATTTGTTTTGAACTTTGGAGTGATCTTCCAATTAAGTAATTATTTTTTTTAACTTTATGGGAATTAAAAAAAAACCTTTACAAATAGGATTGATATTATATATGCTTACGACTTCGTAAAATATATAAATAATGATACTTAATATATATAAATAGCTCAGCCATTTTGGCTTGCTAGTGCAGATCTCAGATTATTACATTTATATTTTAAAGTTTTGGATTCTATTCAAGATCTGGCACAATATTTTATGTTTAATGATGTTCACATAAAATGCATTAACACTTAAAGCAATGGTTTCCAAACTTTTCTGACTGTGCCCCCCCCCCTTTTTCCTGGAAAAAATATTACGCATTATAACTTTTAGAACATTCTAATTTTATAAATACTGTCCTATTCACAATATCATTTCAATAGATTATAAAATATGTAATACACAACATTTATCTCGCTCGTATCATTAGCAGGACTGAGAAGTGTTGAAGCCTGAGAATTGTTGGATCATTTCCAGCGCTTGTGTAATTAGTAAAAATGGGCAAAAATTCGTTATGCATTAATGAGTAAATTTCCTTAGACATTGATTTGAATTTGTGTTTGGTAAAAAATATGCACCCCTCTTGCAATAGTCTCACGCCTTCTTAGAGTGTTACATTCCACAATTTGGAAAACACTGATTTAAAGCAAAAACAATTTAGGAAAAAAAAACTGTCTATGAAAGAATGGAGAAAAACAAATCAAAGTGAAAATACCTGCAAGATCACTAAAAATCAAACTCTTATTTTGAAACCATATTTAAACAAACTAAAAATCTTTAAAAGCACTGGATTTCTATACTAGTACTTTTTAAAATGTTGTGTTTAAAAATATATATACTAAAAGCAAGCTTTTTTTATATGAAATCTATTTTGCATTCCCAGTGTTGTCAGATGCCTGCTAATAAACTCGCAGCTAATATTCATTATCATCATTTAGTTTCTCCAATCCATGATATCTTTTCTTTACATCAGACTAACAAACTATTTATGCTGTCCATTAAACTCAGATGTGGCCTCTTTCTCTGTCTTTTATAATCTCTTGGTATATGACCAGTCCAATGCTATTTCAGTCTTTTAATTCTTTCAATGATGTTAACAATGTCTGTCTGCCCTATTACTTAAGTAGTTTGCTTTCAATCTCTTCTTGTTATACTTACATTATACACATCTCCATACTTCATGGAATAATCTGAAATCTCTGCATTGCACTTTCTGTTTGGCATTCAAATTTTACATTGCCAAAAGCACTTCTCTGAATATTTAATTCTATGATTAATTTCAAGTGTTATGTTTACATTTGTTTTAATAATCTAATCAAGATATTTGTAATAGTTAACTTGTTCTACTTCCTAATTAAATATTAAGTCATCAGAGCCTTTATAAATTTTTATCTTACTATTCTTAGAATTGAACGATATAGAAAATTTTTAATATTTAATATACTGCAGAAAGAAGTTTGCTATTAACTGAAAAAAAAAACCCTTTGATTCCTCTTGGAGGCCTTAAAGGAACCAAGCAGGGCAAATTCCTAATGTCCACTCCATACGTTCTTATCGTTGCAGCTGTTATTACTATGTGATTATTCATATAGTATACAAACATGAATGGGCTGCTCACCAATATGCATTACCAGCATGATGAGTTTATTGGCTTTTTATCTCTGAGTTTAAAATCAAGAAACACCATGGTCTTTCTTCTCAGTTGCCTGATAAGGTTGAATGAATGTTTGTGTAAATGATAAATATTTTTCCAATATATAAATACAATTATGACAGACAAAAATAAATCATGGTTCTTATTTCCAGGAGGCTGTAAAATCACCAACCAAGCAGCAGTTGGTGGCCAAAGACAGAGGGTGCTAAGAATATCCTGATTGTGAATCCAGTCTGGCACTTGGTGACAACTTTTTATTTAGGTACTTACAACTGCAGATCACTTTCAAGTGAAGAAAGATTGCAAGAATTAGAAGAATTATCTTATAATAAATGGGACATTATTGGACTTTGTGAAGTTAGAAGAAAGGGTGATGAGACAATTGATTTAAAAAGTGAACATGTACTCTATTACAAAGGCACAAATATTGGAAATACAAATGGAATAGGATTTATTATAAATAAAAAGTGGAAAAACAACATTATTGAGATTGAAGGTATATCAACAGAGTGGCAAGATTAGTTATACAACTTAATAGCAGATACCAAATGCAGATAATTTAGGTTTATGCCCCAACAAGCTCTCATAGTGATGGAGTAGTAGAAGATTTGTATATGGATGTACAAAAGCTTTTGATCAGAGAAAACAACATTTTAAAATTGTTATGGGAGACTTTAATGCTAGAATTGGTAAACAAATGAAAGATGAAAGTGCTGTAAGTAATTTTTGTTATGGTAATAGAAATGAGAGAGGACATAGACTTGTGGAATTTGCAGGAAAAAACAACTTTATATTATGAATTCTTCTTTTGAGAAAAATGTTAAAAGGAAATGGACATGGAAGCATCCAAATGAAGGTACAGCAGAATAGGATTATATTTTGACTAACAGAAAATACATATTTAAAGATTGTAATGTTCTTAATAAATTTAACACAGGAAGTGATCATCGATTAGTAAGATGTAAGATACATGTTAATGCATAATTAGAGAGACAAAAATTATTAAGAAAAACAATATTTATAGTTGATATTCCTAATCTTCAGACACATTCTAATGAATTTAAATTTCAAGTATTAGTAGATTTTGAACATGATTCAGATTTGAATGAAATTAATATGAAAATAACTGATACACTTTTAAAAACTGCAACAAAGATAGCTGGTAGAAAAAAGCAGTAATTGATCAATAAAATTTCTACTGAGACTAGAGAATTTATGGAGAAAAGAAGGAATATGAAGTATACTAAAATTATGCATTAAAAAGGATTGAATATCTCAAATTTTGTAAAATGGTGCAGAAAAGAGTTGAAAATGATATAATAGAGTATAACTGTGAACTAGCAAGGAAAGCTGTAGAAGAGAATAAAAGCCTCAAGAGTGCAAAACAACATTTTGATATTGGTATGAAATTTATATCTGCAATAAGAAAAAAATATAGAATTATTACTAAAAAGAGAGATGACATCATGAAATGGGTAGAAGATATTTATCAAGAATTAAATAAAGGACAAGTACCTCCTATATGTATTACATCTTCCAAATTGCCTAGAATTTTAAATGAATAAGTGAAACATGCAATTAAATGTATGAAAAAAAGAAAGGTTCCAGGTAATGATGGAATTACAATTGATATATTAAAAGAAGCAGATAAAGAAATAGAATTTTTTTAGCAAAGTTATATAACAAATGTCTAAATGATAAAGATGTACCAGATGATTGGAAGAATGCAGTATTAATATTAATATTTAAAAAAGGTCATAAGAAAGATATTAGAAATTACAAACCTATCAGTTTTTTATCAATTTTATACAAATTTTTTACCAAGATAATTACAACTTGTCTGCAAAAAAATATTGGATTTCCACCAACCAAGAGAACAAGCTAGATAAATACAATGGTTTTAGTACAATAGATCATATCCAGATATTGAGAAAAGTTATAGAAAGTACAAATAAATATGAGTTGCCATTATGCTTGGGATTTGTAGATTATGAAAAGGCATTTGATTCTATAAACATTTCTTCAGTGATTAAAGCATTAGATCATCAAGGTGTAGATCCAGGATATTGTCATATTTTAAGGAATATTTATAAAAATGCAACAGCAACAATTAGATTACATAATGACACTAATAAGATTAACATTGAGAAGAATGTAAGACAGGGTGACTCCATATCTCCAAAACTTTTTACAGCAATGCTGCAAAAAGTGTTTTGTGGATTAAAATGGGAAACTAAAGAAATAAAAGTAAATACATATTATTTAAATTATTTGGATTTTGCAAATAATGTAGTTGTTATTGCAAATAATGCTTTAGAGTTTCAGGAAATGATGAAAAGACTAAAGAAATGTTCAAATGATTTTTACAAAAGATAAAAATAAAGATTGGTTATGATGAGTTAGAAGAAGTTAACAACTTCAAATACCTTGGTCAGATTATTATTACAGATGGAAACATAACTGATGAAATTAATCATGGAATTAAACTTGTTTGGAGTGCTTTTGGTAGTAATGACTTAATACTAAAAGGAAAGGTGCCTATGGGTTTGAAAAAAAAAGATTTTTAATAAATGTCTTTTACCAGTTCTTACTTATGGATCTGAGATTTGGACACTTAATAGACAAGCAATAGAGAGACTTCAGACCACTCAAAGAAGTATAGAGAGATGCATGTTAGGACTAACAAGAAGAGATCGAAAACACAATGTATGAATAAGAGAACAAACAGGGGATACTGATAACGTTGAAAGAGTTAAAAAATTGGACTTAGGTTGAATATATTACTAGAAGAGATGATATAATAGATAGACAATTGAAGTCTTAAACTGGATTCCATGAGATTGTAAAAGACCCAAAAAGAGACCACATGTAAAATGGATAATGAAATAAGAATGTATGCAGGGATAATGTAAAGAAGAGAGGCTAGAAATCAGAGAAGATGGATTCAACTTGGAGAGACCTTCATCTTGCAGTGGATTGATAATGGCTGACAATGATGAGGATGATGATGATATATTTAATTACCGTTATATATTTTTTTTAATTGTTATTACAATATTTTCTAATTAAAGGGCATTTTATTTATATATATAATGAATTAGAAAATATAAAAAGCATTGTATTTTTTTCCATTTTTTTTATTAATAATATATATAAAACGTTTTAATATAAAATTGTAAGATTTTTTTTTTGTTTTTGAAGTTTAAATTTTTTATTTTTTATATTTATTTTATAAAATGTTTGTTATGGATAATGAGATGTTACGTTAAATTTTGAATTTTTATTGAAATTTCAAATAGCAAGAAATATCTTAACCAGTCTAAAAAATTGAATTATATTTTATTATATATATAAATCTGTGATAATACTGGAATTCTCTTCAATTTTATTTTCTATTTTGATATTTATTGATTCTTCTTTTAAAAATATAAATTTAAACAAGTCAACTGTCATTTTTCAAAAAGAAAAAAATTTGCTTAAACAAAAAGTATTTTTATATGAGACTTTTTTTTAATAACATATATAAATTCCAAAACGTTCATTTATTTATTTCTTCCTTCTTCTTTTTTAGCTCTGATCTATTAATTATTAGATGAAAGAACTTATTTACTGTATTTATTTATGGTAATTAAATTATATAATTTTTAAAAGACTAATTAAATTAACATTTACACCATTAATATATTTTATAATAAAATATAAAAGTAATATAGATAATGATAGTAAGAGAAGAGAAAAAGATGTTTAATAACAAAAGAAATCAAGATAATGATAGGCTTAATTATTTTTCTTTTTAAATAATACTATAAATACGTGTTAAAAAGTGAAAATCATAAAGAAATAGTAATGAAATATACTTCTTTATAAAAGACGTATATAATATAAAATTCAAGGTTTGCTCCAATTTTTATGTTTATTTTCAAAATTGACTGAAATTTTTTTTAATATTATTTGCACAAAGTTTCTATAACAGATTATAAAGTAAAATTCTATTTATAATTTAGGAGACTATTAATATCTCATTTTAGCATAAAATTTACTTTTATTATTGGATAACAAGTATTTAGATTATTTTATTTAGAACAATGAAATTTATTTGATACATTTCGATAGTTTGCTAGCAGGTTCAAGATGATATAGACTTTGATTTTTAAATATATTATTTCCCTTACATTGAAACCTATGAGTTTCCTTTTACTTTTCAAACAAACCTTCAAAAAAAGAATTTGCACTTTCTTTAACTTTATGATTTTTAAATTTGTACTGTTTACTTTTACTTTTAAATTAATGTCATATAGTATATATAATATTGTGGAAACTAATTGATGATAGATATATTTCAGTTAAAAATTATGCAGTAAAATTTAAATTTAATTGGTTATCCATATCTATAAAGTGTGATAATCAATTGTTATGTATATATTTCTTACAGTATGACATTTACTGTTAAGCAGAAAATTATTGAACTGGTGTTAGATCTATATAATTATATAGTGCAAGTTGCCTTACATTCAAAACATTAAGATGTTTTTAAATTTCAAGCTAGTAGCACAATTATGAAAAAGAATATAAAAGATAGCTTCTGGTCTTGCGTTGTTAGCCAAGAGGTATCGCAGCTGCCATGCAAGCAAGTAGTTGGTTGCAGATGGTTGTGGGTTCGCATCCCAGCCGATGCTATGACAGATGAAAAAAAAAAAAAAAGCTTCTGAAGGAAAAGTGCACTAAATCCAAACAAAATACACAAGATACAGACCTAAATCTTTTCAATGATGAAAGCTATAAGCTAAATACTAATCCTGTGATGTGGATAAGACAGAATTGGAAAGGAATTTATTAAACCCTATATCTGGCATTTATTAATTATTCAATCTTATACTAGATTGTACATCTGGTACAAAAGAAATAGATTTTCTCTTTAAAATTATTATGCAAACTGGAGTCATGTGATGCTTTGCTGCTATTTACTATTCAATTGGCTGTTATTATTTGACTATTATTATGTCAATACAAATTATTTACTCCCTGCATAATATGTAAAAAATATTGCATTAATACATTAAACATCATATATATATATATATATATATATATATATATATATATATATATATTATATATTGTAATAGTATAAAAAATAAATTACAGCAATCAAACCTCATGTTTAAGGAAGCCAAATATAAGTGTATTAACATAAATTTCTTATAACATTGGATGCTAATTTGTTAATGGTATTTCCATCAGATAAAAGATATTAATCAGGCTTTACATAGATTGCCAAATGTAATGGTATTAAAATGAAATATATAAAATGCTTATCTAATGTTCTGTTTAGCTATTGTAGTAATACATGAATATAAAAAATAGAGGCCTCTAAGATTTAAATTAATGTGGAGTGTAATAATTTAATTACTAATAATCATGAAAAAAACAATTTAATTAACAAAAATAAAAATGTATTAATATAAACAATAATAATAAAAATAATTAATATAAACAATAATAATAAAAATAATATATGAAATTAAAAAGAAAATAAAATATTCCTTGTTGAATAGTACCATTTATCTAATATATTTATTATATTATTTTATAAATGTATCTATCATGTGTTGTTACCAATACACTAAGAAAATCAAAAATAAAAATAGATGAAATTAGCATAAATAGCTAAAAACAAATATATAAAGATATATTTTGAAAAATTTAATTATTATGTCTAATTTGTTTATTATTTTTCTTATCATAATAAGATTAGTTTACATTCATAAAAATATGTTATAAATTTTTATTAAATATTTCTATTAAATAGAAACACAGAAAACAAATAAACATACTTTTATTTAAATAACCTAAAATTATCATTAAGAAATTTGATTTTTTAATTTTGTTTATTATTTACTTTAATCTTTTCTTTTTGATAATGATATGTTTTTCATTAAACAAACACATGCATTCTCAAATGATAAACACTTTATATAAAAAATATATTATCTGGTAAACTTTTCTTTTCTACTCACAAGGAATGCCCATCAAAATATAACTCTATTAAAAAACAATACTATGTATACCAAAAAATTTATGATCCACTTATTTGTTTTATATAAATTTATATACACAAAAAATAACAATTTATAGTTCAAAATATTTTAGTATTCTGCTAACAATTCCATAATATTTTCTGTTGTGTAAATAGATGTTATGTTTAATCTATATTATTCCAACTTATTAGTGTTCTATTAAAATTATCTATTTAGGTGACATGTTTTTATTTTTAATGAAATATTTCATAATTAACATTTTACAGCATGCAATACTACTTTATTTATATAATAGAAACAGCAGTTGTCAATTTCTTCCAAATATCTTGATAAACTATATTGCAGCATTTAACTCTAATATATAACACAAGAAGATGATTTTATTTAATATTTAGATTTATAAAAAGATTTGAAGTCTTTCAACAGATGTTGGTAATATTTTTACTATATCTTATTCTTTTTAAAATTTAAATGAAATTATTGATAAATATGTACACATTTCAGTATAGTTTAGCTGTTCAGACAAAAATTAAGAATCTAATCTAAGATCAGGGGCTTAAGTAGTTTTCTCCCAATGATGTTGCACTTATGTCATTATCCTAGATATTATTTATTTGCATTTCATTTTAACAATTCTATTTAAACTCATTTCCATGGTCTTTTATATTAAAAATCAAATTTACCCATATATTCACTCAATAAAAAATTTTTCTAACAAACCACTGTTTATGATATTAAAATATTTTTTAAAACTTTATACAAATATTATATGTTTTTAAAAATAAAATTAAAACATAAAATATGTTTTAAACCAAAATAGACATTCTTTTCTAGTCACATATTTTATATAATTTGATCAACATTTTAAATACCCATTTAAATAAATTATATATTTTAATATAATATATTGAATATATAAAATTTAATGTTTTGAATTATCTCAAAACATGTATATCATATATATATAAATCACATATACATGGATACATATACTTTAACAATAATTTAATATCCTATATATTTATGTCTCAATTTTATTTTTGAAATGTGTGCAATAAGTAAAATGATAAATAAATATATCAATAACATTCTTTACATTTTTATTAATATCATAGAAAACCATTTATATATTTTTATTAATATATTCCTAACATAATATTTATGTTATTAATTTAATTACATTGTTCTAAGAATAATAAAAAGTATTAATCTTAAAATTTTGCCATGAGATACAATAAAATAATAAATTTTTAATACATTTCTTGGTTAAAAAAATATAAATGGCCATTTTATATTATGATGTGTTATTTAAAACTATTTAATAACAAGGTAAATTATTTCAATTATTTTTAAATTAATTTATATAATCTTAGAATTCAAATAAAAGAAATAAGTTAACACAATTTTTATATAGATAAAGTCACCAAGTTTAAATTTGTCATAATGTTACAATATATGTATATATATATATATATATATATATATATATATATATATATATATATATAATCACTAGATGGCACTTACCAATAGCTCTAATCAAGCTTTATTTTATAAGTGTTGAAAGAGAAAGAATTCAAAATCTCTATTGGAACTTATAAAATAAAGCTTGATTAGAGCTATTGGTAAGCTCCGACTAACAATCATTTAAATGCAAGCTTAAAAGCAAGTTATAAAATGTATGACTTGTTTTATTATATATATATATATATATATATATATATATATATATATATATATATATATATATATATATATATATATATATATATATATATGCATTTGTTTGCAAATAAATCCCAATTTTACAATCAATCAGAATCACAAATTATTCATTCTGGTCAGAAAATTCATGTTGTAAATTGTAGTTCATATGGTTATATAATAAAAAAGGATAGGCTAAAATTTTTGTACGGGAAATAGTTCATAATATAATAAATATTTTTTCAATTTAGGAGTACAGCATAAAATTTGAAATTTGACTAGTTATGCGCATATATATATATATATATATATATATATATATATAGTAACCCCTCACACCTTTCACCAACACTAACAATTACCCGGGGGTGCCAATTCTATGGATCATAGGATAAAATATTTATTTAACTTTACCTAAATCTATTTATGAGGCTCTTAATTAAAGCTTTCACCTAAAACTAACTCAGTTGAGGGATACAGAGGTGTATGAGATGTACAATGTACATTAGATGTGGGGGAAAATATTATTACTAATAGGAATAAACATCTATGAAGTTCTATGCTAGACAAAATTAAATTGGTAAAATTCTACCAGCTAAAATTAACTAATTGTACTTTATATTTCACCTCCTCCCATCATCCATATGCACTGAACAACCTCTACTATTTTATACAATTAAATTAATAAGTAAAATAAAATAAAAAAAATAATATTTCAGAAATTGTAATGTATAATTCACTAGATCTAAACTCAAATTAAACTTATTATTACGGAATTTTAATTACTCACTACTCTAATCTGGCTAAATGAATTTATTATCTAATCTAAATAATATATTGAAGATTTCAGGGAATTAACTTATGGTATGGATTGATCTAACATTTCTATACCTCAAATTATTATTTAACACTATGAAAATAATATTATAAACCAAACAATACCCTAATTAGATACTTGCAGTTAAATAATGAAAGAAATTGGGCACATTTTGATTTCAATTCATCATCTATACAAAAATTAAATAACAAAATCCTTTTAAAAATGATCAGTAGGTAATTGGCATCTCATATAGTGTTTGAATCAAGGAAATCAATATCATTATATCTAGAGATTTGTTATAATTAAATAAAATACAATTATGTTACATTAAATAAAATAAATGTATAAGCATGTGTGGAAGTGTGAAATACGAATGAATGTTAAAGAAGAAACTCCAAATAGAAATTTAGATAACAAAATATTTATTAATCAAATAGAAAATAGTTAAATCAACATTTACTTTTCTTTTATTGGTATGGACACAAATTCCAAAGGAGTTTAATACCACTGAGTACAGGTTATCCAAGAAGATATAATATAACATGATTCATTAACTTTTTACATCTACTATATTTCATTCATCAGAACATTTTGATAGATTGGTAAACATTTATTTGAAACATTAAATGAACTAAATAAGTCACTATTATTTGCTATAAAAAAAATGGCTCTTTAGCTATCAGTGATTTCTGATAGACTTATACAAAAATAAAAAATAAATATGTATGACCTTACACTTTTAGTAAATGATTACTAAAGTATCTTTTATTCAGCATTTTGCTGAATATCACTCATTTACTAACTAAAATTTTTATAACAACAACATAGATTAGTATTGTAATTACTGAACAAATTAAGATTTTGCATTGTTACTTTTAAAATATCTTAAATAAAATTAAAATAAGGGGATTTAAACTAGGAATAATATTGGACTATCTTACCAAAGAAAATAAATACTTCTATTAATTAAATGTATTTTTCTTTGTAATTTTGAAGTAAAGTATTCTATTGAATAATTAGGTTCTGCTTTGCCAAAATAAAGTAAATCCTTGTATTCATTAACTATGTCCTATCTTTGCTTGATTATTTATGCAAATTATGATTAAATGATAAAAATCAATGAGATGAAGCTTAAATGATTACTACAAATGTTTTTAAATATGATAAGTAAAGTTATACATTAATAATGAATTTTTTTATATCAAAATTAACAATATGTGCATGAATCTGTATTATGCTGTGTGTCAAAGAAAATAAATAAATAATGTTAATCAATCTAATTGGTTTCATTATGATATTTCAATATAATCATAATATGGTTGGAAGTGAAGATCAATCAATCTTTATTTATTAACTACAATACAGCTGTTTTATAAGACACTATACTTTCCTTTTATTCTTCTTTTTTATCATAAACCATCAAACACTAGGCTATAGCATAAGTTGGAAAACATCCAATACACATGGGATAAAAGATTTCTATACTTCAAATAAGGTAAATACATCAATAACTTCCAAGTCTATCTTTAAGACTAAATAACTGGTGGAATAACTCATCACCAAATGAAAATTAGTAATGTAACATCTCTGTCATACACATTTAATTCAATATATCAAATATAAAAAAAGGATTCAATCCACTCCTATACATGGATAAGAAAAGGAATATTCAATTCCAAACCTTACACTACACTGCACTGGGCAAACTACCCATATTAAATACTCAACTAACAAATACACTGATTCAATCCCATAAAATATTATAAACATTGTAAACTTTATAGCATATAGCCACAAAATACTTTTCATTCAGTCATAACAAAGAAATAATAATTCTCTCTTAAATAACTTTCTAATTCTTCAAAATGATTGATCATCTTTTTCTTCCGAATCCGATTGATTTAAAATCATTTTTACCTGCAGTTACATATAATTATAAATAAGTTTAATAATAGACACACACATGTGTAAGCATATGATATACAGACCATTTAAAATCGCAGTAAGCAAAGAATTACTGTTAAAATATTAATTATTACTCCTGGAATTAATAAAGAATAAATATCTCATATCTGACAATATTTAGGACTTGGTAATGTTCAAAGAACAGTTGGAGAATAAAATACTAATTACCATGGACAAAGCAAGACGAATAATTTTTTTATAATATAATGCATTAATATTGGCACAAATCTGTAGTTAAATTGAACCTAAATAAATAATAAAATTGTATGTTATAGATGAAATAACTATTGAAATTAATGGTATTCTAATAGATTTAATATAATGAACTCTTTTTTTAAATACTTATTTACCCCTATTAAGCTATAAATGGATTCTTCCATTCATTTTATTATATGCGTGAACTATTAACACATGCACGACCAAACTTATCTTATTAAAATAATAACAATAATAAAAATTACCAGTACAATATCTTCCATTAATACTGTACATTTATGAGAAGTTCTAGGAGAACACAAAAATATAATAATACATATAATAAACATATTTAAAATAATAAAACATTTCTTAACTAATACTATCTAATATGCTATTAAATAATAATAATAAAGTTCCTTTCTTCTTTCTTCTTCTTAAACGAAACAAAGTTTATCAATAGTTTTTACATGACTTTCCTTGTCATGTCTCCAAATGAATAATAAGGATATTTAACAGTAAACACATAAGGATAAATATTGATACAACAAACAACATTTCCTGCAGGAGAAACAAAATAATATTTTGTTGAATCCATAAGAGCATATTCAATGTTTTTAGTTATCAACTAATGAATTGCTGTTAACGTTGTAAATAATGAATTTGCTTAATTAAACAATATATTTCATAATGCAAGTAAAATAGAAGTTTGTACTTTATTCCTAGGATATATTAAACATTTGATTTCACAATCATAAAGCCATTCAGAAATATACATAGTTATTCAATTAATAATATTTATTTAGATAAACTCATTGGTAATATTAATACAGCAATGTCACATAACTTTATCCATTTATAATTTCATTCCTCCTACTAGTCTAGAAGAACAAATAATTATTAAAGTACATTTAATGACATATTTAATCTTATATTTTTCTTTTCCAAAGGTAAAAAAATATAAATAATTACACCACTATTCTAATACATATGACAATAAATTACATATTTCTTGTGTATATTTTAAATTTTGAGTTTTCTTTTATATTTAATATGAAATTTGTTCATTAAAGTTCTGAATATGTTCAATGACAGTTCACATCTTTCCCACATGTAAATGATGCATGTTACAGTTGGTCCCTTTATAGTATGATTAAAACTTAAAAACTTAATTGTTATAAAATAAATAAACATTCTTTTATCCTTTCCTGTTAATTTTAAATTTAAATAAAGCAATTTTACAGTCCTATCAAGCATTCCCATTTCTTAAATAATAATTTATCTTGAATAATAGAATATAACACTTACGTGTACTTTAGCATAATGTTGGGACAATGTGAATAATCAGCTGGAGCAAAATTGACATATCTTTTAGTGGTTTTTAAGTACACATTTCGCAAACAAATAATATAATTAAATTTTCAACTTGGACTCGAAGAGGAAAATAATTTCACTATTAAACTTTGCTAAATAAACTTATTTATAGCTGTCCTTGGTTAGCTATAACTGCCCTCATAAATGTTTTAATAATTGACTGACTGACCTCTTCAAAAGTAATAATAGACTGCCCTCTTAAAAGTAATAAGTATTCCTTTTATAAACTTTTTTAATAATCATTATTGTTTATCATCAGAAAAAGATTGTCAATTGCTCCTTCCCTTTGCAAACCTACTTAAATATGCAAAACTTGAGACAGTAAAAAAAAAAAAATAGAGATGAAAAAAAATTATTTCGTCTTTTAAATAAATGAAAAAAAATATTGAACTAATAATTAAATGTTTTTAAAGCAGTAGAATAAAATTGATGACAATTGTTTTAATAAATAAAATATTTTACAGTATTTGTCATTATATAATTCACCTGTCCATAATTTATTGATTTATTTAAAATGTAATTAAGTTAGTTTTTAATACTATTATTGATATAATTAAATATTTGAATGTAATGTGGAATATTTAATGTCTTAATGAAACATGTGAATGAAAAATGAAGTTGGATAATGCATGAATATTCAGTAGTAATATGCTATAGGTATTACACCGATATGACTGAAATGACAATGTGAATGATGATGAGTGAAACATATTTTACTGTTTATTTTATAAATTTAAAATGTACAAAACAAATGGACTAGAAAATCATTCTAACAAAAGTGAACACTGCTTTATTAATAAATAAAACAAGTATCAACCTAAACTGCACTGACTATGCATATAACAAACTACTCCCCTATTCTATTACTGATTATACCCCAAAACAAAATACTAAACATTTGAGAAATCTTTTAATTATACCTACACTTACTATTGATTACAGTTTTAAGTCAAAATAACATTTTTTTAAAATTTCACGTTTTTTTTTTTTTTTTAAGAGGATTATATCAGATATTACTGATATACTATCACACTACCACCATGACTATTTCTGGTGCCAAACCAGAAGGTCACAATATATATATATATGTGTGTGTGTATACATTAAAAATGTGTGTGTGTGTGTGTATACATTAAAAATCTGAAAATGCCAATAAGTCAACATAAACACCCACAAATCATATGCTTATAATAGTACCAGAATTTTTTCCTGTATATATATATAATATTGCCTTAGCAATGGTTTGTTGAAATATTTAGTAGACAATTGAGGGGGACATATATATATATATGTGTGTGTGTGTGTTGTGTATATGTGGGTGGTGTATTGGTAAAATGTAATAAAGACTGTTGTTGACAACAGTTGCCTATAGCCATGTTGACAATAAAACATCATTGCAATTTGTGTGAAAAAAGAAATAAATAAAAAAAACCTATGATCATATAGAATTGAGAGATGTGTCTTTTCCTAGTTCTGATAGCCTCCATGATTAATTTGTACTATTTAGTTATCTAATAGATTATATCACTATAATGAAAATAAAAATAAAAAAAAACATTATAATTTAAACTGTGACAGTACTAGAATGAGAATCAAATTAATGATTTTTAGATTCATGAATATTGAATATAAAATGAAGCTCTAACCAATTAACATTTGAATAATATTCATAAATGTAAATATCACCATTTCAATTTTTATGCTAGTATTATCACTGGCCCAGTCAGCACTATCTGAATAAGAATGGTAGAAATACACCCTGAAATATTAATTTATGGATTAATTGTAATTGCAGGCAGGTGAATACATTTGGAAATCGGTAAATAGTTTGATGAAAATAGTCTAATATAATTATAAGTAAAATGCTGCCATCTCAAATATTTGAACAAATATTATTTTAAAATAACTTATATTACTTAAGATTGCTCTATATTAGGCTATTATTCTGTATGAATATTTCTGAATTTTTTTCTAATTAGAACATTCTTTAAATTATTTCTTTTAATTTTATAGATAATTATCAAAAATTATTACTATAGTGTGTATGTTATACTTTAAAAAGTATGACCATAGTGTGTACGTTATATTTTTAGAATCAATTTTTAAATTTAAAAATTTGTCACTTTTGTTTAATTTTTTTTTTATTTTTCTAATTTAATATCTTATATTGGTAAACAATTAAAAGTGCTACTGACTAATTTTGTCAACTGTGTACTTTTTTTATTGAACGTCTTCATCTCAATATTAAGTTTCTCCATATCATCTTAATTTCTCTTTTGTTTTGATTGCATCTGGATAATTTTTAATCACATATTTCATGACAGTTATTTGAGAATAATAAATTAAAGAATTATATGCAAATATTAGTAAATGATTGATATATACAAATTTCATTTTCATTAACTCAATATACTATTTGATTCTTTCATATTATTACAATAAACAAAAGTATTTCTCTTTTCACTACTTAGTGCTAGAATAGAGAAAAGAGATGCTCTAAGTTACCATAAAAACCACAAAATATTAAGTGATGCTATACTGTTATTCTTGCAAGTGAAAAAAGATAACTATAGTTAAAATAGTATTGATATTATTCAAATATATAATTACCCACTTAGTGTCAGATCTAATATAACTATAGAAGTAGGTAGTGTGAATTTAAAACTTTAAAATTTTTTAATTTGAGGCTATTATTTTAATAATTAAAAAGTAGTTGAAGATTATTATCAGATGCTTAATTGCATTGGAGTCAGTTTTGAATCCCAAATTCTCATTGACTACCATCTGATAAAAACACTTACTATTTAAGATTATTATAAATGATGCTAAAGTGGAATAGAAAAAAATGTACTTTTATTTGTCATATTAGCATGCTCTATTTAATTATGATATTAGTAAACCAATAACAGAACCTTTCATAAAAATTTTGATAATTATGATTTTTAATAAGTAATAAGTTTATGAAAATTTATGATCTGTTAATGTGATCAGCATTGGAAAATCTTATTCCTTTTTATGTTTTTTCTTGCATATTTTTACAAGTAAATGCTAATATAGTTTACTTTAATTTATCACAACTTTGTAGTAGAACTGCAAAAGTCAACCTAATGTGACTATACATGACTTGTGGAAACTGCTAATCAACTTTGTTTTTAGGAAAAGGTGGAGAAATCAGGAAAAGCCTCATAGATAAGTATATGAAATTTCTACTGACTGTTTTTTTTTGGCAGGATGACTCATTAGGTTAGATCATTACCTTAAAATTCAATATTCAAGAATTTAAGGGTCTAAGTTTGATTACTATGCTAGTATTGTCACTGGTCAGGCCATTAACACACGAAGAAGAGAGGAGAATAATATATCTCAAAACATTGTGCATATACTAATCTGTGTGCTATCATCAACAATTGAATGCAATTGAAATATTTAAATAAAGTTAAATTTTTCTAAAGACATTCAACATGTAAATACAATTAAAATATTATCATCACAAACAAACCTTCAGGAAACACTTTCTATCTTTTTATAAATAAAACAATATATTAATATTACTCAAAATAATGAATATACTTATAAAAATATTTTTGAACTACAGTATAAAAGCATAAATGATTTAAAAGTATTTGTTTAAATACATATTTCTCCAAATTTAATTTTATATATAAATATTTAAAAATTCTTATTTTCTAACTTTAACTTTTATATTAGTTATAAAAAGTAAATTATAAGTTCATTACACTTAGAAGTACATCATCACGATCATGTTTTTATTTTATAATCAGTACACAGACAGTCTAGTTAAAAATCAATTAATCATACAATAATTGAAAGGATAGTTAGATTACTATAAGTCAATTGTCTGAAAAGTATGTAGACTTACTTAGAAATTCTTTGCTATTTGAAAAGATGTACTAGTTTCGTTTAGATGTAAATTCATGTTGTATCAATTGAAAGTAGGCAAAATAATCATTACAATATAAACTTCTTATTTTATTGATAACTAGATTTCATGTTAATAAAACATTTAAGTACTTTACTAAAATTATATTATTGTACATACAACTCAAGTCTATTATATAAAATGCAATAAAAATGATAATACAAATATAAATCAATTTTGTTTTTTAAAAAAAAAAACAATTTACTGTTTACTTAAAATTTTTAGAGAAGGGCATATTTATGCAAATAACTTTTATTAATATTATTTTTATTTTATTAAAGATATTTTTTAAAAACTTTTCTCACGTTGTCACTAATGGTTTCTAACAATTAATCGAACTTATTTTTTCATATGAATGTTTTTAATAATTAATTCCAATTCAATAGATTTCTGAAAGTATACTTTCTTCACAAACTTCCAAAACAAATGGAATATTTTGTTTCCTATAAAAAAGATTATTAACTTTAAAAATTTTTGTAAATAAAGAGGTTCCATCAAATTAAAATTAATCCAAAAATCATGCTTAAATCAGAACTGGTTATTATAAAAGATATATCAATTGTTTGACTCTATCAACGTTTTTTTATTTCAGATTTATTTTTATAGGAGACTTGAACACAAACTTTCAAGTTTCCTTCAGCTATCCACACTATCTCATACAATAAGTACATATGATCTGGGTCAACTGGCGAGTGTTGATTCAGCACGAGATCACTTATCTTTTTCACATGTGTGTGGTCATGAATATCGGTTGCATAGAATGGAAAGCTGAAGGGAGCTTGAAAGCCTATGTTCAAGTCCCCTATAATTACATCTAAATTCCGAGTATATAAATTATATTTGTATTCAAATACTACAGTTTTATGTTTATTTTCTGTTCTTTAAGATAATTAGTAGTGCCCTATAGATATTTCCAAATGTTGTAACAATTTCCTTTTTTTAAGTTTCCATTTTTTTTATTTAATTTCAAAAAATAAATAATTATTGTTCGTGAGTTATTAAAAAGCAAAAAAGTAGCCAAACGTTGGTGGACGAAAGGTCAGCACAGCTGCCTTACAAGCAGTTGTCCCGGGTTAGTGGGTTCGCGTCCCGACCGATGCTAGACACATGGGAAAAAAAAATAATTCTAAGACCCATAGCTCAGGAGAGTTGTGGTGCTCCAGTATAAATTATTAGTTTCATTTAATGCACCGAATTGAGATCTTTTTTTTTTTTTTGCTTGTCTCAATTGGAAAATGATCCAAAAATCTTTAACAGAAAAGTCACTGCTCTAAAATTATGACAAACAAGATTAATGTGATTGATTTTTTGCTAAGAAATTATAAATGATTATCATACTAAATGACATTTCATTTAACAATTTTGTTTTAAATATATTAACTAATATTATTTTCGAATCTGTAGCTATTCCTCTGACCATATAAGTTCATTAATGTTTTGAAGTAGCACATACTATGCGCGTGTATATTGTAGGTAATTTATTCTTGATTCCAATGGGGTTTTCAAAATAACAGTATGACATGATTTTATTTTTTTAAACGTTTTTTTTTTTATAAAAAGTCTTTTTTTTTTTTTTTAATAGGAAAAAAAACATGAATTCATAATATACTGTGTTTATTTTAAAGTTATCCAACACTCAATTTAATCTTTTTTTATTTAAAGTGGAAAAAAAAAACTTTTTTATATATCTCCGTTTTTTTTTTACTTTGATACATTAGTTGTTGCGGATATTTTCTTAATTTAATTTATCGCTTTATAAGCTTAATAAAATTTTGCTTTAATTTAGTTTAATCCTAATGAGAGGATATTGTTACTGTCAACACTGTTAAAGGCTAAAAATAATAAAATTCATTAAAAAGTAGAGCAATTCATACAGTCTTTGAATTAAAAATAAATCCTCTTCTGTCATTGCTGGCATTTTTTATGTTTTAAATCTTTACATTTAATCTCACACAGATAATAATCAGAAGGAAGCTCCATACTCTACTGAATGATCTTTACTTCATCAGTGGAGACATCAGATCTGATAGAATACAGAAAGAGGGTTGGGTTGATGACCTAAGAAAAAAAATTTTAAGATAAATTTTGAATAGTAATAAATGTTTTTCATCATTTGTGAACTCTGAATGATTTCTATCAAGTATTTAAAGGAAGACATAAATATTAATAGTGATTATTAGATATTTAATATCTACTTCTAAAAATGATTAAAAAATACAGTTTCCATTTATTAATATGGCAATCATTTATTATATTTTTGCACATACGTATAGTTATATATATATATATGTATGTCAACAACAACCAGACCTCTTCAAGAGCTAAATAAACAAACATTGCTATAGCAACTGCTCAAGATATCCAGAATCAATTATGATATGGGATGGTTCAGCAAGAAAAGCAATTCTATTTCAACGATTAGATCAAGTCTTTTGTTTAGAACTTACCACAGACTTAAATATAGAACTTATAACTATGATAATTATTTCAGATGAGGGCTAGAGTACTTCTTTAAAATCAAATTAAAATTATAAATTATATGCTTTTTTTTCTGCTTACTTTATCTATTCTTGGTAAAGATTTTAACTACTGTACAAGTTCAACAAATTGAACGTGTTATTTTTTTGATTTATAATTTGACAAATAGCACGCAATATTTTCCAACTTTTTCATATAAAGTTTTTGTTTTAAAAAAGTATCATAGATGCTTCATATTTTTTAAAATTTTATATGTTATTTTAGAATAATGCACTTTCTTATCTTTGAATAAAAAATTTAAAATTTGCTTTTTAAAATATATTGAAATAAAATATATATATCTCAAAAATAAAAATGTAAATATCTTATATTAACACATATTTAGAAGAAAATAATAAATTTTTAACTAGTATAAATAAAATAATTGAGCAGGTAAAGGTTCAATATTTATTTTTAATTAAAAATGTAAAAGTCACAAAATGCAAAATCACTACAAGTGTTGAAAACATCTTTTTTATACGTAGAAAAGTCACCAGAAGTACTGAAAATGCTTTTCTGTGTATAAAATATACATCGTGTAAGTGATCATATGAATATTTTTTTAATGTCATTAATATATATATATATATATATATATCCATTAAATGTCTGTATTTTTAAATTATATAATAATAATTCAAACAAATATATTTAACACAGTATTCAAAATTAAATAATATATTCTTTACCAGAAGTACTTTCAATTGTTTCACTGACAATCTTTATCAACTGTTAATACAAACGTACAAAAAATAAAAACTTGCATTACCCATCATTCAATCTATTCAAATTTCCCACAATTCTGTTGTCTTTATATTAGCCGATTGTTTATTCATTAAACCACCTCTATTCCTAGATATCATCATTGCCTCTTTAATTTTACGTTTTTCACTACACCTTTCAATTTGAATAATTTTTTATATCTCTATTATTAAATTTAAAACCATAATTACATGTTTTATTATGATCAAATATAATTGATGGAGTATTCATATTTACTGAAGATATATTTTCTTTCTGTACACGTTTATATAATGTCTTATGATCATTATATCGTTTTTGTAATGTACATTTGGATTCCCCTATATATTTTATTCCACAACCACATTCCAACATATATATAACAGAACTTAATTCAAACTTAGAAATCTTGGCTTTGGAGTTATTTATCATATCATTTATATTATTTGAAGAGAAAAAAGAAATTCTACACAAACCACTAAAAAGTTTATTAATTAATTTAGCTTGTTGATTAGATATAAAAGGAATAGAAATCCATTTATCACTTTTTAATTTACTTAATATTTTCTTATTATTATTCTTATTTTGATTATATTTTGTAATTTTATTATAAATAATATTCCTTCCATTTTTATTTAGAAATGATTATTTGTGCAAATTTGTTAGTGATAAAATTGAAAATATTAATGTATATATTACTGATATGTTGAATGTTGGTTATGGAAGGAATATTATTTATAATACAATTACAAAATATAATCAAAATAAGAATAATAATAAGAAAATATTAAGTAAATTAAAAAGTGATAAATGGATTTCTATTCCTTTTATATCTAATCAACAAGCTAAATTAATTAATAAACTTTTTAGTGGTTTGTGTAGAATTTCTTTTTTCTCTTCAAATAATATAAATGATATGATAAATAACTCCAAAGCCAAGATTTCTAAGTTTGAATTAAGTTCTGTTATATATATATGTTGGAATGTGGTTGTGGAATAAAATATATAGGGGAATCCAAATGTACATTACAAAAACGATATAATGATCATAAGACATTATATAAACGTGTACAGAAAGAAAATATATCTTCAGTAAATATGAATACTCCATCAATTATATTTGATCATAATAAAACATGTAATTATGGTTTTAAATTTAATAATAGAGATATAAAAATTATTCAAATTGAAAGGTGTAGTGAAAAACGTAAAATTAAAGAGGCAATGATGATATCTAGGAATAGAGGTGGTTTAATGAATAAACAATCGGCTAATATAAAGACAACAGAATTGTGGGAAATTTGAATAGATTGAATGATGGGTAATGCAAGTTTTTATTTTTTGTACGTTTGTATTAACAGTTGATAAAGATTGTCAGTGAAACAATTGAAAGTACTTCTGGTAAAGAATATATTATTTAATTTTGAATACTGTGTTAAATATATTTGTTTGAATTATTATTATATAATTTAAAAATACAGACATTTAATGGTTGTAGTTATTTATATATGAAATGGATTTAAAGCAATTAAATGGAATTTGGCTTTTAAAGGAATGGCGGAAAGTAACGGTTAAAGTTATTACGTTAAAGTGCAGAATAAAGTTTTTGTATTCCTGTCGGATTTTTAAAGTGTTTCCTAACTGTTGTTGTATTAAAATAAATAAGTTATGTAAATTGAGTGTGAGATCTATGGATGATCTAAAAAATATAATACTTCGTAATATAATTGACCAATGTAAGTATTTGCTGTTTTATAATAGAAAGTATTTAAGAACATTAAATCATTTTATTTACGTTAATAATATTGATTATTTATATGAATATAAACAGATTTGTCAAATACGTTTTAATAATTTGCATTCAAAAATGATGGATAAATTTAATAGGAAAATTGAACATTTGTATAATAAAAAGTTTCCAAGAAATTTTAGTGATCAAAACTATGTGAATATCTCTGGAGTTGATTTGAATTTTAATCAGCGTTATATTTTAAATTTTGGATCTAAATACGTCGGTGGAGGTTGGAGAGATTCTAGTATTGAATTAAATGCGGCGATTGAATATTCGTTTGGTGTTATAAATTGTGATTTAAATGATAGGAATAAAATAATTAATGAAATAAAAAATAAAACATTTGATAAGCAAAATGATAATGTTTGGTTAAAACAAATTTATGAATTTAAAAATTTTTTAAAAAGTAATAAATTAATTTGTTTGAAGGAGGACAAGGGGTTACGGATGTGCCTAATGAAACAGGATGAATATAATATGAAAATTATGGATCAAATGAAGAAGCTTTGTTTTGAAAAAAGTGAATTAAATAATATTGATACATATAGAATGAAATTTATTAATGACATTTTAATGACTGCTAAAAAGAAAAAAGTTATTGATGCAAAGACATATTACAGTTTATATCCGTCGTCTGCAGTGTTTCCAAGAATCTTTGCAAATATAAAATTGCATAAAAATTGTTATCCATTAAGAGTAATTGTTGATTTTGGTGGTGTTTTTTATTATAATGCTTGTAGATATATTGAAAAAATAATGCAAGATGTGCTTGGATTTGGAGATTATACGATTTCATCATCATTTGATTTTATTAATAGGATTAAAAATATAAAGATTGATAATAATGATGTTATGTGTACACTTGACATATCTGAAATGTATGGTTCAATTAATCGTATGGAATCAATAGAGATTATTGAAAGAGCTTTGTTTTTAAAATCTATAGATAATAATATTAGGAATTTTATTGTTAAAATATTAAGATTTGTGAATGATAATATATATGTTAGGTTTAATGATTGCTTTTATAAAATGAATTTTGGTTGGCCAATGGGTCTTCCGGTGGTATCACAGCTTTGTAATTTTTTTATTTCTAATTATGAGGTTAAAATATTGTCTCAGATAAAATATAAAGGAATTAAAGTATATTGTAGATATGTTGATGATGTATTTATATGTGCACATAATGAAATAATAGTTATTTTGTTTAATGAGTTAAATATGATTAATAATGTAAAATGGGTGTTAAATGAAGAGAAGGAAGATTCTATAAAGTTTTTAGATATATTTATTAAAAGAAATAATAATGTGTTTGATTATAATATGATTTTAAGGCCTGTGGAAATTAGGGGTTATATTCCATATAATTCTAAAGTTCATATGAGTCATAAATTAGCTGGTTTGAAGTCATTTTTATTTAGAAATGATTATTTGTGCAAATTTGTTAGTGATAAAATTGAAAATATTAATGTATATACTACTGATATGTTGAATGTTGGTTATGGAAGGAATATTATTTATAATACAATACAAAATATAATCAAAATAAGAATAATAATAAGAAAATATTAAGTAAATTAAAAAGTGATAAATGGATTTCTATTCCTTTTATATCTAATCAACAAGCTAAATTAATTAATAAACTTTTTAGTGGTTTGTGTAGAATTTCTTTTTTCTCTTCAAATAATATAAATGATATGATAAATAACTCCAAAGCCAAGATTTCTAAGTTTGAATTAAGTTCTGTTATATATATGTTGGAATGTGGTTGTGGAATAAAATATATAGGGGAATCCAAATGTACATTACAAAAACGATATAATGATCATAAGACATTATATAAACGTGTACAGAAAGAAAATATATCTTCAGTAAATATGAATACTCCATCAATTATATTTGATCATAATAAAACATGTAATTATGGTTTTAAATTTAATAATAGAGATATAAAAATTATTCAAATTGAAAGGTGTAGTGAAAAACGTAAAATTAAAGAGGCAATGATGATATCTAGGAATAGAGGTGGTTTAATGAATAAACAATCAGCTAATATAAAGACAACAGAATTGTGGGAAATTTGAATAGATTGAATGATGGGTAATGCAAGTTTTTATTTTTTGTACGTTTGTATTAACAGTTGATAAAGATTGTCAGTGAAACAATTGAAAGTACTTCTGGTAAAGAATATATTATTTAATTTTGAATACTGTGTTAAATATATTTGTTTGAATTATTAATCTGAACTCCAGCATATATATATATATATATATATATATATATATTATATATATTCAAACAAATATATAGTGTTAGACAATATATATATATATATATATATATTGTCTAACACTATAGGAGAAATGATGAATATAATAAAAAATTATGTAACATTAAAATACTAGCTAAAAACAAAATTTTATTACAATTTTTTCATCTGTTAACAAATAGACATTCTCAAGTGAAATTCATCTAGATACAAACAGTATACATATATATATAAATTAACGGTAAATACAATATTATAGTCCAAATTCTTTTGTAGCACATTCGATTATGTGGTAATCTTCATCAGCTTTAACTGAATTTCAAATTTTTAAACTTAATGTTATGTATATTTCCATAAGCTGTGTATGGCCATATTTGCAATTTGCCTATTAATAACATCATTCTTATATTTATCAATTAATATCGCCTCTTTATTTTCCCTCTTTTTATGATTTCTATCTGCCATTAATATTTTTATTTCATTACTATTAAATGTAAACTTATAATTACAAGTTTTTTCATGGTCAAAGAATACTGAAGTTATATTAAATTGACTATTTACGTTATTTTTAGTTTGATTATATAATAATTGATGCTCCTTCAATCTTTTTTTTCTTTTTTTTTCTTATATATATATATATTATAACGGGTATTGTATTTTATATATATACAAAACAGAAATAGCCTTCTCATGCATAATTCACTTTAAAATCCAACCAACTTTAATATCAAAAAATGTCGTCATGAGATTGATGCCTCAGATTCAAAAAGAGTTACATCAGAGTTTAAAAAGAGTCAAAGAAATTTTAATGATAAATGTTCTTGCATCTGAGGCCTCAATCTCATAAAGACATTTTTTGATATTAAAGATAGTTAATTTTTGAAGTGAATTATGAAAAGGCTATATTCATTTTGTATATATATGTTGTTCATATCTTGTTGAATTTCACTTGGGAAGGTCTCCTTGTTAATAGAAAAAACCATAATCATGAGAAGATTTTAGAAAAAAATTGTTTTTAGCTAGTATTTTAATGTTATATAATTTTCTATTTTATAATTATATAAAATTTTGTGTGCATATGTGTATATGCTTTATTAAGTGAGTTTTTATTTTTTTACTTTATTTAGCTGAATGCATATATATGAGAATTAGTTGTTTTTTTAAACTTTGATTTTTGCCAGTTTATAACTATTTAATTAATTTTATTAATAAAATAATTAATGAAAGATGAATAGATAAATTAACATTATGGTGAAATGATCTGCTAAAAATTTAAAAGCTATTTCAATTTAAAAATAAGAATATCTTATTGTCTGTATTCACATATACATTACATCAATTTAAACTATAAGCAACACCATAAC
Organism: Epiperipatus broadwayi; assembly: GCA_028023455.1. Lineage (NCBI taxonomy): Eukaryota > Metazoa > Onychophora > Udeonychophora > Euonychophora > Peripatidae > Epiperipatus > Epiperipatus broadwayi. The sequence continues at coordinate 2,216,404 of JAQFVV010006283.1, forward strand.
AGCATTTATGCATTTGCAAATAATTATTACTCTACATGTCATTAATAGCTACTAACCATTTTTAAAATAAAAAATGATTAAATTTTTTTAAGTCAGATATAAACAATGAATATTAATTCCATCACTTTTAAAGGAATCAGAAAAAATAGACAAACAAGCCACATCCATTATTTACAAAAGTATTTGCTTATAAAAACCAGTCTCTGGTTGAAATATTAACACAGTTTTATAAAGAAGTATTTGTGTGATTTTTTCTATTAGTTTTTTTATTAGTATATATTAAGTGTAATAATGCTCAAGACTAAATTGGTTTGTACATAATCATTAAAAACTAGTCAACACTTATACAATCCCAATATCAATAATATTTAACAATTTCAAATTGCTGTCTACTTTATTGTTAAAGAGAGGTTGCCTTGACAACAGTTTGAAATTGTTGATTGTTATTGATATTGTTTCTTCTAACAAACTTATTTTTATTTCAGTTAAAAAGTGATAATAACTTTTTAATCTGGTGACTGATAAAATATATTTATGAATTTGATGAAAACATAATTTCCTTATAATGAAATTAGATAATAAATAATAAAAAATATCAAATATTCCATAAAGCTATAACATAGCATGAAAAGCAATAAACTTAGGAAAATATAATACTTTTTTTAAAAATGAAAATTAAACATTTTAAAAGTTATTAATTTTAAATTCACTTGTAATTGTAAATGTTTATAGTTTTAAAGTCAAACCTGTTTTAAAATTATTTTACATAAAATATGTAATAAAATGATATCTATTAATAACAGTTCTTTTTTTTTTTTGTAAAAATAAGTTTTCTTGATTTCTCCATTCTTAGTTTTTAATAAAAGACATATGTATAAGACTTTTATTTTTCCTAATAAAATAAATATTAGATTATATATTGATTTGTTTACAATTATTTATTTAATAATAATCTTGATGAAGATGAAAAAAATACTAAGAAATTCAATTTAAACATACATATGCATCTGTATATATTACATTGCATGTATAAACATGTACATTATAAATATAATTACTTGGCAAATTTGATTTACAAACTAATATATTTTTAAAATCTTATATATAAATTTTATGTTTTGTTAGAAAGTTGAATAAGTTATTTATACCATAATATAATATATACATATGCATTAATATATTGCCATCTTTTTTATGCTTTCTTAAAGATAACATTGATAACTTTTAATTTTAAAATGCTGATGAGCCATGATGGGTGATGAAATGGTTAAATTATAAAATAAAACAACTTGCAAGTACTTTTATTAAAAAATAAAATTTTAAAAATCTTATTGAAAAATAATAAGATTTATTTTAAATTTTAATTTCCTATTTATAATTAGAATTTATAAAAATTTAATTACCAGAGATTATGTGCAATAAACAACTAATTACTTTTTTGAATTTTTTAATTATACTATATCTGCATATATAGATTCATTAATAATATTTAATATTAAGCCAAACTAATGATATTTTCTAGTACCAGAATCATATCCAGATGTGATAATCTCTACCAGTGCAAAATTAGAGAAGCCATTGAGATATTAAAAGGTCAGATTGTATCAATAAGTGAGATGATACATGCAAACTTCCTCCTATTTGGAAATTTTTTTTTAAAAAACATTCTTAAATTTAACATTTTTGCTATTGGTGGAACTTTAACGTTTATTCAAATCAGTGATTGTAGTGCCTCTATAACCATCTTTCTAACTTTTATCACCCAGTGGATGACTTGTGTGACCAAGTCAAAATGTCGGAATATTAATATTTAAAAATTTTTTAACACAGATGAACCCGCAAAATATATCATTTATATATATATATTAAAAATACTTATATATCCACAAAATAGTTTAATATTTCAACTAGAGGAATAGTTTTCATCAGAAAGAAATAGATATATACAGTAAAATTGTGCCATTTTATTATATATATATTTCTGTTGAAAACCAATCCTCTGGTTGAAATATTAAACTATTTCATGGATATATTACTATTTTTTGTTTTTTTATATATATTTCCTTTTGTTAGTTTTTTATATATATATTTATATATTGGGATAATTATCATTTGCTCCTTCCATGGACAAGTGCATAATTAATTTTATTGTTAACTTGGCAAAAAAAAATTCACATGTATGGCCTTCAGTTTAATTGATATTTAAGTCAAAGTAAAACAATTTTTAACAGAACTATTATTAAAATTAATTTTTAAACATAAATTAATTTAAAAAATTTAAAAGTTATAAATTTATTTATGGAAATACAAAATATAATTTACTTTTTTACATTTGCTAGAACAGCATAACTTTTCTCTTCTTTCTCACAAAAGTAAGTTTAAATTTTTCTAAACAGTTATATAATTATAAAATTAAATATATTTTATATTTATTATTAAATAAAAATACCTTTTAAATTATCAAAAGCAAATTTAAAATAAAAATCTCTTAAAAGTCATAATTTATTGACAAATAAAATGTAAACAAGTATCGACATTTTGTGTAATTGAGTTCTGCAGTTTGACCTTTGAACAATAAAGCAATTTATGTTTTGATAATAACTTCTGTCATCTAGAAACAAACATTAAAATTAAGATATATAACATTTAATAGTCATATGGACCTATTTACTATGGTCATGTCGATTATTCAAATTCAATATAACTAGTATTATGATTGCAAATTTAATCATCACTGGCACCTAGATATCATAGAATTTGCTAAGAAATGGTTAAAACTTTATTAATTATTAATAAAATGATTAACATTATAACAATTATGGACTACCTAATAAAAGTATTACATTGATTTATATACCCATCATCATTTTTATGCTTTTGATGTAATTTTTAATAATGACTTACTTGTCATCTAAAGAGAAAATAACTCTTTTATCATCAATAATATTCATTAAGGCTGTAGCCTCAAGCACATGCATATAAAATGTGATAGTAGAGACCTCTACATGTCTTAAAACCACAAGCTTACTCATTGGATAAATTATTTATAGTTTCTTTCAGAATTGAAAATTATTTAATAGTTTAAATAATTTTTTTATAATTTAAATAATTTCTGAAGATATTTAGAAAAGTGATTTTTATCTTGATAATAAATCACTGTGAAGACATGGAAAAAATTGACTCTTTCCCTAACAAGAGCAATTTAAAAAATATTCATTCACTTGATTGATTGGATCCTATTTCTTTTATATAAAGAAAAAACTTTTGTAATGGATAAATTTTTACTTTTGGCAGCCCAACTGACATAAAGGAATTACAAATCTGATAATATAAAGCCAGACTTAGCCAAAATTATGTTATAAGAAGGTGTAATTAAAAATTTATGGTAAAAGCAGTGCTAAATATTGACTAGATATCATAGTGAAGAAGAGAAATCTGTAAATTTATTATATTTTCTTTTTGTAAGGTTTAAAGCAAACCTAGTTATTCAATATTATAAAATTATGCATTGCTACACACTTGTTCTATTGCTTATTTTTGTCTGACTAATGTTATTCAAATTTCAATATATGTAATTTATTAAAATTAATGAAAGTTATAACTTATATATAATAAATAAATTAATGAATAAATCAATTAAATGGAAATTTTATAATGAATTATTTCAAATCTAAAACCATTATTATGGTTGTTTTTTTATTTCTGAAAGAATCTTAATATAAAAATCACAAATCTTCCTTTTCAAAGATAATTATTGCTACTTTAGAAGATGAAACTTGCTTATAGTACTAATATCTCTAACAAGCTTTATTGATAAATTCTGCAAGAGAAAGCATTTAAAAATCTCTATCTAGAATAACTGATAGCTGAGATGTCTTAAAATTTCAGATTTTCTACTTAATAATTAATTTTTAGATAAATTCTGGCTTTGGATTGGTATTTTTAGATCTAGTAACTGAAATATTCTAGTGCATTACTGAAGATTGTCAAAGTATGAAACCAGTCTGAGGATTGGGGGGTAATTTCTAAATAGAATTTGTTAAATTCTTTCTCTTGTTCCATTTATCAATGAAGCTTGTAAGAGCTATTAGCACCATTCATTATTTTTAATTACAAGCTTATAAAATTGAGTCATATAATGTATGAATTTGTTTTATTTATTGCTTAATTAATACTTTAAATATATACAGAGACTGCTGTATTCTCTAGGCACAGATAATTCTGAAGAAAGCAATCTTATAGTCATTTTAATAAGTAAGTTTTGTTTTTTTAAATAAGACATATTAATGTTTAACTCTTGAAAGGCTCAGTCATCTCTGCAATAGAATTTATTGGCAAGAAGTTAGGGATCTTTGCTATTTTATTATGCCTTATCATAATTCCATGGATTCTAAGAAGCTGTTCTGTGATAAGTGAAAACTGAATGCAACTGTTGACTTTTTACTGTAACCACAACTGTCTCCTTTTAAAATTAAAGTTATTTTCATAAGCAACATGTTTTGTTTTAATTAATTTATTCTGTTTTTTTTTTTGTTAAAACAAAAATATTTTACAACTACATAAATTAACTTACCATTGTTTGATAAATAAATTGAAAAGAGATATTTTCGAAATTTAAAACTAAGGTAATTAAACTATTCTTTTTTTATTATTATTAACTGTAAATGAATTAATAAATAAAATAAATTATATTCTATGTGTATATATTACATATAGATAGATATACAAAATTAATTTAGCATAACTTTTTAAATATTTTTATCATTTAATTTATTCAAACAATCTTATACTAATTTAAATATGACAGCATAGATTTGCAATATTTTAAAAAAAGCTAAGCTTCCTAAAAATAATATTTAAAAAAAAAAGACAGACAATCATTAAATAATATAAAATTGGACAAATCAATTGTTGTACTTCCAGCTGATAAAGGTAATGCCACTATTGTTAGAGATCGTGACATTTACCATAGTAAAATTTTAGATCTGCTTAATGATAAAACTTATAAACTATCAAAAAGAGATCATACTACGTATTTGGAAAAAAACAACAAAAGCCATTATTAATAAATCACCTACTGAAACAGAGATAAAAAATAAAATAATCCCTCCTGAAAAATCATATGTCTGTCCAAAATTTTATGGACTTCCAAAAATCCACAAACCAGATACCCCCTCCCCTTCGTTCAATAGTAAGCAATATAGGATCTCCAACTCATATTTTAGCTAGGTATTTATCAGATTTCATTAAACATACAATTTCATCTATTAAATCATATATAAAAAACTCTTTTCATTTTATTTCTGTTTTAAAAAATTTTTAAATTAATGCTAATGACATTCTGGTCATTTTTGATGTTGTGTCTTTGTTTACAAACATACCAATGGATGACGCTTTAAATATGATTTCACAGCGTTGCAATTTACCAGATCATATTATTATATTATTGCTTTGAATAAACATTGTCTCTTGAACACATATTTTGTATACAATGGACAGCATTACAGACAAGTTTTTGGTACTCCTATGGGCTCACCTATCTCAAGAGTAATAGTTAATTTATTCATGGAAAATATAGAAACTCGTGTTTTAGAATCATCATCATTAAAAGCTCTCATTTGTCTCAGATACATAGATAATACTTTTGTCATATGATAACATGGAAAAAATAAATTAGATGATTTTTTCTTACATTTAAATAATATGCATCCTCATATTAAATTTACAATGGAGACAGAGTCTGATGGAAAACTCCCTTTTATTGATGTTCTAGTCCACAGAACGTGAAAGTTTATCTTTTTCGATTTACAAAAAGAATACACACATGGACAGATATTTCCATTTTCATTATCACCCAACTCAGATAGTTTCTGTAACCAAAAATCTTTTAAATAGAGCATTAACATTTCAGATAAGTCACATCTGAAAGAAGAAATAAATCATATTTATAGAGTTTTGTTAGCAAATAGTTATAACTATAAATTTAAAAAAAAGCCTTATTTCAAGCCCAAAATGGACAAAATAGGAAACAAAAAGATGATAAATCATCTATTAGGATTTGTGTTCCATATGTAAAAAAAACTACAGACAGAATTGGATGCATATTAAAATGCTGTAATATAGATACAACATTTTCTACTCATCAAAAGATCAGCAATATAATAACCAAGGCTAAGGATTCAATTCCTCTTAGATCTCATGTATTTATCAAATCTCAAGTGAAAATTGTAAAGCTTCTTATATAGGTATGAGTAATCATCACATCAGTGTTAGGCGAGATGAGCATGCTAATGCAGTTAAACAACACTCATCATCATCAGCACTCTCACTCCATACTATAGATTCAGATCATAAAATTGATTTTTCTAGTACCAGGATCATATCCAGATGTGATGATCTCTACTAGTGTAAAATTAGAGAAGCCATTGAGATATTTAAAGGAAAGGACCAGATTGTATCAATAAGCGAGATGATACATGCAAACTTCCTCCTATTTGGAAAGATTTTTTTAAAAAACATTCTTAATTTAACATATTTGCTATTGGTGGAACTTTAATGTTTTTTTTTTTCAAATCAGTAATTGTAGCACCTGTACAACTGTCTTTCTACCCTTTATCACCCAGTGGATGATTTGTATGATCAAGTCAAAACATTGGTATATCAATATTTAATTTTTTTAACATGGATGAACCTCCAAAATATGTCTTTTATAAATATATAAAATAAAAACAATGCAAACAGCTAGCTGACATCTATATAAAATATTTGAAATGCCCTTTAGCTATATTGTTACAGTCACACTCTCCCATTAAGTAACAAATGTTTTCTTTATTTAAAGAGAATGTGGTTGGAATAATATAGATATGGGGAATTTCAAATATATTTATATATATACTAGGGTCCATGCTGTTGGTTTCTAAATAACTAGGTTTCTTTACTCAGCATTAAAAAATAATAATTATTTAATATTTATGAGGGGGAAAATGTTTTAAATTTAATTTAAAATTATAAACTTGTTCATATAGATTTCATAAAAAATTTCACAATACCCAATGTTGTCTAGAATAATTTTGTCACTATGAAATCGTATCTGTGTGGTGATATTTTTACTTCAATTTTTTTTTAATGAATTAGTAGTTCTGGAACATCCTGTATAAAACTGTGCATGTAGAAAGCAGAATTCTAATAGATAAAGATCTGGGCTATAAAGTAGCTTCTATTCCAGTTCGTGTAACAATTAATGTTTTTTATTAATTAAACAAGATTTATTTAAATTACCATGTAATACAAAAATATTAAATTCAATACTAATTTTGAAATGACATTTGCAGTAGGTAAATAACATTACCATCTCTATTCCCATTATTTGTTATTTTTGTAGGCTTACAAATAATTAAATTCTTGGAATCAATTTTAAAAAATTTAATTATTTAATATTTGTGAAAGAAAAATGTTTAAAATAGATATATAATATTAGTATCTATATTCCAATTTCATAAATAATTTTAGCATACTCCAACATTATGCTAATAACATCTATTACCCATAACCCTGAGAAATCATGCAATCCACTAGCAGACATACAGAGATAGTGGTAATAATTTATAAATAATGATCTTTGGTTATTAATAAGTTTTTCAAAAGTAAACTTTCTTTTTAGAAGGTTTGGCACCTTAAAGTTTCATTATTTTTATTTTTTAAAATTATAAAAAACACATTTAAATTCTTTTGAAGTAATTACTCTAAGTTATAAGTCACTATCATCATCATCACAGATATTTGGTTAATATTATTGTAGATATTTGAATTTAATAATTTTTATTCGAATTATTTTTACACATCTAATATACCAATGCATTTAGGTGCAGTGAAAAATTATCATTACAATATTTATATACAATAATGTAAATATAAATAAAAAATAGTAATAAGATAATCACAACTTGCTTTTATTGGAGTAAAATTTTGAATGAAATTAGCTTATTTATTATTAATGCTGTTGTAGAATGAAGTGATGACTTGGTAGCTAAATGTTCCTGGATAGAAGTTCAACATATCATATGAAGTATTTTAATATCACCTAACCTCCTGAACAACTAACTATTCAATTAGTTTCTTTTTATTATTTGTAGATAGTTAAAAATTTTAAGGACTACTTATTATTATCCTGGGATAATTTTTGAGAGTTGGTAATAAACAATGGTATCATATCATTAATAATATATGCTGTTTTTATTGCTTGATTAAAAGATAATTTAGAATTATAAAATTTGCTTTCTAGACAACTCTGAATTAAAGACCTGAGGACGTTGAGATTGGAGAGCTTTTGAGACCCAAACTTAGTAGCATCTGATCATAAAACCAAATTCTTTCTCTTTATCTATTCAATGAAATTATAAATTTGCAAAAATTTTAGCACTAATAAACTAACGATTTATAAATTAATTGCATTTAATTACTCTTCAGTCGCATATCTATTTAGTTACATCATCTCTTCCCTTCATATTTGTGGGTGTGTGAGTGTAAATGTAATTTTTAGAACTAATGAAACTGTTAAAATACATAATATTTATAGCAAATATATTATATATATATATATATATATATATATATATATATATATTTATATATGTTTTAAATAAAAAAAAAAAAAAAAGATATGAAGATTTTTAATATTATTGATTTAAAATAAATTTAATGTTATTTTTTCTGCTCCAAATCAAAATACACATTAATAAATATATATTGTGCCATTACAATTTGGTCACTAGCCAAATTTATAGTAATGTGCATGTAGAAAAGGTAAACCAAAAATCATCATCACAATTTTATATAATCATAAAAGAAGCTGTAGGGCATCCAAGTTCAAACCCTTCCAGATCAAAATTTCAAAAGCTTTAAACAGAAAGAGAGTGGGACAACAATTATATGCTTTATTTGTTTGTGTGTTGATAGAAAGGTAATACACACATTTAAACTATTTAATATTTAAATTTTCTGTTAAAAAGCAAAGTTATAATGCATACATATAGGCAATGTATGTGTAAATTATTTATTTGTTTTATATTTCAAATATTCAACATTTTAACTTTCTTTAAAACTAAGCTATGCTTGATCAATTCTAACATTTTATTCTATACTTCTATTTTGCTTTTCTTTAATTATAAGTGGGATTTAAAAGTTACAGATTTAATTAAATAATTGGGTTATAATTACTAAGCTAGCAATTATAGTATTTAAGGTTAGTTTATGAATGATTTGAAAGAATGCAGGATGTGTGTACATTACATACAAAATTTTACATTTCCTAAATATTGAAAGAAAAGGAAGTATTAAATCTGTTAAATTATTTTTTTTGTACAATTTTTTTTTGTTAAAAGAGGAAATCTGTTTAATCAGATATCGATCTTTGTAGTAAATTTTTTGTAAATGATTGTCACTTTGGAGCTATAATTTTTGAAATTTTCTTATCAAGATCTAAAGAAGGAAGCTCAAAGATTTGAAGTGTTACCTGGATGTTAAAAAGAAAGAAAAAAACAAAAGAAAGGAAATAAGAATTGAGTCTATTTTTTTTTTTAAAACAAAAGTGTCTGGAAAAAGGATTAAACTTTTCAGTTGAAAAATACTTTGGTTGAAAATAAATTAGAGATCTAATTAAAACAAATTTGTCCAAAAATAGCAAGTGATGCTATCTCTGATTGGTTAAGGTAGCTAAAAATTGGATATAAAAAGCTGTCTTAGATTATTATTATTGTGATTGATTCAGATTATTAAACTATAATATTGAATGTTGAAAATATAAGAAATGGCAGGCTAGAAAAATTATATGTATATTCCATCGATTCCGGACCATCTGGGGAAGCTGCACATCACATAGGAAAGAAAAGATGTGTCTAAAATAATATTCTACACCTTTCAACTGACCAGATAAATAAGATGTTTTTAATAGAAGGAAGAAAGCATTCACCTGCATTCAAAGAAGATGAATTAATCTACTGATAAATATTAATCATCAAGTCCAATTAATTGTTCCAACAACTGATTTTAAACTCAAGAAAATTTACAAATGGGAAAACAACTGCTGTATTTCATCCACATGCTTGACAAGAAGAGAAGAAAATTTACTATAATGATTTCCAAATTATCCACTAAAGCAAATAACCTCAATAGAGTCACCATCATCAAATAGTTATCCACCTCAAGAAAGAGATTGTTCCCAGTAAAATGGAAATGGTAGCTGAGAAATATAAACATTATACAAGACAAGTTTGAACCCTTGAAAATTCGCCACAAACAAAAAAATCGGTAATATGACTTTTTATATCTATTTTCTTTATGATCTCAATCTTAATAAACATTTTAGCGATAAAGTGGTATATTTTATTTAAAGAACTTTAAAGACTATTCAGATCGATTAAAACAAGAATGTCTTACTAAAAATAACTTTGAGCTTCATAAATGATCTTGAATGTATAAAATGATTTGATTATTAATTTTACAATATTAATATGTAAAACAATTTTTTTTTTTTTTTTTATGGTATTATGATTTTAGTTTTAACTAATATGTTATTATTATTTTGGGTTTTAAATAATATTTTGTTATCATGGGATAAAACACGCACATACATAATGATATTTTATATGTGTATAATTGCGATTGAATGAGGAGTAACAAGTAGTGTTAGAATATTAGATTAGTTTGTTCATTAAGTATAGCATTTCAGAGATAGAAGAGAGGGGGGAGATAATGATTTAAAACTCTTTTCTAAAACTTGCTCTTTCAATTTTTACTAACATTTTTTTTTACATTCTATTTACATGTTGGATTTTAAAGTATGTGTGCTAATGAGCAGATAATATTTTTTTTTAATACTTTTCTCATGGAGTGAAAATCATGGTCAATGTGACGTCCAACTTAATACAAAATACATTTGAAGGGAAAGGGGGAAGAACTTAAAATTAATCTGAGGATTGTTATATAATCAATTATTATTATTATTCATGTCAATTTTCATATTTATCTAGAAATTTTTATGTATATGTTAGAAATGTAGTAATAAATATTAGTTTGTTTTATTAAACGAGGCGTATATATTTCATTAAGTGTAGTCTTTGTTAAGTGTGATTATTCATCATCCTCAATGGTTGAATATTAGTTATTTAAGATATAAGTAAATATGCTAAAATTAAGCAATAATTAGGAATCTCTTTATAAAAATTAGTTTTATGTTTAGGCTTAGTCCTAGAGCTGTAATTGAAACCCTTGTCATTATCGTTATTATCATCATCATCATCATCATCGTCATCAACGTTTTAATTAATGAGCTGTTTAACTGTTTAAAGGCCATAAATAAATATTGATTTCATAATATTTAGTGATTTCTTAGTATTATTATAACCACATCCCATCATCTATTTCATGCAAGGATGAGTGAATTGCCATCCTAAATTAGTTATATATAATCTGAGCTAGTGAACTTATAAAAATATTGAAACACATTTGTTATGTTAAGATCTGAGAAATGATTTATGTCTAGTATACTCCACTTTGGTTTATAGATGTTTTACTTTTACCTAAATATTAGTGCATATAGTGATATGGCTCAAAAAGCAAAATCTTCCATTTTTATTAGAAATAAAGTACCAAAAAGGGGATTCAAACCCGGTACATGTGAAAGGTTATTAGATATAACCATGTCTAGATTCAGATAATCTAGTGGCGCCCTGCTAGACCATATTCACTTAGTATTTGTTTAAACATGCACTTAACATCAAACCAAGAAATGAAAGTGGATAAGATCTACTGCCTGTATACCTGAGTTATATTTTATTGAATTACTAGTGTACTCACCTCACGTGATTTCATATAATACTGGTTATTAATACATTGCTCATAATTTGCTTATAATAATTATATTGATATTGTTATATTTTGAAAAATCTATAATTATTTGAGAGTAACTTTATTTAAATCAAAATACACATTAATATATATATATATAAATAATAAACATTAAATATTTTAAAGTTAAAAAGGACTGAACTTACTTGTTTAAGTGACATTATCGCAAAAGAAAAGTGCTGATTAATTTAAATATGTAATATATGGTTCAAGAAATTCATCAAAAATCTTATTATTTTTACAGGTGCTTGGCATATAGTCTACTTAACTTTATTATGTTTGTAAACACAAATGTTATGTATTTGAGAGATTATGTAGGGAGCACTTTTATTTACTATTCAAAGTCATATGATATGATACTTCAGTATTTCTTTGTTTTTTGTCACTGTTGTTGCTTTCATTTTCTAGAAATAGTTTTGAATATCTGCTTCTTTTTTTATAAAATGTCACAATTAAACAATATTATAATTCATAATGATGTTAAAAACAAACCTCACTTGGTTTGAAAATGCACATTACAATAGTAGATAATGAATTGAACATTTTACTGCTTCATAGAAAACTTATTCATTTGATTCTAAGTGGCTTTAAAGACTTCGCAAGCTTTACTAAACAATATGTATAACTATTATACAGCCATAGACTCACATGTTATGTGAACCATGTTACTAAGCAATTAATAAAATCAAGAATTTAAGGAAGAGTGCTTTTAGCATTTTCATCAATGTGTTTATGAATTTCAGATTTATGGTGCTACACTACCCTGGTCTAAGGATTTCCTTGATTTTTATCATTGTAAATGATCTAAAATTAATAGTAATTTTATTTTTTAATAAAAGTTCAATGCTCTTTAAGGTTATAAAACTCTGGCTTGCAGTTTGCTCAGTAATATGCAAATCTGGCATTATTTCCAGCATATTACTCAACACAGGTTTTAAAACGTTTTTTTTATTTTACTATATAAAATTTTCAAATAGTTTTAATATGAAAGTAAAGTTTATATAATAAAGTAAAAAAAAAAAAATGCCAACAAAAAAGGGATGAAGGATTATGTTGAAATGTAATAAGTATTAACACTGATTGTTTATCTGTCATTGTAAGTGAAATAATTAAAAATAATGACTTTATTATATTATCCTGATTCTATAAAATATTATTATTTTTATTTCTGCGGTATGAGTATATTTTCAAACTTTACTTAATTTGTTTTGATATTTTATTATTTTGAAATTAAACAAAATGAGTTTTTCATAAAATTTTAAAAAAATATAATTATTACTTACATGAAAAGAGAATTAAAATAAACTATATTTTTAAAAACTTGTATTAAAATGTATTTACATTATTATTTAATTTAGCTTAAAATAAAATTCCATTTTAAAATAAATTATTTAAGCTATTCACATATCAACAAAATAATGCTTTTTTTTCCAGGATTGTTCAGATCTGATGAGGATTAATTGATCTATAGTTGTTGTTGTTGTTGTTACTTTTGACATTATATATTTTTATTTCAGAATACTATATATTTATTTTGATTATCTACTGTAAAGAAAGAATTGAAATATTTTAATATTAAGACAAAATTTAATAAAGAAACTAACCTACACATCAAAATCTGAACATATATACTAGAGATGAACAAAAGGAAATAGAAAATTATAAATGTGATTAATACTATTTATATGGGGTTATTGCATGGAAGTTCATAGTTTGAGTGCTGGAAATTGATTTGAGGTCCTTATGCTTCATAGTCTGACAACTGGGCTAAACCACACTTTACTTATAACAGCAATTGTTTTTTTAATTATATTTTTTTGTTAAAATAAGCATAGTATTAAATTAATTTATATACTAACAGTATTTTGGCTGTGTAATGTTATACTAGTATAGAAGAGTCGTGAATGTATCAAAATTATATTGGACATAATTAAACAATGTTTTCAACTTGTCACTTTTGTTTTTACTTTTTTGTGCTATTGTACTTGTGTGTGCTATTTATTTGTTTGCTATGAAAATTATTCATGTATATGACTGACTTTAAGCCAATTGTATCTATTCCTCTCAATTAGAACCTGTAGATCTTGAAAAGAACACTCTATTCACATGTGCTGTAATGTCATTTTAATACCTCAATGGTTTTTTTGTTCACTATGAAGGATATTCTCCAACCAAAGTACAAGATAGAGACCTTAACAAGATTACAGTGGCCTTCTTATGTTTGCATCTACATTCACTTATATAGGCTATCTTGTGCTTTGGTTTGAGAGTATACTTCATACTTAACAGAACACTGTTGAGATATTAAAATGACATTACAACATATGGGTATAGGGTGTATCTCACTTCTGATTAAAATTACATATGAATACTGTGCTAGTAAATTAAATAGAGTGTTTAATAAGTATTATATATAAATTCATATTAATTCTTTATTTATATACATTTGCAAATGAGATAAATTTATTGAAAAATAATTTCATTCATATTTAAATATTTTTTGCAGTTTAGTTTCTTTTTATTTACAGAAAGATTTAACATTTGTAAAAGACTTTATAAATAACTCCAAAAAACATTTAATACAATAAAATGAAATTGTAAACAAACCCATAATCCACCAAATACTTTTTAAAAAATATTTAAAAAAAAAAAAAAACTTTAGTTGACAGTATACTTTGGGCTTGAAGTGGGACATATGAAAAAAAATTTTTTTTTAATTTTATATATATATATATTCCCATCAAACCTAACTAGTGCTACAGTAGAGAAATAAAATTCTCTGTTTTCAGTTAAATTTTTTCAATAATAAAAAACTTTTCTCTGGGTCTTACGGACTCTGAGAGGCAATTCTACCATTGATGACATAATAGTTAAATACCATTCCACAGGTGCATTTGATGGAAAAATAATATCTCATTTTAAAATTGCAATTAAAATATAATTGTAATAAACATCCTTTTGCATAAAGAAATTTACAGTACAATAAACTTCGATTCCATGTTGAACTAATCATTAAAAAAATATCTAACTTTTCTACTTGGAGGTAGTTTTCAGGATAAATATATGTTTAGCAAAACAGATATTTACTTTTTATACCCCTGAGTTAATGTTAATCCAAATAAAATAAAAGCATATTTTTGATGGCTCAGAGAGTCATGTGATATTTCAAATGATAGATTGAGTACATCATTTGCATTTTGAATCAATTAATTAAAATCAAAAATTTTGATTCCTTTCTTGACTGAGAATTAATACAAACAAGCCATTTTTACTCTTGATCTTACTATTCCGTTTTTGTTCATTTCTCACAATCTTTCTATCACAGCAATAATACGTTTTCAAAAGTAAAGAAAAAAGTTTGTCATCAAAATAAACAAAATCGTTTGCAGTCTGTGGTTAAACAAATCTTGGCACTTTTTTTTCAGTAGTTTCCAATAACATATAATTCTGTACATTTTATCATTAAATAATTATGGGAACTATTTCACTTCTACATTTTAATATCGATCTGAATATATAACTCTAAAGTCGTACTTTTTTAAAAAAAAAATTTCAATAATGATAATAAATTCTTATGCAGCATTATATTTTACTATTTTAATAACAAATATATGTTTTATTAAATCTTTAGAAGTATGATACAATTAGTAGCCAAGATATTTTTATATGTAGCGCAAATCCTTATTTTAAGTCGTTTTTATTCTTTTCTAATTTTAAATTTAAATTTAATAATATTATTGATGTTTACTATTTTTAACCAAACATAAATAATAATTTTTATTTTTTTAATGCTAGATATTTTTCACATTTTCAAAACTTAAATAGTTCCATCTTAGAAATGTTCATTATTTCATATCGCAATAAATACAAATGTGTTTTTTTTTCTTTTTTCATTGTTTTATTATTTATTCATCTATATTTTTCCTACTATAAAATTAAACTTCCCAAACTAAATATGTCAATGGCTTCCGTTTTCCTCTTATATAAAATATAGCTTGTTTTTTTTTAGCTACCTAATTCTATTTTAAATGATAGAAATATATACAAACTATATATCTTAATCATACAAAGCAACATACCATATTAAATTTTATGATCATCTAAATATTAAACAGCTAGGGTAAAATGTGTTAGAAGAGTGATAGCTAATGGCTGATTGGCACAAATAATGATTAAAAGTTACTTTTTAGTAGTAGCATCCTACTATAGTAAAATTTGAGGAATATAAAAATATTTTGCCCTTTACTCCATCAATTTACCACCGCAGTAAACAGAATATTCGATAATTTCTATTCTCAGTCATAAAATTTTCCAATCATATTTATATGCATATAATTACCCTAAAATAGCTTTCTACTTATTACAAGCATACTAATTGCATTATGATTAAAAAAGACTTTTATAAGAATGCAAAATATAATTTATCTAGGAGACGTTTAAATTTTTAGTATTCAGACAATTATAATCCTAGTTTATGCGCTCATTGCTTCTAAAAATTTTATTTGCTGCAACAATTTTAATAATTCTAAATTTAGGCTCAATCTCATATTTTCTTTGTTTTTCTTATATATAATTCTATCAATATTTAAATCTTTTTATTTGCAATGTCTGCTTTATTTTTATATTTAAACTCTGTAAGATTAAAACTTCTATTTAAACAGAATGCAATAGTTATTTTAGATATAATAATAAACCTGCCAAATTATTGTATTACTTCATTCCATTCGCTTTATTGAATGTCAGTTGGATTAAATAAATGTTCTAAGATCAAACAAACCTCATAAACATTACTTTTGCTATTTTTAAGCTTATAAATTTAAACTGGCTAAATTTACTTATAAATATTTGATTGTAATTTATTAGGCATCGATGCACAAATAACAATGCGATTGGTAAATTGAAAATGCCATTTGTATTAAAATCGCCCCCTTCCCATTATAAAAATACTTCTAAAATAACGGCGTTTTAAAAGAAATTACATTACCATTGACATATATATGTTCTATATTATACATTTTTTTGATAATTTTGATGATGAGGAGGAAGTTTTATTAACAATATTAATGAAAGCCTTTTCATTTTCAGTTTTTAGTATTTTGTATATATATACAATGTTCAAATCACTTCCAAACCTGATTTTCAGCAATACTTTCTGTGAATAAAGTCTGAACTTCAAACAGCATGTCTTAAAAGAAAGTTCAGACTTTACATTTATTTACAGAGGGCGCTGCTGAAAAACAACGTTTGGGAGGTTTTGAATTTTGAGCTAATGATATGCACTGGGATATTTTCATGTACATATAAACCTGCATGGTTTAGTGATTTATAGTGTTGTGAAGTCAAGCTTAAGGTACCATGCATCATGGCATTTTGTCATTTCAATGCTTGAATTTTTATGAATTCCCATGCAATAAACCATTTGTTTACTTATTTTATACAACACATGATCAGTGGTTTGTACTACTTATTATATGTGAAAAATTATGGTAAAGATTAACTTCTATATCTTGTTGCTTTCTTTGTAGGATATAATAAAACTTTTTAACTCTGCAAAAAATATGAATTTTTTTAAAAGCCCATCAAAAGCTGAAAGACCAAAAAATTTTATCTTTTTTAAAGTGTATAATAATATTGCAATTGCTTTATTACAATTGTTTGACAAATGTTTTTAATACATATTATACAATGCTATAATATATTGGAATAAGAAAAAAACAATTCTTATGACATAAAAAATAGGATTAAAAACTCAAATCATTCATCTAAAATGCATAACTTTTTCATTTTTGCCAATTTAAAAAAAATATTGTAATGTCTTTTTTTATGTATGCCCAATCATTTAAAAAAATTTTTTTTAAATATAAACATAAAATTAAGCAGATTAATATCTGTAAAAGAGATTCATGGAGAAGTAGGTCTGATTGAACCTGGTAAGGTTTTCAGGTTACAAGCAGGTTTAGGATTTTTTCTCATGCATTTAATTCATAGTCAAACCAGTTACCCATGAAATATACATCATGGGTATTTAGTTAAAGAATAAAAGTTTCCGGTGAATTTGAATTGATTAGAAGAATGTCAATGTGCTGATAATAAAAAACATTTTAAAAATGTGATTGTAAAATAATATGATCACCACTGCTGAACCTTTTATTTAGTATTTATAAAATATAATCTATTAATGATATTTTGTGAATTATAATTTTATTAATAATTCCATGTATCTTTTTCTCTTAGTTTAGATGTATGCATTAAATTTATATTTTTCTGAGTGTATTGTTTTTTATAAATTTATGAAAATTAGTTGGGTTGATTTTTTTAAGCAATAAGTTTAACTATAACATTTTATTGTATAAAATATAGTAAATATAAAATTATATATGAGATAATACAGTAATAATTTCAGGCATTACATATTTGTTTTATAGAAAAATTTATAATGCAGACATACCTGACTTCAGGCAACTCAAATACTGATAGTTTGTTCTTTCAGCTTATCATGTTTCAAAGTTTTGCACAGAACACGTATGCTTTTAATGTTTTTCCAATTTTATTTCATCATCTATGACATTCATTCTATGCTTTATGCATCAGAAACCATTCTGCATTTTTTTAATTTGCTTGCCTGTGTTTAATTATACATTGTAAATTCAGTACAGTAATTGTTTTTGTGAATGTACTGTAAACAATTTATAATTATTTCTATGATAACAATATATATATATAATACAGTTTTTCTAAGTATTTATGTGATTATAAATTACATGTTAATTATTTATACTTTATCTATTTTGTGATTACTGTAATTGATTGATCTTTCTCGATTTGACCTTTTTTTTTAAAATTAAAATATTAAATGAATAATAAACAAATAAAAAAAAAATTGCAGTAAATAAATATAATTACACCTATATAAAAATAAAGGTAAAATTTTATTTATTTGCTTTTTATTTTTGTTTAGAGTATAGTATTTATTCATATGGTTATTTATTTATTTTTTATTACTTAATTTAGGTTTTACACTTATTCCATTTGATCTATGTAGCCTGTTTATCATTATTGTGGATACAAGGTAAATAAAGGCTATTTTTTGACTACAATAATGTTTTAATCTCTAACCTATTGAAAAAATAAGTTGGGCCTATAATACCTTTTTTTAAGCATCTTGTATTTAAATATGCTAACATTTGACTCATTTTACTTTAACAATTTCATTTATTATATTATCAACCAACAGAAGCACAATTTTCCATTGTTTATATTTAAATTATTAATGAAGATTATCATATGATTACATTTATCAAAGAGTCAAATAGAATTAATCTGAACATGACCCCCCCCCCCCAAAAAAAAAGCAGATTGACAACTGAAATCGTAGATTGATTTCCAAAAGATTTAAAATATCTAAAAAATACTATGCATAAAATGAGTAAATAAGATAGGAAGTTTTCTAGAGTAACATGGAGGGAAACAATTTACATTGAAAAAATTGAATTAAACTTGAAGAGACCTATATCCTCCAATGAAACCATTATTATTGAAAATGATAGAAATTATATTTTGCTATAATTAACTTTATACAAATAATTAAAGAAATTGTATTATGTAATTTTTAAAAATCTGACTACTGAAATAATTTTGCTAACAAAATTTTAAAGCAAATTAAAACATGTTTTTTTAATTATATTGCATAATATGTTAATCTTTGGATAAATATGAAATGCTATGTAAAAGTATTGTTTCTATTACTGATTCAATGTGCTTTTTTATATTTGTATATTATTCTACACGAATAAAGGGTGATAAACAGAGCACAAAAACATTAATTATAAACAACAATTAACCAAGCACTTTTGGTACTGTATACCAGAATCATGGTGACATACCGGAACTGAACAGTTAATATTCCAGTGCATGCTCAGTGGATCACTAGTGTTATGCTGATTAATAACATTTTTAGACTTTGCAATAAACCAAGCCTCTTTCAACTTTCTTTTCCGATCATTTGACTCATTGCACACAGTAGTAATATTTTGAGGATAAAACTCATGGCCACAATTACTTTCATGATTTGAAAAAACAGAATTAACCTGCAAATCACTTTTAGATTTTTTGTACTGATAAATATGCTGTTGCAATCACGTTAAAACATTCACCTTCGTTTCCCCAAAATAAATAGCATTACAATCAATTTTTTGGCAAGTAATGGAATAAACCACTTCATACTTATTCATTTGTTCTACATTATCCTTTGAATTGTTTATTAATCTATTCAAACACAAAGGGGAATGGAATCTTACATTATAATCTTCACTGATAATATTTTTTAATTTCTTACTTATAGGTGGCACATAAGCTAAAGAAAACCACTTTTTGACTACTTTATTATTTATATCCACTTTATGGTTAAACTTTAAATTCTGATAAAGCAAACACAGTTGTCTGTGTAATATAGTTTTCTTGTATCCCACCCCAATCAAGTCATTCATATATTTATCAATATTATCTTTTCTATCTGCTTCAAATTTACAAAGATGCAAATTACGATTCAAAAAACATTTAAATCCAGCCATTTTATAATTCAAAGGAACATTCGATGATGGATGCATAAAACCTCTTACATTCAATGGTTTAACAAACATTTTATACCCAAACCTATTACAGCATTTATACACATTTACATCTAAATACTTTAAGATACCATACTTTTCAAACTCAATAGTCCATGACAAACCGAAATTCTCATTTAATTTATTGAACATATTCATTATCACATCTTTTGAACTATACACAAAAACATCATCCACATATCTTCTATATATTAAATCATAATGATTTAATATATAGAAGATTTGTGGATGATGTTTTTGTGTATAGTTCAAAAGATGTGATAATGAATATATAGAAGATATGTGGATGATGTTTTTGTGTATAGTTCAAAAAATGTGATAATGAATATGTTTAATGAATTAAATGAGAATTCCTGTTTGTCATGGACTATTGAGTTTGAAAATGATGGTATCTTAAAGTATTTTGATGTAAATGTATATAAATGCTGTAATATGTTTGGGTATAAAATGTTTGTTAAACCATTGAATGTAAGAGGTTTTATGCATCCATCATTGAATGTTCCTTTGAATTATAAAATGACTGGATTTAAATGTTTTTTGAATCGTAATTTGCGTCTTTGTAAATTTGAAGCAGATAGGAAGATAATATTGATAAATATATGAATGACTTGATTGGGGTAGGATACCAGAAAACTACACAGACAATTGTGTTTGTTTTATCAGAATTTAAAGTTTAACCATAAAGTGGATATAAATAATAAAGTAGTCAAAAAGTGGTTTTCTTTAGCTTATATGCCACCTATAAGTAAGAAATTAAAAAACATTATCAGTGAAAATTATAATGTAGGATTCCATTCCCCTTTGTGTTTGAATAGATTAATAAACAATTCAAAGGATAATGTAGAACAAATGAATAAGTATGAAGTGGTTTATTCCATTACTTGCCAAAAATTTGATTGTAATGCTATTTATTTTGGGGAAACGAAGGTGAATGTTTTAACATGATTGCAACAGCATATTTATCAGTACAAAAAATCTAAAAGTGATTTGCAGCTTAATTCTGTTTTTTCAAATCATGAAAGTAATTGTGGCCAGGTATGCTCAAAATATTACTACTGTGTGCAATGAGTCAAATGATCGGAAAAGGAAGTTGAAAGAGGCTTGGTTTATTGCAAAGTCTAAAAACATTATTAATCAGTGTAACACTAGTGTTCCACTGAGCATGCACTGGAATATTAACCATTCAGTTTCGGTATGTCTCCATGATTCTGGTATACAGTACCGAAAGTGCTTGGCTAATTATTGTTTATAATTAATGTTTTTGTGCTCTGTTTATCATGCTTTATTTGTGTAGAATAATTTTCATTATCTGACAGAGTTTTTATATTATTTATTTATATTTGTATATGTATACTAAGTATTTACATGCAGGGGAGGGGATCTGTAAATAGTAATTTTGGTTTTTCCATTAGTGATTCTTGTCACAAGAACAGATAAAAATTGCAATCTGTTTCTATTGTAAAAATAATTGAAAAGGATGCATTGTTGATATGTGCCTTGAATGTTTGTAACAGTGTTATGTGGCTATACAATAAATGTTATCATGAAACCAGAATTTAAGTAGAGATGGGGTAGTATTTTTGGCTAAAATCTGAAGTTCTTCCATAAAAATGTTGCTAATCAGAGGTGGCAATGAACCCAAAGCCATTCTTGGATTTTATTTAAAGAATTTTGTGTTGTAAAGTAGAATATTAAAAGTTCTATGTTATTATCAATAGGTTTCATTTGTGTAAAAGTTTTCTACATTAAAGCATACCAATATGTCAGTTCTTATGATATTCATTTTTTTCATTAATTTCACAAAGGACTGTTCTACATATGCCAAAGGACTAAGAACTATGAAAAAATATTGACAAGTTTGGATAGGGTGAACTTCTAGAATGAAGAATATGTTTTAATGAAATTAACAATACATTTTAATTTATTGAACATGGTACTTGTGGAATTTAAGTAAACTATAATGAGTGAATATTTTGATTAACTATAAAATTAATTTACTTTCTTTTGAATTAATAAAAATACATGTGAGACTTTCTCAATGGTGCTTGTAATTTTGTTGCTATAGCTGGTATAGAATTTATTGCCATTTTTTGTATTGGTCTGCAGAGAGCAGCTCTCTTATTGCCATTGCAATCAGTATTCATAACAATTATTACATTGGATTTATCAGAAGAAAAAATGATTATGGATATAACTAATTTTAAGAAGTAATAGCTTTCCTTTTATGATAGGAAGTGTTTAAGTTGGGATTTTGTTGTCTCTCAAGCATCTATTCTCTAGTGCTTTTCTTCTAAAAGCAATTATTGAGTTATTTCCTCAGTTTCTGCCATTTTATGTAATAAAAAGATATCACAGTTTAATCCTTTTTTTACAAAATAGAATTTCATCATCTGTTAAATATTCACAACTAAGGTTTTTAAATGATCAAGCTGATGGGTTGTTTGATGCAGGATTACATGTGATATGACCATGAAATGGAAAGTATGGATTGATATACATTTGATTTCTTAATAATTTTCTAAGCTTACTGTAAGTAAATTAGATGTTTCAGTTGCAAACCTTTAAAGATAATTTTACCAGATTTACATTTACATAGGAAAGTTAATTGATTTTTTTACTCTGATAAGTTTAAGACATAATTTTGCACAATGTCTAAAGTTTTTTATAGTGTCAGATTTATACTAATTACTTATTTTTCATCTGAAAGTTTGTGATGATGATATTACAGTCATAATTAAATGTTAACTGTTAAATGTATTTATAACAATTCAAATTGTATTTCAATTTTCCAAATACATTTAACTTTTAGTAATAGTACAGATTGATGAAACACAATGTTTATAATAATATTATTTTCATCTTTTCTTTAGGTGATGCTGGACTGACCAGAGATAGTATTACCAATGAAATAAGATTCATAAATATTAAATTTAAATCAATGATATAACCAACTAGGTTATTCTGCAAAAGACAAAAATTAGTAGAAATGTTATGAGGGTCTGTTTATACCAAATGAAATATTCTAATAAATAACATATCTTCCTTATTGTTAAAGTCTTAGTTCTAAATATATAAGAGATGCTGAAATTTCTGTTCTTTACCATGAAATCTTATCTAAATGCATTAGTAAAAAAATGGA
This sequence comes from Epiperipatus broadwayi, assembly GCA_028023455.1. Taxonomy (NCBI): domain Eukaryota; kingdom Metazoa; phylum Onychophora; class Udeonychophora; order Euonychophora; family Peripatidae; genus Epiperipatus; species Epiperipatus broadwayi. The sequence goes on from JAQFVV010006283.1 coordinate 2,240,074, forward strand.
TGTTTTTAAACTGGATTATAAAATTGTGGCTTGAATCTCTAATCATTTGGGAATTTAAACAAATATTTATAGGACTTACTCTGCAATTGTAAAGTCAGTTTCAATACTAGATATGATAAATGGAAGTAATTTGGTAATTTACGTTATTGGAATGGATTTTTAATATAAAAGAGATGAATAAAGATTTTTTAATATTTAATAATTCTATTAAGATTTATGTGAATAATTTTGTCATTGTTTTTTTTTTTTTGGTAAAAAAATAAAATTGAAAAGAAAATGTCAAAATAAATATCAAAAATAAAATATTGTATAAATAATTAAAAAATTATGTTAAATTATATCAATAAATAAAAATAAAGGATAAAGAAATAATAATAACACGACTTATATAAGAAAAAGTTGAACTATAACACTGAACTAATTATTCAATTGTAAAAAAAAATTTAAAAATTTTGGTCAATTGTTAATAAGAAAATGTGAAAATAAAATTTTACAAATTGTAATAAATATCTACATTAATATTGTAAATAGAAAAGTTAATTAAAAGTAATTTTAATATGTTTTGTTAATAATATTAGAACTATTATAAATGTTATCAAAATTGGAAAAGAATAGCCAAGTGTTGGTGGCCGAGTGGTTAGCACAGCTGCCTTACAAGCAGTTGTCCTGGGGTTCACTTCCCGGCCGATGCTTTGACACATTAAAAAAAAAATTGGAAAAGAATAAAAATCCTTATGCAGCTCTCCCATAAAATAATAATCAGAAAATAATAATAGATTCCTTACTGCAACTATATAATCAATAATAATTTTATGCATAAAAAGCTTTTTTCAGCATCTGCTTTGGTGCCCTTTTCAAATGTTACTAATCTATTTAATGTTAAGAAATTATTTCTGACATAAAACAATCCAGTGTCCAATAATGGAACTAAAATAAACAATAATAATGTAAATAAGTAAAACATATAAGCCATTTGTCTTTTCAATTTCAAATATGTCATTTTTATATGTTCAACTTGCTTGCAAAATGTACATGTTGCATCATGGTATATACATTCTGTATGCCTGTTCATTTGTTCATTGTATCTATAGCAAAACATTGAGCTATTTGATGCTGAGTTCTCTTAGCTGACTGAGTATTTGGATGACCCAGTATTATGCTCAATTTTTTGCATCTCATACTTAGTAATTTTTTAATGAGGTAACTTGATTAGCTATAGTCTCTGCTAGTCCTGCCTGATCTACCACTGTCTCAAAGTCTAGGTCTGGAATCATCAACATTTTTAGCCTCAAATTGTGATCATTTGTGCCACAAATAAAACAATCACAAAGTGCTTCATTCATGAAGTCTTTGAAATCACACTTCAAGGCCAATGTTTGGATTCTTGTTGCAAATTTTCTAGCTGTTTCCCCTATTCTTGCATGTTGAGGCTAAATTGGTATCTCTGCATTATTGCCAAGGATTTATGGGGGAAATAATCTGTGAGAATTTTCAGCACTCTGTCAAAATCCAGCTCAGCTGGGATTACAGCCATAGATTGAGACTTGAGTAGATTGTATTCTGTGGACCTATAAGGGTCATCAGAGTGGCTAACTTTATTTCAGGTTTTGTAATCTGTTGGGTGTGTAGGTAAAAAGTCAAGTGCTTTTTATAAAGTGACCAGTTCTCAGATTGAGCTTGGTCAAAAGCTTCCATAGAGCCAATTGCATTAGCCATATTTATTTATTTATGAGAGATACCACTCACAATTATTTTTAATTTTATTCAGAGTTACTACTCTTAATTTTTAATATTACAACTATGTTGTAACTAACTCAACAAATCTTTTAAACCACTAGAATGAGTTTTTGTTACTGTGTTGCAAATAAAGCTCTCATGATTGATTGTAGCTTCAAATTAACATGCCTTTACATTGTGGTCAATTTTTATTCAGTGTTTTACATGGTTTTAAAAAAAGGCACTGTAATGGAATTATGGTGAAAGTAATTTTTTCTAAAAAAATAATAAAACAAATAATCTAAGATTACATGTATTTTTACAATGAGTTCAACTATAATTTTTTCAGCCATGAGGAAAATTTTTTATCTGACTGTGCCAGATCTGTTGTGTTTGGCTAAATTTACAGGTTCGGTTCCAAAGCAACAGGCAAATGATGACACTACTCAACAATTAATATGTATAATTTATTAGTGACAAAAATATACACACACATTATTTAATAAAATCTATAAATATGGTCTATACAATTTAAAGCTGAGGTAGATGTGCCAAGTAATGGAACTCACTTTCAGCTATCTAAATAGCCTACCTTATGACTCCAAGTATGACTCTTCCAGCTGTGCAGAACAACTGGCCTTGAATTGGCTCTAGTTCAAAGTCTTCTGGCTGTGCAGGACAGCTTGCCTTGAGTCAGCTGTAGACATAGCAGTTTTCAGTCCCTAGGTGGACCTGTCTTGCTGCATGGATGTCACAATAAAGAGTAAAGAAAATGCCTTTATTGTTGGCAGAGGGTTTATTGGACAGCACATTCAATCCTTCAGGTTGAGAGAAGTAATTTCTCTCTGCCTTGTCTCCAAAAAGGCTGACTATTGAATTCCAGATTCTCTACCTTACTGGAAACACTTGGATTATGTGTGTGAACTTCAACAAAGGATTTATCCCCATTAGATAGTGACCAGGTGCTAGCCAATCAGGCAAAGAATCTGGAGATATGACCCTTTTATTTTCTTTTAGAAAGGACAAGTATATCTGTATATTGCATACATGTGATTTATAAACAACTTTCAGTTTTAAAATAAAATTTAATCTTATGATGTTTAAAAATTAAACCTTGTTTTCTGTTTTAAAAGGGACAAATATATATATATATATCTGTAGATACGATAGTTTAATTCTATAAAACTTTTAATACAAGTTAATCTACTAACATTGTAGGCTATTGTATCAATATTTCCTTATATATATATATATATATATAAGATCTATGGGACAGACCTCCAATTTAGCAGGGAGTAATTTTACTTCCCAATTTTTTTAAAAATATATAATAACTGTATAGGGTCTGATTTAGCCTATATAGTAGATATTGCATATTGTAATCTTATGACATGACCGTTCACATTTTATTCACACATATATATATATATATTAAAATTTAAAGCCTATTATTCATTATGTTATATAAATTGGTATTAATGGGTTGTCTATCTTTGTGTTTACTGTATGTCATCATTCCTCCAGCAGATTTACATTCCTGCTTTGGAGAAAATAGAATAGCTGGATCTCTTTTGAATATGGCCCATGCAAATGCAGGAAAATTCCTTTCTATTTCAGATTCCAGTGGACCTTTATTATATATATCATTAATTGGGCAGTGGATCATTCCTGTATGTTGATGAAATTTATTGATGATTATGGAAGATGTTCATTCCTTCCTACAATGATTTCTTTATTTTGTTGAGACTTGAGTATGGCCTTGTGGAAGTAAGCGTATTCCATTCTATCTCATTATTGAATTGTTTATTACTGTAGCAACCCAGTAGTGCCTTCCTTCTTTGTGTATGTTAAAGCCTGGTATTTAGGCATTGGTGAGTCATGATCATGAGAATTAGTTAATTATCTATTGTATTTATATTTATTAGAGAATTAACTTTCTCATTTAAAACTGTTTTACTTAGAATCACATATCTGCTTGCAAGATATCTGCCCCAAAGATTAAATAGATACATCATCTGAGCTCCTTTATATATATATATATATATATATATATATAAGGATATCATATGTATATATATATATATATATATATATATATATATACAGTGAAACTTTCTACACATATTATCATGAATTAAATATCATGTAGACCCATCTCTTATGAATCTAGAGACAAATTACACAATAATTTCTTTTGTTTATTTTGTTTGTAATTTTATTACTAATAAAATGTTTGTATTTTCACATATATATTGCATTGGGTGTCTTGTGTGCCACAAGGATATCACATAGTTATAATTTAATTCTAAGAGAGTCTTTCTTCCTTTGATCACCAAGCCAAATAAAATGAAGTGTTATGTGGCTTGGAAATGAGTTGGTGATTTTACTGTTGTAGGCTCATCCCAGCCATTACAATATATATATATATATATATATATATATATATATATATATTGTACCGATCTTAAGACAGATCGAAGAATCGATCTGTCTGTTTCAATATATATATATATATAACTGATTGAACTGAGCTATAATTTATTTAGAATTAGAATTTTAGAAGCATTAAACATATTCTATAATGAAAAAAAATCAATGAGATAAATAATTTTTATTTTCTATCATCCTTGAAAATGTTACCATATTTAAATATAACATTCATAACCAATATTTTTAATAAGATAGTGAAGGAAATTCATTATTAAAAAACAAAATCCCCTGATCTTTTTAAGAAGTAACATGATTAATTTTATAAGAATTAATAACATAAAAAAAAATACAAAACCTAATATTTTTTATAAAATAGGAAAAAATGAATATTTATGAAGATTAGTAGACATATTTTTAAATTATATCAGACTCTAAAATAGTAAATATCATTCTAAAGAATAGTATAATCAATCACAGATATTATTTTCCAAAGATTTTACAATCATCTACTTCATATCAAAGTTTAAAAAAATAGGCAACACTAAGACTACATTCATAATTAAGAAAAAAATTGTCATTAAACTCAACATATAGTATAAGTTTAAAAAAATGTCCTAATTTGATACTTTGTTAAGGACAATATTGTGATCAACTTTATCAAAAAATTTTGAAAAACCAAATAAATGATATAATTCTTCGCTGATCCTTAATTGCATGTGCCATGTAGATATATATAGTAAAAAAATCAGTTTCTACTGATTTATTGACAATGAATCAAAAAGCAATTTCATTTATATCAGAAATAATTTTATACTAAACACAATACTCAAAAATGGATGCACTAATGTGTAAAACAAAAGTACCTTATTAGACTGTTTTTTACGGGGCTCCTCCCCCGACACTCTACACCCTCTCTCCTCACCTTGTTTTTTTACGAAATATTTTTTAGATGCGTTTTTGTTTCGTTTTTTTAAGTTTTTTTGTTGGGGCCCCCTCTTTTCTTTTTTTTTAAAAAAAAAAAATAAAAAAACACATTTTTCCCACCAAAAAGGAGAAACATTTTTTGTTTGGTTTTTTTCAAGCTCTCACCCACAAGAAAAGAATTTTTTGTTGGAAAAAAAAAAAAAACAAACAAATCAAAAAAAAAAAAAAAAAGAAAAGATAATTTATTTTTTTTTCTTCTATTATTATTTTTTTATATTTATTTTTGTTAAAATTAAAAATGATATAAAAAAAAAAAAAAATAAAAAAAAATTTTTATGAAATTTGTAGAAATATTTTATATATTTTTGAAAAAGTAGAAAGAAATATTTACTTTTTTTTTATCTTTGAAAATTTGAATTTTTTTTTTTTTATTTATTTTTTTTTTTTTTTATTTAATATTTTATATTATATAAAAAAAATATTTTTTTTTTTATAAAAGAAATTTTTTTCTTCTTTTTAAAAAAATAATAATATATATATTATATTTTTTAAAAAGATTTGAGTTTAATTTTGTATGATAGGGTGAATTTGTTTAAACAATTGGGTTTTTTTTTTTTGTGAGATTTGAAAAAAAAAATTTTTTTTTTTCATGCACTAATGTGTAAAACAAAAGTACCTTATTAATACCATAATGAGAGACATTTTTGAAAATCATGATCACATTGGTGCCTTTAAAGGATATTAGTAAAACTACAAATGATTAGAAAATAATTAAAAATGAAGGTAAGGAAGGGCATCAGTAAATTCTAGCCAATCTTTGTATACAAGGAAGGACATATTATCATGTTTAGACTAGAATGAATTTTAAATCAGCTTATGCCTACAATCACCATATGTGACATGATCAATTAAGCAATGAACAACAGGAAAAGGCAAAAAGTAAGGTATTTTAAGAGTAAATTATAGATTATGTGTATAAGTCATCTAAATGTTTGGTGAAGTCATCAATTGTTAAAAGTGGAACAATCACTTTCTTATCTATGCCAGAATTATTAATAAAAATTTAAAATTCTTTAGATTTAGTGGAAAGATTATATTCAATTTTTTACTGTACTTTTGTAAATCTTTTTTGTAAATATGTTTAGCCAGTCTCCTGACATAAATAAAACTTTTGGCAAAATAAAGAAACCTTGCAATAATAAAATTTCCTCTTAATAATTTTAATGTCTGTATATGAGAATCAACAAGAAAATTCATAGTCAACAAAAAATTTATTCAGAATATATAATTTAATTAAATCATTAATAATCTATAAAAAAATCTAAATAGTGATTAACATCAATATATCAATATTATGAATTCCATTTAACTTTAGAAATATGCTTACAAAAATCCAAATAGTTTTCCTTTTTATAATTTTTTTCTAAAATATGTGTGGAGAATATGTATAACACAATTTAATATAAAGTTAATTGTAAGATAGTAAACATTGATTGATAGGAGTTAAAGAGATAGGATAAAAAATGCTAATTATAAGTAAATTATTTAAAATATAATCTAATATATAATGAAAAGGATTTAAAAAAAGTTATTCTGTTTAAGTACAAAAAATTACAAATAGCAATATTTAAATGATCAGTTATAACATTATTATAAGCCATGAAAAATGCTCATGTGAAACTAGAAACTTTAAAAATAATATAGTGACTTTATACTATATACTTCATAAAATAAGCTTAAAGAGGCAGTTTAATATTATTTTATATCATAAAATCACATAAAAAATGATAAAATGAAAATATTTATAAGAATTTTTTTTACAAATGGCAACAAGAGTATAATTTCCTCAAATAACATTGTCCATAATCTATCATCATGCAAAATCCTAAATGTATTATTAACAGAAAAAGAGAAATTTGTTGATTCAATCAAATTTTGATGAAAAATATAATATCAAAATCTTCTGTTTGAAAAAATTGCTTAATTTGGGCACAGTTCATATCTGTTTAATATTTATTTTAAAAAAAGGCATTTTGTGAAATCCAAATGGAGAAGATAAAAATAAATAAGCAGAAGGATTGAGAAAACCAAAAATAATGAGAAATATAATATAAAAAATAAGAATGACCAGTTTAAACACAAAACCTTACAAAATTAGACAAAGATCGGAAAAGGAAACATAATGAAAGCAATATGAAGAGGGAAAGTAGGAATATTATTTTATTATGTTCATGTATAGAAGCAGAAACAAAAACAAGATCTAGTTTAATTCATGTTAACTTTATATCAAACAACTTAGACTTTTTCAATATTTTTGTACATCATACGAATTATTAAAAAGAAAATATCTATTATTTTTTTGTGTTCATACCAAAATTAATGTCAGTGAAAGTCCAGAGGAATTAAAATCATAAACTTGACCAATTATAATGTCAATGTAACTGCTACTAATAAATTAATGTTTTAAAAAAATTATATCAAGCAGTCTTTTTAAGATGTGAATGTTATAATGAAGTGATGCTAAAAATTTAAGAAATGGATAATACAGACAAAAAATATGTCAAATAATCAATTTTCATTTGCAATTTTATCAATATTTTGCACCTGAAAGTTTTTAAAACTAAATCAAATTTTCTGAAAGTAACTATGAAGCACAGTATTAGGAGTGTATTTCTTGGGCAGCCATTCCATGGAATTTCATCAATCCACATTTAACGATTTCAAAAATAATTTTTTAAATACCATTTTTATTTTCCAAGACAATCGTACTTTTATTTTTAAAACACATAATAATGATGTAACAATCTTCATGGCTTCCACAATCACCTGATTAAAAAAATTAGCATCTATCCACCACTTTTGAACAATGTATTGGAAGATAAAGTTTTTCATTATTAGCTCTCAGAGAATTCAAGATAATTTTTTTCATATAAGATGACTTAATAATCCTATACGTTATATAATTTCATTGAACAATACAAGCAATTTATTATACAAATGGTGAATGTAGATATTATATTAATTGCATTTTCTAATGTTTGGATAAAAAATAAAACAGACTTTAAAACCTCTTATCAAAGCAAAGATTTGGCAGTACCCCCCCCCCTCAAAAGAAGTAATAAAAAAGCATTATTTACCAGGTTTGATAATTGCCAGAATTGAGGATTTGAATAGCTTCCCTATGTATTTCAGCCTTTAACTAAAAAAAATAGATGCACATTTATTAATCAATAGAATATTAGCTGGGTGGTTATGGGTAAGTTATTTAAGAAGAAAAATTCTAAGCATTATTGTGAAATTCAAATCCAGAATAGAGACAGGTTTGTAGATGTGTTAACATGATAAGGCACTTAATCTTCATGAATATATATGTAAAATACATTTTATATTTTATTTTTATTTTCTATTACAGAGTTTTTATATTATACATCATTTGGGTATTATAAAAAGGTTTAAGGCGCTTGTGAAAAACGTTAAAACCTTTATCTCTCTCTCTCTCTCTCTCTCTGTCTCTCTCTCTCTCTCTCTCTCTCTCTTTATATATATATATATATAAAAGACATATTTTGCGGGTTTTATCTCTGTTAAAAAATTTAAATATTGATATACTGACGTTTCGACTTGATCACACAAGTCATCCACTGGGTAATAAAAGGTAGAAATAGGGTTGTAGAGATGATACAATCACTGATTTAAAAAAAAAAAACGCAAAATATATCTTTTATATATGCAATCCATGAAAATCTTCATATCAACATATATATATAATCTTAAAGTCTAAATAAATTTTTAAATAAACAATTATTACATTAATATCCAAACTGCTGCAAAGTTGAAATGAGAATAATATTGGAAACTACAAATTATGTGATAATGAAATAACTTTTCTAACTACTATATATACTAAAATGGGACATAATATCTATAGAGAATAACATCCAGATTTTAAGCATATTTTGAAATAAATTATATTTACTTAGTACTTTCAACCAACTTAAATACAGATTATTTTCTAATTAAAAATAAAATAGTTTTAGCTTACTATGTGATTTGATTATATTCATAAATTTAATTTAGAAATATTTTGAATTGTTTTTTATTATTATTATTATTATTATTATTATTATTATTATTATTATTATTATTATTATTATTATTATTATTATTATTATTATTATTATTATTATTATTATTATTATTATTATTATTATTATTATTATTATTATTATTATTATTATTATTATTATTATTATTATTATTATTATTATTATTATTATTATTATTATTATTATTATTATTATTATTATTATTATTATTATTATTATTATTATTATTATTATTATTATTATTATTATTATTATTATTATTATTATTATTATTATTATTATTATTATTATTATTATTATTATTATTATTATTATTATTATTATTATTATTATTATTATTATTATTATTATTATTATTATTATTATTATTATTATTATTATTATTATTATTATTATTATTATTATTATTATTATTATTATTATTATTATTATTATTATTATTATTATTATTATTTCTTACAGATCATTTTGCTACTGAATTAAAAATATTGAATTGTATGGATAATATTAATGTTTGTGCATATGTTGAGAAATTATCTTTTTCTAAATTGAATTATTTATTATCTGTTCAGAATTGGGATGAGATTTTTATGATAGATAATGTAAATGATGCATTTTTGGGGTTCCAAGCTATTTGTTTAGATTTAATTGCTAAAGCAAAGTTTCATTTAAAATTGACAAGTAAGAATAGAAGAAGATCTCTTTGGGTGACAGATGCGCTGGTATGTAAAATTAATCAGAGAAATGTGTTAAAATCTTTGGATGGCTCATCAGATCTTTTAAAAAAACTTAATGTTGAAATTAAGTCTGATATTAGAAAGTTGAAGTTTAGATATTATCAAGAATTTCTTAATGATAAAAATGTTTCTTTGAAATGGAGAACAATAAATTCTTTGATTAAAAAATCTTCTCCTGATCGTATTAAATGTATTAAATATAATGAAAGTTTAATTGAGTTACAGAATAATGAAAAATATTTAGCTGATCGGTTTAATGAGTATTTTGTAAATTTATCGATGCGTGATGTGCCTGAGCAGATTTTGTCTTCTTATTCAAGTTTGAATTCTTTTTTATATTCTGATGTTTCTGAATCTCAGTTGTCTGTAGCAATTGATAGTTTAAAAAATGTCACTTCTTTTGGACTAGATGGTATAACACCTAAGATGCTTAAAGAAAATAAGGTTGCATTTTTGCCTATTTTAATTCATTTATTTAATTTATCTTTGCAGTCTGGATCATTTCCAGAATGTCTGAAAGTTAATATTATTACTCCTGTTTATAAAAAGGGTGATTCTACTCTTATGGTCAATTATAGGCCAATTGCTATTATTTCTGTTTTTTCTAAATTATTGGAAATGATTGTTAGGGATCAAATGTTGTCATTTCTGTTTAAAAATAAAATTTTATCTGACTATCAATATGGTTTTCTTCCTGGCAGAAGTACATTAGATGCTTTAAAACATCATGTTCAGTATTTAACATCTTCATTGGATCAGGAACTTAAAACATTGGCTATTTATCTTGATTTATCTAAAGCATTTGATTCTGTTAATCATAATATTTTGATTAAGCGTTGCTACTTGTATGGTTTTCGTGGATCTATTGGTAGTTGGTTGGAGAGTTATTTAAATGATAGGAAACAGTTTACTAATATTTATGGTACTATCAGTGATGTTGTCTTGATTAATTCTGGAGTTCCGCAAGGTTCAGTACTTGGTCCTCTATTGTTTTTAATTTATATTAATGATTTATTTTCATTGAAGTTACATTCTAAGATTTTTGGTTTTGCTGATGATATTGCTTTATCTTGCAATGCTGTTTCTTATAATCTTCTTGAAAAATTAGTGAATGAGGATTTGGACTCAATTGGTAAATGGTTGGCATATAATTTATTGTTGGTCAATTTAGATAAAACAAAAGCTATTCTTTTTCTTACAAGCGTACTTTTTTTTCTCTTAAGATTAAAATTTGCTGTAAGTATATTTTGCATTATAATAGTATATGTACTTGTGAGAATATTCCTTTGGTAGATAATTATTGTTATTTGGGAATATATATTGACTCCAGATTGTCCTGGACAAATCATATTACCTATCTTTGTCAAGGGTTACGTAATTTAAACTATATGTTTTATTATTTAGTTAAATTTCTTCCTAGGTCTGCTCTCATTTTTATTTACATTGCCTGTTATCAGAGTATTTTATCTTACAATATCATTATTTGGGGTAATGCTTCTCCACATATTTTATCTTCTTTGCGTGTTTTGCAAAATTATACTTTGCGCATTATTTTTGGTAGATCTCGTTCCTCTTCTGTTCGAGATATTTATATTGCATTTGGTTTATTTGATGTAAATCACTTATATCAATATAGAGTTATTTTTGATATTTTTTATGCTAAACCTTTTCTGAATTCTAGAGTTTATGTTCTAAATACTCGTCTTTCTAATAAATTTCAATTACCTTTACCAAAATTTTTTAAGGAATCTAGTAGAAGACAATATGTTTATTCTGGGTCAAAGTTGTTTAATAAATTTGTATATGAATGTTCAATTGATCTGAATAATATTTCTTATATATCATTCAAAAAATATTTGTGTCAATGGTTGTGTAGTATGTATTAATTTTGGCATTTATTTTATTTATTTAATTAATTTTATTTATTTCCTAAACTGTTCTTTTGAGTTTTTGATTGTATTTTTATTTAATTTATTTTTACATGTAAATTCCACACACAAGATTTTTCTTGTTTGGAGTTTTTAAATATTTGTGATGTACTTTGTTTTATTTCATAGAATAAATTGAATTGAATTGAAATTATTATTATTATTATTATTATTATTATTATTATTATTATTATTATTATTATTATTATTATTATTATTATTATTATTATTATTATTATTATTATTATTATTATTATTATTATTATTATTATTATTATTATTATTATTATTATTATTATTATTATTATTATTATTATTATTATTATTATTATTATTATTATTATTATTATTATTATTATTATTATTATTATTATTATTATTATTATTATTATTATTATTATTATTATTATTATTATTATTATTATTATTATTATTATTATTATTATTATTATTATTATTATTATTATTATTATTATTATTATTATTATTATTATTATTATTATTATTATTATTATTATTATTATTATTATTATTATTATTATTATTATTATTATTATTATTATTATTATTATTATTATTATTATTATTATTATTATTATTATTATTATTATTATTATTATTATTATTATTATTATTATTATTATTATTATTGTTGTTATTGTTGTTGTTGTTGTTGTTATTATTATTATTATTATTATGTTTCAAAAGGCCTTTATTGTCTCAAAAGAATACATTAATGGTTACATAGTAGATTATGTGCTACAAGTTTTTCAGTTACAACCAGGTTACAATTGTTATTACAATAATCAAGATAACGTCTTTATATTATATTGTCTTAATTGAATGTTACAGATTTGTTCATTATCAAATAAAGTGTTCAGAATATTATAGACAGTTGCATTTAATAGTTATTAGGTGCACAGATGTTACTGTAGCTATTACTGGATAGGGATGGGCTCTGTTCTTTTGTTTTATTTCCTGTTTTATTATTTATTTATTTTTGTTTTTCCCTTGCTGGTGCTCCCATATTACTTAGTTATCATTTCCTTGATTATGTTACAACCTTTCTCTGTGTTTAAGCAGAGACCAGGTAGCTGCATAGATGTCTGAACTTGTTATCAATTTGTCCCGGATTTCTATTTGCATTAACTTGTGTTCAAAAGTTGATGGATGTAGCCTTGTGTTATTTCCCATTAGGAATGTACATCTTGTGCACCATAGTGAATATAGAACAAAAGTCGGTGCCCTAATCAGTGGTATTGTTTTACTTTGGAAAGCCATCATTACTTGTTCCATTGTGATTTTATTTTTCCTATATGTGTTGCAAAGTATAACTCTTACTTGTTCCAGACCTTTGTAGTGATACAGTAAGTGATGGACAGTTTCTTCATTCTGATGGCATAAGTCGCATAAAGGATCCATGTCTCTATGTAGTCTTCTATGCACCAGAAAGTATGTAGTTGGGAGGGCATCTAAGTTTATTTTGAGGATAAAATTGAAAAATTTTGGTTCTAACTCCCATTTCTTGTATTTTTTAATTAATACTTTATTGTTTATTTTTAATAGTGGTAATATTTTGTTGTTGGTGGTATGGTTCTGCATTAGTTCATAGATTTTTCAGTATTTATATTTTTCTGTCCATTGGTTGGGGATTTTTCCTATTGCATTAGTGCCGATTGAATGAGTGAGTCTTTTGGGGTGGTCGATCAGTAGGTGTTATTTTAATTAGATGTTTTAATTTTGTAAATTGATTAATTAAGGCAATTGTTGTATTTTTTTGTTTTTGCATGTGGAAAATGTTGAGGCTGTGTAGGCCAAGGCCATTTTTTATTAGTGGTCAGCTAAGATTTTTAATTGATATGGCCACTGTTTTCCTGGCCCACATAAGTTTACAGCATATGGAGTTAATTTTCCGGATGAAACCTTTAGAAAAAACAATTACTGGCATGTAGTATGTTATTCTAGTCATGATTAGCCTGTTGATTAGTTGTGTCTTTGCATATATTGATAGATATGCTTTAGACAATGAATTTGCTATTTTTTCAACATCTTCTTTGAGTTTGTTTTGTATGTGACAGCGCATTCTTGTGGTGCCCATATAAAATGGAAAACCCAGAAAGGGATTTGGTTTTCCCTGAAATACGGACTCACATGGTTTACCTGAGAATATATGCCAAGATGCAGATTTTTCTGGATTTATCTTCAGTCCATAATTGGCTGAATATTCTTCCACTATCTTGTTCAACCGCGGTATCTGCTTTTTAGAAGTTAGAAAGACCGTGACATCATCCATATTATTATCATCCATATTATTATTATTATTATTATTATTATTATTATTATTATTATTATTATTATTATTATTATTATTATTATCATCATCATTATCATTACCATTATCATTATTATTATTATTATTATTATTATTATTATTATTATTATTATTATTATTATTATTATTATTTATGCTCAACCTAAAAGAAATTATTTATTGATAAAATAAGGCAGGTGTATTCTTTAATATTTTATGAAGTGTTATAAAAAATGTCTCTTTATACAATTGCATTAAGTATAACTAAATCCATTTGAGCATTATTTAAATTTACAATAAATACAACTTTATCCTTGCAGTTGTTTTAGTCTAAAATCGTTTCTCGATAAGATTTTTAGGTGCAGACAAAATTCTTGTTCATTATATAGGTAGTAAAAAAGAGGCAGTTCTTAAATATGTATGTATTTACTAAATTTAATGCACAAGTTACAGAGTTTTCTGATTTTATAAAAATATAAAAAGAAAAAATATTTTGATAAGTGAATGTAAAATATCACTTTTAATTCCAATATCGTTGAAAATGAACATATGCCAAGCTCATATAGTGCTTATTTCAAATGCTCTCACTTTCTTATCATCTTGAAAAGATAATGGATTAACTATAAATGCATTGAGCACAAGCTTCACAGGCGTTTTACACCTCCAGCAGAGTTGAAACTTTTTCAGATTGTAGTATTGATGTATTGTTTTTTTTAATAAACATCACATGCATGCATCCAATCAATCTCTATTGATGTGATAGTTTTACTTTCTGTCTAATAGCTGCTTCATATTTATTTTTGATGAATACTTGATAATTAGATAGGGTCTACATTTAGATACACAGAATTCTATTTAAAAATTCAGCAGTAGTGTAAATAATATTTTAAGTATTTAAAATAGGAATTAAATATAATATAAATACATAAGTACGTTTTGCATATGAGGATTTATTTTGATTTATTCAATATTTGAGCCATATTAATCAAGTTAGTTATCATGAAAATTTTTAATTACTAATCAACTATGTACATATAAGATTAAATTCAATTGTTACTAATTTTCTTCTTTTCTAAGCCAACACAATATCTGGTAAAATAAAAATACATACAATTTTTTTAATAATATTTAGCTTTAGTACTGCCTAGCATGCTTTCAATATATTTTTACTATATCATATTCTTGGCATATAGTGGTGTTTTCTGTATTTTCATTTTATCAGATATAACATTAAAGCAACTATTTACAAAAAATAATAAGCAATGATATTTCATATCTTTTATTTATTGACAAAAAATTAAATAACTGAAAGAATAAACATGCAATAAAACATGATAATATTGAATATAAGTGAAAAAAGGCAGAACCTAATTAATATATTATCTCATTATCTACATGTAATGTCAAAAATGCTTAGAAAAGTTCTACTGATCATTCTGAAGAGATGCAGCAAATAGTCTGAATCTCTCAGAATCACTATTTGTAATTGGCAGATAATTTTACATATAATTATGATACCGTTGGTCATTTAATATATAATTTTTAGAAGGCAATAGAATCTCGCAAATATCACAGTTTATTCTTGCTTTGTCTGAAAAATAATTCAGACCATAAATGAAATTGTTTTCATTATGTTTGAATGATGAAATGAGCCAGATATTTAATTGAATATTATATAGATAGTGTCTGGAGAAGTCACAGCTTCTTAAAAATTATATATATATGTGGATATATATATATGTATATGTATTGTAACAGAATATATATATATGTGGATATATATATATGTATATGTATTGTAACAGAATATATTATGCCATTACATTATTTTAAAATGAAAATAAAAAGATCGTAAATAAAAATTGATTTATTAAAAAGAAAAAATTCAAAAACTAAAAATTAAAAGTTGTTTAATATATAAATATATTGTCACGCAGATGGAAAACTTAAACTATTTTAAGAAAAAGTATTTGAAAGTATTTTTTTTTTGTAAAAAAGTAAAAATGTAAAGATTGATATTTTAAAAATAGAAATAATGTTGATTTCTATAATCTTAGAAAATGGAAATGATTGTTTTATTAATTAAATGATTGTTCTCTAGTAAACTAGCCCTTGGGGCACTTAAAATAAATTAAATGGTAAGAGAAAAAAAATTAAATGACCAATGCAAACACCAAAAATGTCAGCATGGACCATAATTGAAACACCAGAGGATTAGTGACGTCTTGCTCGTTGAATCCAAAGATTGGATGATAAGAGACTAATAAAAATATAAAAGCCAAATTATTATTGTAATTGTTATCTTAGAGCTGACTATGAATATATCATTATAACTAGCTATATTGCAGATTTTAATAATGTGGAAGTCTGCAATAAATTTAATTTTCTGGACAACCAGTTGAGGCCTCTGGATGACAGTTCCTGACCAAATGCATAGCATGTAGCAGTTTCATTTCAAAGAAGGACAAAATCTACAAAAGTGATCATGAAGATGAACCTCTAAATCTGCTCAATCCATAAAGTATGAACTCTTGTGTCTATCTAATAAGAACTTTTCTAAAATTGCAATTAATAGCTGAAAATAAGAACAATTATCCGACTTTAAAAAAAAATTTTAATCAATTATTAATACTTTTTATGTGCATATGTTTAAGCAATCATTTCCATTTCTTTTTGTGTGTGTGTGTTAAGTGTTAATTAAAATGTATCAAATTAAAGTTGGGTATAGATAGCTGCATGGATAAAAATTAATAACTATGTTTAAATTCATTTATATTTATCTTAAAGGGTTAATTTCAGACTATTTGTATCGTAGTTAGGATGATGTTTGTGGAAATATATATGGGTGTTTATATCAATGTAATGTAAAGCATGTTTAGCATACAAGGCAATGTGCCCAACTGAATGCATGACCCCAAAGAGGCAGTCATATCATTGAAATGGTCACAGATGTATTTTCTGTGCCATTAACCCCTTCTAGCTCTATGGACAGGGATTTATAAGTTGGCAGAAAGACTGCTCTCCCCCATACGTAGCACTCTTTAAAAAATTATATACATGATTCTTTAGTCAGACAGATACACATTCCTGTTCTGGACATGGATCATTTCCTTTAAATAATATCACGCTGTCAGATGCACATTCCTGACAGCATGGTTTTATGCTAGCATCTTCATATTACATTGGGTGCGACTATATATCTGGAAGCAGGAGTTGGGTTTGGCTACACACTTTTAGTCTGAGATTGAATGAATGTTTTGATAAGTTTTTAAGTGGAAAAAAATGTATGTAGCCTATCTATGCTCAACATGCTAAAGTAAAATATAATTAAAATGTCTATCTGTGTGGACTTTATTAAACGATAATTTAAATTTAAAAATAATAATAATAACCAATTTAAAACTAATTGTAACATCTAAATTTATTCCTCAATTTTAAATATAAATATTATATATGTACATAAATAAATGTTTGTGTGTTAACTACTGGCAGTGGCTTATTTTATTCTTTTTTAAGACATTAATATATTTTAAGAATATAAATCTTTATTAAAACTTATAAAAAAAATGTTTTAAATCTCTGCTACTTTACTGAGCCACTGAGCTAGTGACTTGGGCTAATGGTCTGAAATAAATATAGTGGGATCTTAACAGTGCGTATCTGCCTACTATATAAATGTTCTAGGTTCAAATGCCTAGATAGCATCCTTGTAATGCAGATACGGTAAGAACCATTGATCACCCAGGTCTGCACTGTTATAATATATATGTGTGTGTGTGTGTGTGTGATGTAAGAAATCCACAAACAGCATTAACATTGTCATCCTACAATAATGAATAAATAAAAATAATGTACACCAATATATATATGCTCATTAAAAAAATCATATGTTTTACTTACAGAATCCATGAGAATTCATATTATTTTCAGCTTGTCCATTTTCTTTTGTTTTAGAACGAGATCTACTTTTAGGACTGGGTGAATTTAATGGATCTAAATCTACATAATCCTCATTATGTAAGAGCCACTGCTTGTCATTAGGAAAACTGCTCAATTCTTCTAAACATGTAGGCAATTCAGTTTCTCTTTCTTCCAAAGCCAAGTTAACAGAATCCACTAAGGAAAAATGAACCAAAATTAAAAATATATTTTTTAAAATGTTATTGATAAATTAAAATCAAATATTTTAGATTTAAAAAAAAGTCTATTAATACATATATTTAAAGAATTACCATACCTCCAGTATTGCCAATTAAATGATTTTATAGATTTACCTTTCTCATTGTTGTTGTTTTTTAAATTCTTCAACTGTTATTTTTATTTGTATTTTTCTTAAAGTTGGTCATTTCTTTTTTATAGTTTATAAAATTTAAATCATTTAACTAAATCAATTAAAATAAATCAACTTTATTTAAATATAACTTTGTACAGAGTATAATTGTTTTTATCATTTTTTCACCAAGATAGTGAGAATAAAAACAGATGTACACTTCATATTTATTAAAAATACTATTTAGACCTTCTATTGAATTACAAACTTAGCCGTTTTTTAGTAAGCAAGTTTATTTTCTTTCATTATTAAAATGTTAATTCTCTTAGCAGTTTTATCTAGTAAATAAGCTAGCCATGGACTGAATATTGATTAAGGTAAAAGAGCATTAAAATTTAATTTTCATTATGATTGTATTCATAAACAAATAAAACTGTTTATTTATTATTTGATAACGTATTTTGCATTTAAACTAAAATGTTTAAAAAAGCAATCTTTTCAAAACTGATATTATGTTTTGAATAGAAAAATGCAGCAAAAACCCACTTCTTGTAAAGATTGAAGATTTTATTAGTTAAAAAAAAAGACAATTGGAACAAATGAACTCTGTTGAATAAATCTTTATAGCAGTTAACTACTGCTGAAAAATATTTACAATATTAGAATAACAAATATAAAAAGTATTTCCTATGATAAAAATTTAGCTCTTCTATATTTATATAAATGTAGCAAAATTAAAGTGTAAATAAAAAGTATTTTAGGGAAAACCTGGTGATAAATATGTTATAATAAATCAGGAACTTTATGAATAAAATGTTACTAATTTAATCAACATAGAATCTTGAGAGGAAATGTTTAAATACTAGTTTATTGATTATTAAAAATACACTATAGACTTCTATTGAATAATTCATTTAATCTGCTAATCAGTCAATGAGACAACAAACATGATTATTTATTCAGAAAAACAAATTTTCTTTTCTTATTGCTCAAATTATGTCTCTCTAATACCAGATAACTAGATAGATAGTGTGACTTAAATTCATATGTTAAAAAATAAAGATGAGGAAAAAAAGCTTGAAAATCTACTACCACTAATCCTAAAAGAACTGATGCATGTGCTCTCAATATGTG
The DNA here is from genome assembly GCA_028023455.1 of Epiperipatus broadwayi. NCBI lineage: Eukaryota > Metazoa > Onychophora > Udeonychophora > Euonychophora > Peripatidae > Epiperipatus > Epiperipatus broadwayi. The sequence goes on from JAQFVV010006283.1 coordinate 2,259,630, forward strand.
AAAAAAAAAAGATTGTAATCAATCCAAAAACTCTCAAATGAATTAAAAGAGTTATAATCAGTTCACCTGATAAATAAGTACAAAACATAGCTAAATAGATGTTAGAAACAAAGAAAGTTATTTATTTCAAGCTGATGAACCAATAAATGAATGACTACGACTTAACAAACTTTGTCAATATCCATTTCTTCAAATTCCCCATATTAAACATTGGCAATTTATTTTACATTGTGATCAAACTAAAACTTGTCAGCCAAATGGAAAATGAGGTTAAAAGTTATTATAATCATTATACTCGGTGAATAAGAACAATTCTTAGCTTAACATACATTATAAACAAAGAAAGATAAACTTTTCTTAAGCTCAGCAAATCAATGTGGGAGATTCATCCCAGTTATTCCAATTCCCCATGCTAAATGTATGTGGATAACACATTTATACTTAAATTATTAATATGACAAACCAATAAAGCAAAAAAATTAATTCTGATAATAAACATATTGTGAATTTTTTGGTTAATTCAACCTTGGAGCCTTGCCTACTGGGATGTTTCTTTGTAATCAGAGGGGACACAACATTGGTACAATATGTACTCTTTGTAGAAGATTTAATGAGTCCATTAAACACATTCTCTATCAATGTGAATGGTGGACTCGGTTACGTAATATCGCCCTACAGAGATTTACAGAATACAATTTTTCAAATGTCTACCTTAATGATGCATTCAAAAATGGAAATTTTGGCTCCATCTGCCAGCCACTTTCATACATTTTATCATATAGAAGATTAGATGTAAGGTATTATTTGATAATGAGTTGACTAGTCTTATTGAAGACATTTACTTAAAGTTATTATATAAAGCTAAAGAAAGTGATCTAAAAACATGCCTGCCTAGCCTTGCTGAGCAAACATGGAGTCAATTAAATATTTAGCAATGGCCATGTATATTATTTATTCATGACACTCAAACTTTACATGCCATAGGATTTATATGCCAAATTAGATCACCCTGATAAGTAACATAACATAAAAGTTTACTTTAATCTTGTAATCATCATCTAATTTAATAACTAATTAGTCTTTAATGTTTCAGTCATGATCGTAAACATGAACTCTATTTTACAATGTATATTTTACTTTTTGTGCAAATAAAGATTATTTTGAAAAAAAAAAAAAAACATATTGCTAAATTATAATTTGTATATAAACATACATAAAGAAAAAGATGATTTTTATTTCTTTACCATTTAAATTGTTTTCTTATAAAATTGTATGTAAGAATAATAATTTGTTTGGAAATAAGATAATTGCTTGGAAAAAGGGTATTACTTTGAATAATTTATTAAATAATACAAAGGAAATTTTTGATAGGAAGACTATTCCTGGTGTAGTGGATATTATTCCTTGTTTTTGTAAGAAAGGGTTTATATACATCATATTAGTTTGAGCTTAAATGAAAAAAATAAATGTTCCTAAAAGCAGAGTTAGATATAAAAATCTTAGTTCTGTTTTCTATGTCTATGAAAAAGATATAGGCTACCCTATTAATTCTGATGAAGCTAAGGTTGTCTTCTTTGTCAGAAATGAAACAAAAAGAAAAATTAAAAAAACTTTATTATCCTAAAACAACTAACTTATTTAAAAGTTCTTTTAATATTAAGGGTGAACGGAAAGTAAATGCATTTGTGGGTAATGTTTAATATAAAAATGAAGTTGTTTTGTAGTTTTTTACACTTGAGAAGTCTTCTTATAGCAGTGAAACCATTGGTTGTGTTTTTAATTTTTTTTCTTAGCTAGACTGATTGAGTTTTGAATTTGGGGTAATTTTAATTATTTATTGACTAGTTTAGCTTTATGCTTGTAATGTTTACATATATATATATATATATATATATATATATGTAAACATTACATATATATATATATATATATATATATATATATATATATATATATATATATTGTAACCGGTTGGCTTACATAGCATACAGTAATATAGTGTATGTGCATTTATATATATATACATAAAATAAAGGAAAAGTAGAAATAAACACAGACAAAAATTATAGTAGATATTTTCTACATTTACTGAAATAGAAATAAATAAATAATAACTCTGATTTAAAATATTGTTTTATGAATTAAACTTTTAAAAGGTCTGAATAAATATAACTATTATTATTATTATTATTATTATTATTATTATTATTATTATTATTATTATTATTATTCTGATTTTGAAATGTAAAATAACCATACTTATTTTTGGAATTTTTTAATTAATTAAACAAATTTTTTATCTATTAAAAAACCCTAAGTAAAAACATGTATATAGATTCCAAGGGATTAGAGAGATAAAAATAAAACTGTTTTTACTTAAGGTGTTGTTATCACCTTAGATGAGTTTATAAAAGGGCTGATAAAAATATCAGTCAGTCTGGATAGTGATTTTGAAAAGAACAGTTCTGCTTGCAGTTTTGTAAGAGTTGGTCAGAAGAGTTTTTAATATTTTAAGCAGTGACCAACTAGGCGAACTGCAAAGTTTGGATAATGATTTTGAAGAGAGCAGTATGTTGTTGGCTGTAGCAGAGAGTTGACAGTCAGTTACAATAAACTGATGTAGCTGAAGGCAAAATAGTAGATTGTTTTCGTTAGCAGGAGTTTGAATTCACATGGTGAAAATGACCCACTTTTTTATGCTGAAATTGATAGCCTGAAATCTATCAAACCAAGACCGCTGATTGCCTGGAATAATCCTAGATAGAGCAGAGACCAACTACAAATCAAGATTTTACATGGATTGCATATTTTTACCTGATGATGACAACAAACATGGATTATATTTTTCTAATGGACCAAATGAACAAGCTTGCTAAATAAATAATTATATAGATGTTGACTATCTAAAGGCAGAGAAGAACAGATAAAAATATATACAACTGCGGTGAGTAAAGTTGTATATGATAACAAACTTTTAAATAATTGCTTTAGTAAAATTACATTTTGAAAGTGATGCATGAATTTGTACTTTTTATATTTATGGTGAGTGTATAGTTGAACAGGGCTATCTGGATGCGGTGTGTTCATGATGCTCCAAAGTATAGGCTTGGCACTGTCTAGACTTAGAGTCCCAGAGTAGTCCAGTGGTGAATATATGTATAGGCCTAATGAATAGGCCTGTATCTCATGAATAGATCTCATTTATGCCCCTAAGTCTCACAGTCTCACAGAGATGAACAGGGTTGGCTAAATGCCTTTTAATTTTTTTTCTGGATACAACTCTTTGAGGATGATCTGTCTGGGTACTTAGAAAAGCAGTGCGTAAAAATGAGGTATTTTCTCATGATGTCATGGAGCATTGTGTGTTTGATAATCCATGCTTGGCTATCTACTTATCATGGCATTGGGGAGCTGCTGTTCATGTATTCACTTTTCCTACCTCACCCTGCCTACTTCATCAGCATTAACTATTCAAGCAGAGAGACATTTTAATATATATATGTATTTTTTTTTGATTCTATAAAACGATATTATCTTTCGTTTATTGAAAAAAAAAAAACTTTTAAATTGAAACTAATTTAAAATTATATCTATATTTTGTTTATACACACATATATGTGAAATTTATGTTTCCAAATGGATTATAAAAAAAAAAATATTATTTTAACAAGTTTAATAGGTAAAAACCAGTGTGCATATATACATGCACACTCATATATGTAAAATTATAATCATTTTTTGTTAGTGAATATTAATTGTATATTATAAATTGCACATCTGTGCACACATATATGTAAATCAATGTAATAATTTGAATATATTTTATTATACTTTTTGTAAATTAATGTAACAATTTAAATTTTGAATAGTAATTATGTAAATTACAAATGTAATAATTATTTTATGTTTAATTGAAATGTCTTCATCATATGTTATAAAATGCCCATCTGCGTATGGATATATATATATATATGTGTGTGTGTGTGTGTGTGTGTTTATAGAATCTAATTGAGAAATATTGTAAAACCATGTAATAACTTTAGTTGTGTATATAATTTTGTATACTTTTCAAAATCATAACTTTATCCTATAAGACCTTAAATATCTTTTTTTTGTTAATAATAAACCTGTATTTAATTGTTAAAATTGTATTCCATCATCTCTTGGTCACATGCAGTAATAGAGCTTGTGTTCCTGAGCTAGATTCAGACATGGATGGGGCATCCAGAGATGATCAATCATCATTCTGCTTGGCACAAAAAGAATACTCTTTAAAGCCCATGCACTATCTTTTATTTTAGTTTAGCCTTATTAAAAATTAAGTTTATAATTGACCAATACAAGTGGCCAGAGCATTTATGATGATCAGCATGTTTTAAGTGTCCCAGCATTATTGTTTAGATTTTTTGATTCTTAAGTATTTTGATGGATGAGCACTTAAATGGTGCATTTATGTTGTTTAAATAATTGCCCAGGGTGGCAAAGCCTCAGTAGTTAGCCTGGTTTACAGAAGACCCATTTCCAATCCAGTCACAAGGTTGACTATTGATTTATATTTTTTATTGTGCAAATCCAGCCAAAAGATGGTCTGTTGATTTTATTCTGATTTATTGTATTGATTTATTTTATTCCCATCAATGATGATGATGGATGGTTATTTCTCTTGAGTACTTATTTTTTTAAATGATAATGCTGGTGGTCAGTTATGCTTGTAGTTCCTCTTATGAGTTAGCTGGCTGTTCTCTCAATGTTCTCAGAGATGTTTTAATCTCATGCTTCCTTTTAAATATGTCTTACTTATAGATATTTCTAATCTCATACTCTTATAATTTAATTTTATTGGGGATGATGATTTTTCTATCACTCCACATTCACTTGATTTTTCATCCACATTCTACAAACCCCATCCTGTTACAAATGGTGCCCAATTTGGGGCTGATGATGATCACGTACAGGTGATCATCACTTCAAAATTATTAACATGATCTCAAACCATGACTGAGAAAAAATATGCATTTTATGAAGAATTAATTTTACAAATTACTATGAAATATGTGACAAGAGTATTGATGATGATTATAAAATAGTAGTTTTCATGTAGGTCTGGAGGGGTTCATGTTTGGGGTTAAATAGAAAATCAATGATTTTGGAGGTTTGATTTGGTGTTTGATTATTGAAGTTTGTCTAGCTGCATTTTCAGTTTTGATGATGGATGGAGATTTTTGTCACTGGCTTGGGGATGCAATGTTTCATGCAAATCTGAGGGTGTTCTATCTCCACGATTTGCCCCAACCTATTTTTTTATATTTTCTATTGTTTGTGATAGGGCAGTTAACATAGTCCTGCCATGATTCCAGCCTCTAAGTCTTCAAAGAAAAAAAGCAAGGCATAGTTTGTATTTCCCAGCCCATAAGACTCAAGAGAAGCAGGGCATAGTTTTGTATTCTCCAGTCCCTCCATGAAAGAGAACTTTGCAATGATTTTGCATTATCTTTATCATGGGTTGTAGTAGCTTATAGTGTTTCATTTGAGGTAGCACTTTTGATATTCATGGTGCATTGTGTACTTACAGTCCAATGGCTGAATTTGTTATTTATCTTAAAATTGCAAATTGCTATTCATTCTGTTAACTGTCAGATGTCTGTCAGATCTTTAGAAAAATTGATGAGTACATAGTTTTAGATATGAACTTTATTTTGACTATACATGTCAATTATATAAAATATTGCTAGATAGGTGGTTCCTTTTTATTTTCCTTTTCTCTCAGACCGAGGCAATGTAACCAGTTGGCTTGCATAGCATACACTAATATAGTGTGTGTGCATATATATATATACACATATATATATATATATATATATATATATATATATATGTGTGTGTGTGTGTGTGTGTGTGTGTGTGTGTGTGTGTAAAATAAAGAAAAAGTAGAAATAGACAGACAAAAATTATAGTAGATATTTTCTACATTTACTGAAATAGAAATAAATAAATAATAACTCTGAATTAAAATATTGTTTTATGAATTAAACTTTTATAAGGTCTGAATAAATATAAATATTGTATTATTATTATTATTATTCTGATTTTGAAATGTAAAAACACCATACTTATTTTGGGAATTTTTTAATTAATTAAACAAATTTTTTATCTATTAAAATTCCCCTAAGTAAAAACATATATAGAGATTCCAAGGGATTAGAGAGATAAAAATAAAACTGTTTTTAATTAAGGAGTTGTTATCACCTTAGATGAGTTTATAAAAGGATTGATAAAAAATATCAGTCAGTCTGGATAGTGATTTTGAAAAGAACAATTCTGCTTGCAGTTTTGTAAGAGTTGGTCAGAAGAGTTTTTAATATTTTAAGCAGTGACCAACTAGGCCAACTGCAAAGTTTGGATAATGATTTTGAAGAGAACAGTATGTTGTTGGCTGTAGCAGAAAGTTGGCAGTCAGTTATCATAAACTGATGTAGCTGAAGGCAAGATAGTAAACTGTTTTCTTTAGCAGGAGTTTGAATTTACATGCTGAAATTCATAGCCTGAAATCTATCAAACCAAGACAGCTGATTGCCTGGAATAATCCTAGATAGAACGGAGACCAACTACAACTCAAGATTTTATATGGATTGCATACATTTACCTGATGATGACAACAAACATGGATTATATTTTTTTAATGGACCAAAATAACCAGCTTGCTAAATAAATAATTATATAGATGCTGATTATCTAAAGGCAGAGAAGAACAGATAAAAATATATACAGCTGTGGTGAGTAAAGTTATATATGATAACAAACTTAAATAATTTCTTTAGTAAAATTATATTTTGAAAGTGATGCATCAATTTATACTTTTTATGTTTATGGTGAGTGTATAGTTGAACAGGGCTATCGGGATGTGGTATTTTCATGAGGCTTCAAAGTATAGGCTCAGCACTGTCTAGACTTAGATGTGAGGTTCCAGAGTAGTCCAGTGGTGAATATATATATATTGTAACAAGCACAGACGTTCATTACATTGTTTTTTTTTATATTTATTAAACATGAAAGTAAATTAAAAAGTTCGCATTAAAAATTTTCTTTAAGAATTAAAAATTGAAATTAAATATCATCTTAAACTCGTATATATTAAATCGCACAGATAATGAAAAATTATTAAAATAAAACTTTATTAAAGAAAAAGTATTTTAAAACTAAATTTTAAAGAGATTTGGAGATAAATTTTTATATCTTTAAATATATCTTTGATTTGGAAAACAGGTTAATTAATCAGAAATGGAAATGATAAATTTAATTAGTCAAATGTAAACCAGCCTTGGGCATCTAAATGTAAAAACATCGGTCAGATAGGAAAACAATAGAAACAAATAGCCAATGAAAGAAATCCATCAGGAAATCGGACCTCAGCGAAAGGATCATCACATCGATGACATAATGCCAAGTCAATCCTTCGAATAGGTATAAAAGGAAAATTTGGGAGTTAATGATAATTACGATGTGAGAGATATGTGTTAGTGCGGAAGTGAAGGGATTGAAAACACGATTCAATCCTTTCAGTTTTGCTAGGAAAGAAAGAGAAATGAACTATCGTTTTATACATTGAGGACTAGTTAAAGCAAAAATCTCCAGATGGATAAATAAATCGGCCTTCAGAATATTAACCTCTTTAGGACGGCATGGGAATTCACGTTCATGGCAAGCAACAGATAAAGTTGGATGTTTTAAAAATCGTAAGAACTTTATGTTCACTTGAAACAATAAGAACTCTAAATTTTAAAACTTTTTAGTAAATAATGCAATAGAATCCTATCTGACCAAACTAAATTCTTCATTAATAATGTTATTTGATGTATTTGTTAGTTATTTATTTAAAATCATTTCCATTTATTTAACTTTGTTCTTTAAGGTTATTTATGATTTCTGTTTTCCGATAAATTAAAATATATCAATGTTAAACTTAAGTCGGGCGTGAATGGCTGTATAGATTTGTAGAGTTATATTAGGGGAGGGTAATCTTAGGTTATTTGTTTTGTTGTTAAATTGGGTCAATGGATTGGATATATTGTTGTAGTTAGTAGATGTAGTCGGAGATTCGCTACTGCCAGAATCGTTTATATATACGCCGCACTCATCCGTTTGCCTATGGAAGGAATTATAAGACGGAGAACGCAGTTCCTTTCTATGGATTTTTTTTATTGTTCTTCCCGTTAGATAGATGTCATTTTCCTATCTGATGAGGGTCAATGCCCTCTCTTAATCCTTTTGGTGCTGTCGTATTCCGTATTACATTGAATACATCAATGTATCAGATGATTTGATGCCAGTTTGACTGCGAATTTTAGCCTAAGGTTAAATAGGGATAGAATATTTTATTTTCAAATGCAAATCTATGTAGTCTATTCCTACTCGATCCTAAGTAAAAATGCATTAAATTTAAGTTGTTTATAGACACTTGCATGGATTGGTTATAGGTTAAGTATGTTTTGGGTTTTCATATTTGATCAAAATATATAGACATTCGATAAATAATGATACCTTATGGTGAGTATCTAAAATGTATTTATTCGGATGTCTTTCAAGTCATTGGTGACAATGCAAGTATCTTATGGTGAATACTACTAGGTTACTTATAAATTTCCCCCTGCAATTGCCAGTATCAATGATTTTATATTTTGATCATTTATGTTTACTTTGAAATGTTTTTAACCGTGCAATCTATTGTACCGGTTGAAACCCACCACCACCGCAAGTCAAATCGGATTCAAACTCAGCTGAACCAAAACTGAATTCAAACCCAACTCAACAGCTCAGATAGCAGAAATCGACGGCACAGTGCTATGTGCCAAGAACTAGCTCAATGGTTGGTGAGGACTAGAGACTCCTGAGTAACACTAATATCTAAGAATTTATATACTTTGAATAATTTTATAAATTGAATCATATGTATGTTCGGGTTGCCAACACAGACAGCGGGTATTAACATTTAAATAATTATAAAAAGAATAATGAACTAAGAAAACCAAGTATGTTAGAAAATATTTAATAAAAATAATTTGTTTTGTTTCATAAAATAAAGAATGCCTTAATTACCTCTAGTCTTTAAGATATCTTACAATTATAATAAGAGTGGCGGTCCTTATCATATGCCAACAAGTATTACATAAATTGAAAGTCTCTGCCTATGCCCCCAATGAGAAATATAAAGGCGGATGAAGGTATTCATTAAGAATGGAAATGATTGCTCTAATTTTATTACGGTGGAATGTGAGATTTATATTTCACATTCGGGAATCTATTCATGAAGAGCAAAACGTAATTTTAGGGCATAACTTTAAAATTGATTTGAAACTTATTTAATTAATAATATATTTGAGAATTTTTTCGACTTTAATTTAAATCACTTCATCACGAATTATGAGCATGGAGAGGGTTTTACCGGAACAAAGATGCAACGGTACTGACGGCTTACGAGACAGAGAGGAAACTTGAAATACGATCGCTAGTCGATGATCGAAGTCCTATGGTGGCTTGCATCTAACAAGTCTTACGCCCTTTGACTAATGAATATGAAAGGAAGTACTTTCTTCCTTGAGAAATTTAAATAAGAGAATATGATCACCGACCAGCCTAACGGAGCGGAAGATTGCCCTGTGTCAGCAACGTTCGATGATGATGACTTGATGGTCATCATTGAAAAATAAAACCCAGTAGAATGCTCTACGTGATTGACTTGACCAATTAATTAAAGTCAAGTGGGCTTTTAAGAAAACTTATTTGAAAGTATTTGGAAACTATATTAACTATGCCCTAACAACGTGCTCTTCCTGAAGCTAAAGAAAATAACAAAGTGGAATTAAAATATAGTTAACCCTTCATCGACCCGTTTTGCAATAAAAATATTCAAAGATTATATTTAAATAAATATATATTAGTGGAACAAGAAATCAATATTTTAACCTTATGTGAGTATAAAAAAACACTTGCAACTTAAGAGCTGGGGACATAGGTGAAAAACGGAGCTAATAATTTATTATTAGCCAATTATAAAAATAGTAAACATGTAATATTTCTTTCGACTCGATGATTGATAGAACTTATAAATTTAGTTCTAATGGGCGAGAATTACTATTTAAAATTAATATATTATTTGCGTGAGGCAAATAGATCAAAGGAGCTCATCGAGTCGAGAGATTATTGGCATATAATTTTAAATACGACATTAAAGCACACAAATATATATATATATTAAATGAACCGCCAGGTAAGAAAAGAAAAGTTTAAAGACTAGAGATTAAAAGAATTACGCTATAGATTTACAGTAGCATTTTATAAATATTTTACATTGAAGAATAAAGAGCTTTTAAATAGGAGGAGAGCAGAATAAAGTTCGAGCTGGCCAGAAAGTTTAATGTTCATTTAGAAATATATTACCCTTCCATGCTGAGTCCTTAATTTACACCTCCAGGTTGTCAAAACGCAGGCACCACTGATTGATTACTGGAACAGCATTTTAATAGCTTTTCATAATTTTAGCAGTCTGATCGGTCCGGAAAAGATTCAGCAGCCCCATTGAAGATTTCTCGGGACTTTAGGAACCGTAGCCAGATTCCTGATGTTTTAGCCCTCTATCATGATGAAATACAATTTATACGCACAGAGTTCACTGCACTACTCGACAACAAAAGCTAGCCTTTTTCTCCTGACTTTTCAGGGCTATATATACTGTTCACTGATCCCTCCGGCTAGCGCTCATTTTATTATCAATGTGTTTTTTTATAATTAGTTGTTTTCAAATACATTCCCTCGATAAGGCTTTCAAACTAATTAGCTTGAATTCCTTCTCTAATTGAAAATGAATTCTTAAAATCTGAAAATGATTTAATTAGAAAAATGAATCCTTATCTTTTTCCAAATCATAAAGCTTTACTATTGTTTTTAAGAATTTTAAAGCTTATCGAAGGAATGTAGCTTTTAATTACCGAAACTTTACAAATTATTTAAAGGTGAAAAAAACAAGTATTCCCAACGCAATGAAACTTTCGAACAATTATATATATTTAATATTTACAAATATATATACGCACAATCCACGCAATTTAATATATATAAATTCATGAATATTTTGTCATGAATTTATTTAGAGAATTGATCAATTTTAAACTAAACTAATTAATTTTGCTATGCATTTGAAATAAGTTATTCATTATGGAAATTAGCGTGGATTGAACGTATAAAGCCCCATTGCATTGGAAATTTAAGGTTAGTATTAGGGTACATAACATGAAGCTAGGATCGAACTCAGATCCGACTGCTTCATTTCTTTTCACTTCAAAAAAAAAACAATGAAAAAAAAATGACTTTACTTACACAGGATATAGTTGCATAGGTGTATAGACTCTGGAAGAACAGCCTGAGCATGAATAATATAACCTGCCCAAACTACAAAAATTATACATGTCTCACTGCGATCAATTTTTTTGAATATTCAACTTATATTAAGTTTAATAAATCGGTCCGTTTATCAAGTCTCATTTTTCCTATGGTCATATCAGTTGGTCTTCTGTATCTATATATCTGTCTCTACAGTTTATCTTACTGTTTCCCTGGATCAGGTGGTACATATTGTTTTAACTGTCTGGCATTGTAATGGTCATAGTCCTGGTCTTCCCTGGTTGTCGTCAAGTTCCCATAGTCTATTGCTGTCATTAATTCTATGCCCTTTTCTGTGACCGAATGCACAAAAAACAATTCTTTAACATTATCTCTATGAACGATGGGGTTCTCTCCTGGGTCTTCTTTGAAAGTTTGAGTCTGTATTGAGGCTCCAGGGAATGGCATCTGTAAAGTCCTCATGCTAAGTTGAGGATTCATCATCCGTCCCATTTCCACTTTTAGTTTCATTTGACCAGTGGTCTGAACATCTTTTTCTTTTCCTGTATCTATATCCGCTTCTTCCACTGTTTCCTATCTGGACTCATCCTCACCACTGTCGTTTTCCTTGCTGTCCACAACTTCCTTTGGTGTGGCCTGATCATCTTCATTTTCTATTTTTGGGGCTTCAGAGGGATTTATTTCTTGCTGAAGCTTTACATTCTCTAGGTTTGAGTTGGCTTGGATGCCTCGTGCTTCCTCGAGACTTACCAGCCTTTCCATCATCATCATCAGTACCTTTCGATCTTCTCTCATTTCTCTGAGGATCATTTGTAAAGTGTCTTTTCCCATTTTTGAAAATAAGAAAATAATGTAATAAACAATCAATATAATGAACAACGTGAATTCACTTAGAGTACTCTCCATATGCTTAAAATATTTTTTTCTCTTTGGTAAATTTTAATGAGGTCTCTGACTACAGGTCCATTGTCCCAATCTTCATTAGCTGCTGCATATTATTTCCCCAATCTATGTAATCTGCCTTTTTTGGTTTACCTACATTTTCTTGGTTGGCTCTTTATATTAACTCTTTGAGTGAGACATGTATTCAAAAATATCAAAAATATGAAAAAACATTATTCACCTTCCCTTTGTTCAACTGTTCTGTTGTTCCATGTCTGAAAAAAAAAAACTATACAGTGATATACAAATATTATGTATTAGCAGGTAGAACAAATAATTCTGTATTGAACACACTTGGTTTTTATTATGGCGATTGACCCACTACTGTGCTGACAATCAAATTTGCTGACAAATTTATTTATATGGGTGCCAGTGAGCAAAATGAAATCAATAGGGCATGTGATATAACCCATTAACCCCCAAACCACATATGATTGACTTAATTTTTGATAAAACAATTGAATTGATGATGAATATTTATTAATGAATAATAGATAACGCATTCCTGACCTGAGTTTAAATATAGGAGTTTCAATATTACTAAGCATGAGGCTTCACACACACAAAGAAATGTCAAAATTAATATTACAAGAACTTTTATTGGTGATATTATTTTAAATCTTGCTAGCATGAAAGCGTGCAAACCATTTAAGCATTTTGCCAACTGCATCTGGCTGCTTGGTGTACACAAAGGGTCTTCACCTGCTTTGAGGTTACTCTAGAAATTATTGTCATTAAAGCATAATGTCACACTGCATCGGACCGCTTGACAGATAATTCCCAGTTTGAAGGTCTTCGCCTACTTTGAGGCTACTAAAAATACAGAGTGAACATTAACTATATGTGCTAGCAAGCAATACTTTGAAATTAAGACTTTTATGATATCATATTGGATATTTTTAATTATAACAACTGAGATAAACATAATTAATTTTGACACAGAAAAACATTTCATTTATTTTTACCCCAATGCTTTGATCTATGGACTCTTACTACTTTGCTAACGATATTTTTCCTATTGTCACGAACGCGTATAACACAAACGTATAATATATATATATATACTGATATAGTACACGTATAATTAATATATATACATATGAATAATTATTTTAACTAACGAATCTTTTACTGAACGAACATTTAAAAAAATAATCTTGAAAACATTTTTATAAGAAAGAATTAGAAAATGATATTTTAATTTATTAAATCATGGATTTCAATTAACTGAGTAACTAAAATCACAATTCTAATCTCCAGGGCATGTGTGGGGTTTATTAAGTCAAGCCACAATGATTGGGCAGCCAAAAACATAACCATGTACCGGTCGCAACCCACCACCACCGCAAGTCAAATCGGATTCAAACTCAGCTGAACCAAAACTGAATTCAAACCCAACTCAACAGCTCAGATAGCAGAAATCGATGGCACAGTGCTATGCGCCAAGAACTAGCTCAATGGTTGGTGAGGACTAGAGACTCCTGAGTAACACTAATATCTAAGAATTTATATACTTTGAATAATTTTATAAATTGAATCATATGTATGTTCGGGTTGCCAACACAGACAGTGGGTATTAACATTTAAATAATTATAAAAAGAATAATGAACTAAGAAAACCAAGTATGTTAGAAAATATTTAATAAAAATAATTTGTTTTGTTTCATAAAATAAAGAATGCCTTAATTACCTCTAGTCTTTAAGATATCTTACAATTATAATAAGAGTGGCGGTCCTTATCATATGCCAACATGTATTACGTAAATTGAAAGTCTCTGCCTATGCCCCCAATGAGAAATATAAAGGCGGATAAAGGTATTCATTAAGAATGGAAATGATTGCTCTAATTTTATTACGGTGGAATGTGAGATTTATATTTCACATTCGGGAATCTATTCATGAAGAGCAAAACGTAATTTTAGGGCATAACTTTAAAATTGATTTGAAACTTATTTAATTAATAATATATTTGAGAATTTGTTCGACTTTAATTTAAATCACTTCATCACGAATTACGAGCATGGAGACGGTTTTACCGGAACAAAGATGCAATGGTACTGACGGCTTACGCGACAGAGAGGAAACTTGAAATACGATCGCTAGTCGATGATCGAAGTCCTATGGCGGCTTGCATCTAACAAGTCTTACGGCCTTTGACTAATGAATACAAAAGGAAGTACTTTCTTCCTTGAGAAATTTAAATAAGAGAATATGATCACCAACCAGCCTAATGGAGCGGAAGATTGCCCTGCGTCAGCAACGTTCGATGATGATGACTAAATGGTCATCGTTGAAAAATAAAACCCAGTAGAATGCTCTACGTGATGACTTGACCAATTAATTAAAGTCAAGCGGGCTTTTAAGAAAACTTATTTGAAAGTATTTGGAAACTATATTAACTATGCCCTAACAACGTGCTCTTCCTGAAGCTAAAGAAAATAACAAAGTGGAATTAAAATATAGTTAACCCTTCATCGACCCGTTTTGCAATAAATATATTCAAAGATTATATTTAAATAAATATATATTAGTGGAACAAGAAATCAATATTTTAACCTTATGTGAGTATAAAAAAAACACTTGCAACTTAAGAGCTGGGGACATAGGTGAAAAACGGAGCTAATAATTTATTATTAGCCAATTATAAAAATAGTAAACATGTAATATTTCTTTCGACTCGATGATTGATAGAACTTATAAATTTAGTTCTAATGGGCGAGAATTACTATTTAAAATTAATATATTATTTGTGTGAGGCAAATAGATCAAAGGAGCTCATCGAGTCGAGAGATTATTGGCATATAATTTTAAATACGACATTAAAGCACACAAATATATATATATATATATTAAATGAACCTCCAGGTAAGAAAAGAAAAGTTTAAAGACTAGAGATTGAAGGAATTACGCTATAGATTTACAGTAGCATTTTATAAATATTTTACATTGAAGAATAAAGAGCTCTTAAATAGGAGGAGAGCAGAATAAAGTTCGAACTGGCCAGAAAGTTTAACGTTCATTTAGAAATATATTACCCTTCCGTGCTGAGTCCTTAATTTATACCTCCAGGTTGTCAAAACGCAGGCACCACTGATTGATTACTGGAACAGCATTTTAATAGCTTTTCATAATTTTAGCAGTCTGATCGGTCCGGAAAAGATTCAGCAGCGCCATTGAAGATTTCTCGGGACTTTAGGAACCGTAGCCAGATTCCTGATGTTTTAGCCATCTATCATGATGAAATACAATTTATACACACAGAGTTCACTGCACTACTCGACAACAAAAGCTAGCCTTTTTCTCCTGACTTTTCTGGGCTATATATACTGTTCACTGATCCCTCCGGCTAGCGCTCATTTTATTATCAATGTGTTTTTTTATAATTAGTTGTTTTCAAATACATTCCCTCGATAAGGCTTTCAAACTAATTAGCTTGAATTCCTTCTCTAATTGAAAATGAATTCTTAAAATCTGAAAATGATTTAATTAGAAAAATGAATCCTTATCTTTTTCCAATTCATAAAGCTTTACTATTGTTTTTAAGAATTTTAAAGCTTATCGAAGGAATGTAGCTTTTAATCACCGAAACTTTACAAATTATTTAAAGGTGAAAAAAACAAGTATTCCCGACACAATGAAACTTTCGAACAATTATATATATTTAATATTTACAAATATATATACGCACAATCCACGCAATTTAATATATATAAATTCATGAATATTTTGTCATGAATTTATTTAGAGAATTGATCAATTTTAAACTAAACTAATTAATTTTGCTACGCATTTGAAATAAGTTATTCATTATGGAAATTAGCATGGATTGAATGTATAAAGCCCCATTGCATCGGAAATTTAAGGTTAGTATTAGGGTACATAACATGAAGCTAGGATCGAACTCAGATCCGACTGCTTCACTATGTAACCGATCTATAGCAACATATTAAAACAAGCTTTTATAATCCCATCTGTGCGAACTTAATTAAAATGTAAACTTATAATATAATAGAAATAAAAATGTAAATTAAAATCTAAGGTAAAGTTAAAAATAATGTTAAATGTTAAAATGTGAAACTAATACTAAAATAATTTTAAATCTTATATATATATATATATATATGTGCATAAATAAACATTTGTGTGTTAATTACTGGCAGTGGCTTATTTTCTTTTTTTATATATACTCTTAGATTATATGATTAAATCTCTGCTATTCCACTGAGCTAGTGACATGGGCTAACGACCGGATGCAAAATATAAAAAAAAAAAAAAAATTTTTTTTTTGACTTACGTATCTGCCTACTTTATAAATTTTTCTAGGTTCAAATGCCTAGATGGCGCCCATAGTGCAGATACGTTAAGTGCCTTCTCTGGATCATTACAATATATATATATACACCTCATGAATAGACATGGGTCTCATGAATAGATCTCATTTATACCCCTAAGTCTCACAGAGATGAGCAGGGTTGGCTCAATGCCTTTTAATTTTTTTTCTGGATACTATTTGAGGATGATCTGTCTGGGTACTTAGAAGGGGCAGTGCTTAAAAATGAGGTATTTTCTCACAATATCATGGAGCATTGTGTGTTTGTTAGTCCATGCTTGGCTATCTACTTATCATGGCATGGGGAGCTGCTGTTCATGTATTCACTTCTCCTACCTCACCCTGCCTACTTCATCAGCATTAACTAATCAAGCAGAAAGACATTTTAATATATATATTGATTCTATTAAACAATATTATCTTTTGTTTATTGAAAAAATAAGAGAACTTTTAAATTGAAACTAATTTTAAATTATATCTATATTTTGTTTATACACACATATGTGTGAAATTTATATGTTTTCCAAATGGATTATAAAAAAAAAATATTATTGTAACAAGTTTAAATAGGTAAAAACCAGTGTGCATATGTACATGCACACTCATATATGTAAAATTATAATCATTTTTTTGTTAGTGAATATTAATTGTATATTATAAATTGCACATCTGTGCACACATATATGTAAATCAATGTAATAATTTGAATACATTTTATTATACTTTTTGTAAATTAATGTAACAATTTAAATTTTGAATAGTAATTATGTAAATTACAAATGTAATAATTATTTTATGTTTCATTGAAATGTCTTCATCATATGTTATAAAATACCCATCTGTGTACAGATATATATATATATGCATTTATAGAATCTAATTGAGAAATATTGTAAAACCATGTAATAACTTTAGTTTTGTATATAATTTTGTATACTTTTCAAAATCATAGCCTTATCCTATAAGACTTTAAATATCATTTATTTTTATTTTTTTGTTAATAATAAACCTGTACTTAATTGTTAAGATTGTATTCCATCATCTCTTGGTCACAAGCAGTAATAGAGCTTGTGTTCCTGAGCTAGATTCGGACATGAATAAATGGGGATGTGTATTTAGTGCTTTGGGGCATCCAGAGATGATCAATCATCATTCTGGTTGGTGCAAAAGAGGATACTCTTTAAAGCCCATGCACTTTCTTTTATTTTAGTTTAGCCTTATTAAAAATTAAGTTTATAGTTGGCCAATACAAGTGGCTAGAGCAATGATGATGATCAGCATGTTTTAAGTGTCCCAGCATTATTGTTTAGATTTTTTGATTTTTATGCATTTTGATGGATGAGCACTTAAATGGTGCATCTATGTTATGTTTAAATAATTGCCCAGGGTGGCAAAGGCTCAGTTGTTAGCCTGGTATACAGAAGACCCATTTCTAATCCAGTCACAAGGTTGACTGTTGATTTATATTTTTATTGTGCACATCCAGCCACCAGATGGTCTGTTGATTTTATTCTGATTTATTGTACTGATTTATTTTATTCCCATCAATGACGATGATGGATGATTATTTCTCTTGAGTACTTATTTTTTTAAATGATAATGCTGGTGGTCAGTTATGCTTGTAGTTCCTCTTATGAGTTAGCTGGATGATCTCTCAATGTTCTCAGAGATGTTTTAATCTCATGCTTCCTTTTAAATATGTCTTACTTATAGATAATATTTCTAATCTCATACTCTTATAATTTAATTTTATTGGGGATGATGATTTTTCTATCACCCCATATTCACTTTGTTTTCCAACCACGTTCTACCAACCCATCTTGTTACAATATATATATATTCAAGATAATGAAGACAACAAAGTAACATTATACACACACATGTATATATATATTGTTCTAATCAGCTCAATATGTAAGCATATAATTGTTATGTCTATTGCTGGAAATTTTCTCTTTGGAAAAGACAAATCTATAATTATTTTGACAATCCTCTTATTATTTATACTTTCCCTTATCAATTTGGTATTATTCTTTTTTTTAATTATTGCTATTAATTTTTTTGGCAAAATGCACTCTGCTTTAAAGCAATATATTTACTGCTGTTCTAAGTCAATTCTCTCACTATGTATATATTTGTAATAGAGGTTCATTCCTGGCAACTTGTTGATCAATTTTTTCATTAAAATTAAAAAGAGAATATATCCAAGAATTGATAAGGGTATATATATATATATATATATATATATATATATATTGTCATGTACTAACAACTAATATTAATCAATTAGTGATTAATTAATTAATAATTAAATTAGTTTTGCTAACATATAGTTTATATATTTTAATTTTTAATTACTTAACAATATAGATATCTTTGTGCATGTGTATGTATGTAGGAAATAAAAGTTTATTTATGAATGCTTAAACAATTTTTGGCTTATTATATTAGAAGTCTCCAGTTAGTTTGTAAGCCTACAAAATAAAATAATAATACTAATTTCATAACTACTTTATTTTCAATAGATTTGTTTTTAATCAGCTATTTTAAAAAAAATGTTTTATTATTTTTTTGCATCAAATAGTTTACCCCCTTTAAAATATTAATAGAAAGAACAAGTTTCAAATATTGGATATATAATTAGCTGAAGAAATCAAATGTTGTGATTGGCTAATATATCAGTATTTTTCTGAAACAAAAAATAAATTATAATCTAGAAACAAAAAGAAATATTTTACTTTTAAATCCTTTATTTTAAAGCTTTCTGAATTAGATCATTTTATAATAGTACTAGTAATATTTGAAATGCATTGCTAGTCATCCAGAAAAAAAATTTATTTTCATAAAAGAAAAAAAATACAGCATTATTATTTTTGCTTTAGAACGGATATTCCCATTAAAATTACCATATCTTTCTTCAAAGTAACTTTTCTTTCAAAAATGTATGCAATCAGCAAATAAATGTGAAAGTGAATAATGAACTCCATCACAAACATTTAAAAAAAGGATAAATATTAATAAAATTCATTTCACATACTGCTAGACGTAGTTAAATATAAAACATATTGAACCCTTAAGTATGAAATAAAATCATATATAGATATATAGTAGAAGCACAAACTATACTGTATCTAACTACACAACATCAATTATATGCTATCCAAAAATAAAGTAAACAAACAAAAAAATCCATTAAAATTATAAAATTTTACAATATCTGATAGCCACTTTTTTTTCTCTGAACACTGTCATTATCATCATCATTATCAACCAATATCAATCCACTGCAGGATGAAGGTTTCTCCAAGTTTAATCCATCTTCTTCAATCTTTAGTTTCTCTTCTCCACATTACCCCTGCACACTTTCTTATTTCATCCATCCATCCATCTCACATGTGGTCTCTTTCTGGGTCTTTTACAATCTCTTGGAATCCAGTTTAAAATTTCAATTGTCCATATATTATCATCTCTTCTAGCAATATGTCCAGCCCAACTCCACTTCAATCTTTTAATTTTTTCAACGAGGTCAGTAACACCTGTTTGTTCTCTTACCCATAGATTGTGTTTTCGATCTCTTTTTGTTGCTCCCAATATACATCTCTCCATACTTCTTTGAGTGGTCTGAAGTCTCTATTTCTCTTCTATTGAGTGTTTAAGTCTCAGATCCATAAGTAAGAACTGGTAAAACACATTTGTTAAAAACCTTTCTTTTTAAACACCTAGGCATATTTCCTTTTAGTATCAAGTTATTTCTACCAAAAGCAATCCAACCAAGTTTAATTCTATGATTAATTTCCTCCATTATGTTTCCATCTGTATTAATAATCTGACCAAGGTATTTGCAACTGTTAACTTCTTCTAACTCATCGTAATCGAATTTTCATTTTCATATTTTGAGCAAATCGATTAAACATTACTTTAGTCTTTTTAACATTTATCTTTAGTCCTACTTTCCCACTTTCATCTGATAATTCCTGCATCGTTTCCTGCAGCTCTGAAGCATTATTTGCAAAAACAACTACATCATCTGCAAAATCTAAATGACTTAAATAATCTCCATTTACTTTCACTCCTTTAGTTTCCCATTTTAATCCACAAAATACTTCTTGCAGCACTGCTGTAAAAAGTTTTGGAGATATGGAGTCACCTTGTTTTATATCTTTCTCAATGTTGACTTTCCCAGTATCATTATGTAATCTAATTGTTGCTGTTGCATTTTTATAAATATTCTTTAAAATATGACAATATCCTGGATCTATACCTTGATGATCCGATGCTTTAATCACTGAAAAAATGTTTATAGAATTAAATGCCTTTTCATAATCTACAAATCCAAAACATAATGGTAACTTATATTCATTTGTCCTTTCTATAGCTTCTCTCAGTACCTGAATATGATTTACTGTATTAAAACCACTTTTAAATCCAGCTTGTTTTCTTGGTTGGTGGAAATCCAATGTTCTCTGTAGACGAGTTGTAATTATCTTGGTAAAAATTTTATATAAAACTGATAAAAGGCTGATAGGTTTGTAATTTATAATATCTTCTTTATCACCTTTTTTAAATATTAATATTATTACTGCATTTTTTACAATCATCCAGTACATCTTTATTATTTAGACATTTGGTATATAACTTTGCTAAAAAAATTTCTGTTTCTTCACTTTTAATATATCAATTATAATTCCATCATTACCTGGAGCCTTTTCTTTCTTCATACATTTAATTGCATTTCTCACTTCTTCATTTAAAATTCTGGGCAATTCAGAAGATGTAATAGATATAGGAGATACTTGTTCTTTATTACTATATAATTCTTGATAAAAATTTTCTACCAATTTCATGATATCATCTCTCTTTTTAGTAATAATTCTGTCTTTTTTTCTTATTGCAGATATAAATTTCCTACCAATACCAAAATGTTGTTATGCATTCTTAAGACTTTTATTTTCTTCTACAGCTTTTCTTGCTAGTTCACAGTTATACTTTCTTATATCGTTTTCAACTCTTTTCCGCACCATTTTACAAAATTTGAGATTTTAATGCATCATTTTTGTATATCTTTATATTTCTTTTCTTCATAAATTCTCTAGTCTCAGTAGAAATTTTATTGGTTAATTGCTGCTTTTTTCTACCAGCTATCCTTGTTGCACTTTTTAAAAGTGTATCAGTTATTTTAATATTAATTTCATTCAAAAGTGAATCATGTTCAAAATTTACTAATACTTGAAACTGATTTGCAAGTTCTAATTTAAATTCATTAGAATTTTTTGAGTCTGAACCCTGTATGTAATTATAAATATTAATAAAAAAATTTCAGTTTATGTTAAAAGCACATATATTTTATTTTTCCTTTATTATCCTTTCTGAATTTAATGTGTTATACTTTGTAGAATAAAATATTTTCTGAGCATACTGCTAAAAATTTTACAAAATTTTAGAAAAACTAAAAGTTGAAACTGTTTTAATCCTTGTGTACTCTGAGAGTTTTTTTGTTTGGTTTCACTTGCATTAAACTATTATTATTTATCAGAATATAATAAGTTTGACTTCATTTGATAGATATTTTTGTTTAGAAATTAAAAAAAATCACATTTGATTTTTGTAATTATTTAAAAAAATAGATTTTAATCAAAACAAAGCACTGTTTCATCATTGAATTTTAAAAGGGACCGATTCAATTTGAAAATGAATGAATTTTTCTTGTTTGATGTTTATATTTTAAATGTGAGGAAATAATTATTAATATCTAGTAAATCTATCAATTTATACTTTGAAAGTTCAAAGTTCTTTAGTAATTTTTTCAATATTCCTATATTTTCTAAACAGATTATATTTTCTACCACTGTAATTTCTATGGTAATGCTATTCAGAAAAATATTTTTTTATATTTAAAAATAAAGCATTTCTGTAAAAAATAAATATGTAATAATATATATTCTTTATTTCTAATAATTATCACACAATTACTATGCAAATGATACCCCAAACTTTAAAAAAATCAAGTTTTTAGTCTTTCATAATAATCTTTTGAAATATTGAAAAATTCAATATCTCTAAAAATTCAAAAATGCTTTCCATCATTGCAAAAGTTAGAAAATTTGGAAATTCAACTTTTGATTATCCTGACATCTTTAGATGTTTTTTTTTTAAATAAAATATTATGAAACAGAAATAGATCAATTTTAAAGTTTAAAAAATGTTAGCAAAATCTCTCAATAGAGGACCAGACAAACAAATTGAATTTCTTGACTACCACCCCAAAAGACACTTAGATGAAAGAAAGGCAGAGTAATAAACATCAAAATAATTAGAGAGATCCAAATTTTTTGATGATAAGATAACTATTGTGTTTTTATAAGAGAAAAAAGTTTTTGAAAAAAATTGTCCAGTGGGTATTTAATAGCTATAGAAGTAAGACATTTTACTATTTATTTTATTTCAAAAATAAAAATATAGTAATTCTTTTTTTTTCTTATTGCTTCAGTGAGTGAGTTTTCCCTCAATTTATTTTTAATAGTTATATTATTATTATTATTATTATTATTATTATTATTATTATTATTATTATTATTATTATTATTATTATTATTATTATTATTATTATTATTATTATTATTATTATTATTATTATTATTATTATTATTATTATTATTATTATTATTATTATTATTATTATTATTATTAAAATTTTGTTTATACTATTATCTTCATTTATATTTCTACTATACATAAAAATGTCTGTGTTATATATATGTTGATATGAAGATTTTCATGGATTGCATATATAAAAGACATATTCTGCAGGCTCATCTGTTTAAAAAAACAACCATCTTTCTACCTTTTATCACCCAGTGGATGACTTATATGATCAAGTTGAAATGTCGGTATATCAATATTTAAATTTTTTTAACATGGATGAACCCACAAAATATGTCATATATATATATAGTGACCTTCTGGTTTGGCACCAGAAATAATATTTATAATTGTGTACTGTTATACCAGTAGCATCTGATATTATACTACTTAAAAAAAAAATGAAATAATGCAAAATTAAAAAAAAAAAATATTTATGATTTAAAATAATGATTAGAAGTATTTATAGGTGCAATTTGAAATTTATTAGATGTTTGGTGGCTCACTTTGGGGTACAATTAATGATGGGATATGAGGATGGCTTGTCATAAACATAATCAGTCCAGTCAAGTTGATGCTAATTTGTTTTGTTTGTTCATAAATAAATAGTTAGAGTTGTTTTGAGTGATTCTCTAGTTCATTTTCTTTACATTTTAATTTATAGAATAAACAGGGAAGTATGTTTCACTCATCATCATTAAAATAGACATGTCAGCTTAGAGTCTAGAGTGCCTTGTTAGTAAATATTCATGTATGTCAATATCATTATTCAACTTCATTTTTCATTCATATGTTTCATTAAATCATTAGATATCACATTTCATACCCAGTTATTTAATTTCATAGATAATAGTATTTAAAACCAGTTTAATTACATTTTAAGTGAATTATTTGAACATTGAACTAATGAATTACAATACAATAGTTATATTTAAAAATATTTTATTTATTAAAGCAATTGATATTAGTTTTATTCTGTTGTTGTAAAAGCACAGAATATTTTATACTTAATTCAATTTAATATTAATATTTTTTTTTATTTATTTAAAAGACAGAATAATTTTTTCCCCACTTATTTTTTTTTTAACAAAAGTTTCTTGCATAAATTAAATCGTTTTTTATCAGTTGACCTTTGAGCTTTCAGATCTTGACTATTGGATAAAAGAAATTATGAAGTAATCTTTTAAAAATACCTATAAAAATGATTGCACTGCACTGCACTCCACTCCACTTCTCCACTTCTACCTGTTGACCTTCTCTGACTACTAGGCCAGCTACAAACGGCTAAAGGTCTTTCAATACGTTTCAATTTTAAACAAAGTTTAAAAGTATAATTTTTCTCTTCCAAAATTCAAGCTGAAAGTAATATATTTTATTGTTGTAAAAATATGTGTACTTAACTACTTCTAAAGATACATTGGTCTTATCATTTGACTGATTATTTAAATTCTTCAACCATCATCGAAAATACATGTAAGTACCTATATATTATATTATTTAAATTTCTACCGTTGAAAATAAAAATGAAAAGGAATATTAGTATTATAAATTTGCCTAATTTAAACTTGAAATTTAATGAAACAGAAGAAATAAAAATGCATGTTTACTTGTTAGAATTATTTTTCTCAAGTTTTAGTTATATTTTAAAGGGAATAATTGCAGAACTATTATTAAATATTTTCAGAACTCTTTCTAAAAAAATTTATGCTAATTATAAAAGAAGATTTAAAGAACACTGTGAATTGTTTGATTTTGTCTTCATTATTGTTGGAGCATTTCCGTGCCTATTTTTGTTCTTACTTATTTAAAAAAATATACAGGATTAAAATGTGCAAAGTGAATATGTGTTCGTATTTACCTGTTTCCAAACTGATAGGAGAATTGAATTTATTAAAATACTTGAATTGTATAACTTTGTATTATTAAATGCATTCCTCACTCATTGTGAAACTTTTCTGTTTAAAAATATTGCTAGAAAATTCATTTATACAAATATTATTAGCTAAAATCAATTGCTTAATTTGAATGGCTTTAAAAAATAAAATAATATGTCTGATTGTCCTAGTAAGGAAGTACTTCTTCATTTGTGTCATTAAAATATTTTGTTTAATTAACTGAATTCCTCATGTCACATTAACAGCAATTCACCAGCTGATAGTTGAGAACATTGAACTTGCTCTTATGAATTTAAATAATATTGTTTTGTTTTGTCCTGCAGGAAATGTGTTGTGATATATGTATTTGTCAATATTGATATTTACATGAAAATAATTATTATTCATTTTGGAGAAATAACCAAGGAATGTCATTCAAAAACTATTAATAAACTTTTCGTTTCAATTAAGAAGAAAGAAGAAAAAGAACTTTATTATTATTTAATGGTATTTTAGATAGTTAGTATTAGTTAAGAAATGTTTTATTATTTTATCTATTATTATCATATGTATTTTTTTTTCTTCCTTCAAGAACGTCTCATAAATAGCATAATGAAAGAATACAGTATGCTGGTAATTTTTATATTATTATTATTATTTAATATAAGTTTGGTCATGTGTTAGTAAGACACGCAAGCATGGCAAATGAATGGAAGAATCCATTTACAGTTTAAAAGGGGTAAACCATTATTTTAAAAGAGCTTCATTATATTAAATCTTACCGCATATATTTTTTTTATAGATTAGAAAACCATTATTTTCAATAATTATTTCATCTATAATATGCAGCTTTATTTATCTAAGCTCAATTTTGCTTTAGATTTGTGCTAATATAAATGCACTATATACTATAAAAATTATTTTGTCTTGCTTTGCTCACAGTAATTATTGCTTTATTTTCCAACCGTTATTAGAAGGTTACCAAGTCCTAAATATTATCAGATAGGAAATATTTATTCCTTATCACTTTTATGAACTAGTAACTAGTATTTTAATAGTAGTTATTTGCTATTGTGATTTTAAATGGTCTGTGTATCATTATGCTTATACATGTGTGTGTCCAGTATTAAACTTAGCTATAATATGTTAATTGCAAATGCAAATGTTATATAATCAATCAGTTTCGAAGGAAGGGGATTGTCAATTGTTTGGAAGGATTAGTGATTTATTTAAGTGAGAATTATTGTTCTTATTATGTTTGAAGAGAAAAGTATTTTGTGGCTATATGCAATGTTTTATAGTATGTATTGGATTGAGTAAGCTCTCCTTTTGTTATTTAAATCTTTAAACATGGGTAGATTGCCTAGTGTAGTAGGCATGGGATCAAGTCATCCCTTATTTTCTGTGTTTTGAAATGTTTTGATAGGAGTAGATGGAATCCTCCAATTTTGGTGATATTTATTATGAATTAAAGTATCTGAAGTTGAATATATTATCCCCTTTGTTTATTTGGTGAAGAGATTTATTCCCACCAGTTTATTTAGTCTCAGAAGTAGACTTGAAAGTTATTGTGTTGATATATTATCTGAATTGAATTGTTGAAATCTTTATCCCCATGTAGTTATGAATGTTTTCCAGCTTATATTATAGCCAAGTGCCAGATAACTTATTGATAAAAGAAGAATAAAGGTAGGATAGATTTTTTTACAAAACAACTGTAACAAAGTTAGTAATTAAAGCTTAATTGACCTTTGCCTTTGTCCGTATTGTGATCATATTTTAACTTCACAAGCAAACCGATTAGATTGTTTAGAATTAATTATTTATTCTTTGACACACAGCATAATGCAGACCCATGTATAAAGTGTTATTTTGAAAGAAAAAAATCCATTATTAATGTATAATTTAAATTATCATTTTCAAATATTTTATAGTGATCATTTAGATTTCACATCATTAATTTTATCATTCAATCATCATTTGATTAAGTAAGCAGGCGAAGATAAAACATACTTAATGAATAAAATTGTTATTTCTATTTTGGCAAAATAAAAGAAAATAGTTATGTAATAGAATACTTTATTTCAGTGTTGCAAGGGCAAAATATATTAATTAGTGACATTCTTTATTTTATTTTGCAACACATGGTTTCATAAGAATATATTGTTTAATGTTTCTTTATGTTATTTTTGCAAGATATAATTTGATGAGAATGTGTTGAAATAATGGAGCTATTTATTTATTCATTTTTGAAAAACCTAGTTGATGTTATTCTTAGGTTTCAAACCCCTTTATTTTAGTTATATTTACTGTGCATTTGAAGTAAAATGCAAAATATTAATTTTATTTTATAGCATAATTAGAATATCTAATCCATGTTTTTTGTCTTAGATTTATTAATTTGATGGATAAATAAGTGTTATAAAACCAAATTTTGAATAAAAGATGAATTTTGTAGTGGATTAATAGGAGCACAAGGTTATATTTTTTTCAGCTTTATAGGTATCAGAAGAAGCTGATAACTAAGAAACCATTTCCTTTATAATAAAATATATGGTTTTATTTTGGCTTTATTATTTGATATTACAAATATCAGTTGTTCACAAACCTATCCAGATGTTTGGATAGATAAAATATGTAACTTTGAAATTCAAGAGCATATTATGTTATTATTATTATGAAATTTGTGAAAGATTAAATGTTTGTTTAGCTATTTTCTTGCTTAATTAATAAATATTTTATTACTCCAAATTTGTATTTAGAATTCTTTTATAACATTCATTTGTTGTTTCATATTTCCACACATGTTCACACATTTATTTTATTTAATGTGACATAATTGCATTTTCATTTAATTATGATAAATATCCAAATATGATGATATTGATTTTCTTGATTCAAACACTGTATGAGATGCCAATTATCTACTGTTGTTTAAAAGGTTTTATTATTTAGTAATTGTTTAGATGATGAATTGAAATCAAAATGTACCCGATTTCTTTCATTATCTAACTGCCATTATTTAGTTAGGATATTTCTTAGTTTGTATTATTATTTTCATAGTATTAAATAGTAGTATTGAGAGAGATTTTAGTTTAAGCCATGCCATATAACAGATTCCCTGAGATCTTCAATTTTAATTCAAATTAGATAATAAATTCAGATAATTAGGTTAGATTAGTGTAATTAAAAATTTAATAATGATAGGTTTAGTTTGAGTTTAGATCCAGTTAGTTATACATTACAATTTCTAAAATATTATTTTTTTTATTTTAGTTATTAGTTTAATTGTATAATATGGTAGAGGTTGTTCAGTGCATATGGATGATGGGAGGAGGTGAAATATAGATTATAATTAGTTAATTTTAGCTGGTAGAATTTTACCAATTTAATTTTGTTTAGCATAGAACTTGATAGATGTTTTATTCCTATTAATTATAATATTTTCTCCCACATCTAATGTACATTGTACACCTCATACACCTCTGTATCCCTCAACTGAGTTAGTTTTAGGTGAAAATTTAATTAATAGCTTCATGAGTAAATTTAGGATAAAGTTAGATTGATAATTTATTCTATGATTCATAGAATTGGCGCCCCCGGGTAATTGTGAGTATTGGTGATAGATGTGAAGGGTTACAATATATATATATGATATACTATATATATATATATATATATTGTATTGGTGATAGATGTGAAGGGTTACAATATATATATATGAGATACTAATATTAACTCTATAGACTAATAATGTATATGTTTGCACAAGCTATAATTGTATTTATTTATTTTATTTATTTGTCATTAGGAAGGAATAAACTAATTTCTATCCGATTATAATTATTACTGAAATCAATTTTGTTATTTAAAATCTGAATAGTAATGTAAGCTTCATTTTTAAAAATTGCATTTATAAAATTATTTTCATTAATTGTATATTATTTATTATTTTTTAATCAATTGAATTGTTCATTTAAATAATTTTTATTTAAGAATAGATTTATATTCAATCTCTCTTTTTATTGTTTGTACCATAAATGAGCTTTCTGAACTATATTTAAATAGCCTTTAGATTTGTATCTAAATTGTATCTCATTCATGACATTAGGAGAAATGTAACTGAGTACATACATCAAGAATATATTGTTAATTAGTAAAGTTTATGATCATTATCATTTATGCTATTTTATTTGCTGGTGCCTAAATAGAAGTAACATTATTTTTATTTATGAGTTTAAAATTAAATATTTTAAGATAAATTTAATGGTGCAAGATCTATTAAGATATACATTTAAATATTTACACTATTAAGTATATTTGATTCTCTATATTTAAAAAAAGACAAATTAGTAATTAATAATCAAATATGGAACATTAAATCTAACACAAGAGAGAAGTGAGTAATCTCATCCTGAAAAAGTTTGCATTATATCCCAATGATCAGTTATTCAAAAGGGAATTGTCTCTTCATCTTTTTTATTGATGGTAATATTGTTATTACTAATTAGTCCCAGGGAACTTATAAAATGTGTTGGTGCTTTTCTCACGTACTAGATAAGCCACCAGGTGACGCTGGAGAACCACCAAGAAGGCTGCAATTGATTTTTTTTTTCAATATTCACTAAAAATCGCTTAATTTTAGAAATGCTACCCCTTCCCCGCCAGAGCACCACCGCACAAGACAAATCGGTCAAAATCGCTGAAATTGAAATGTACAATTGAAAAAAAAAAAACTATAATAAAAGCCTTCAAAATTAAACAAAAACATACTAAATGTCAAAGTGATTTAAAAAAGAATCACTCTTCAATTATCTAACTAACAGATAATAATTCAAACCTTAATAACAGACTAATACATATTAAGTAATCAATGTTCCTATTAACCTGTAATAGCGTCATTAGAGTTTAAATTCAGTTAATATGTTACTGTATTACTAGTTTATATCAAAAATTATTGCAAATCCTCGGTTTAAATCGCACATATATAAAATCAACAAAACAGAAATAAAATAATCAGAATAAAAAATTGAAATTTAAAACAAAAGTTGATTATAACATCTGAGGTGAATAGTGTTTAGAAACCCCCCTCCCCTCCCACACAAAGGGTTCAATGAAAAATAAGTAAAGTGCAAATTATGAATGCTATTTTTAAAATCCTATGAAATAAATGAGAAAAAAATATATAATAAAAGCCTACGATATTAAACAAAAACATACTAAATCTCAAAACGATTTAAAAAATAAAAGTATTTATAAAATGCAAAAATTACAGCACGAAAAATGACAGGAAATGTCTTAAAAAAGAATCAGTCTCACTTATCTAACTAACAGATATAATAATAATTCAAACCTTAATAACAGACTAATACATATTAAGTAATCAATGTTCCTATTAATCTATAATAGCGTCATTAGAGTTTAAATTCAGTTAATATGTTACTCTATTACTAGTTTATATCAAAATTATTGCAAGTACTCGGATTAAGTCGCACATATATAAAATCAACAAAATAGAAATAAAATAATCAGAATAGAAAATACAATTTGAAAGTAATTAAAATAGATTACCAATTTCCCTGGAGAGTGAGTTCATCTTTCAGCAGGTCGTTGAATTTTTTTCATCCTTGCAAAATGAAACTTGGGCATTCTAGATCGCTCCATTAGTGACAAAATATGGATATATATATTATATTTTTCCCGTCTATTGATCGCGTTTTCTTTCACTTAAAGTTTGTTATTTTTAAAATAACTTACGCACAATTTTGAAATGTAGATAGAAACTGAAAAAATAGCTAAACATTTTTGGTACTATATGTAGTATAAAGAAATTTCCAGAACTCGGGTCACGTGACTGATTG
This sequence comes from Epiperipatus broadwayi, assembly GCA_028023455.1. Lineage (NCBI taxonomy): Eukaryota > Metazoa > Onychophora > Udeonychophora > Euonychophora > Peripatidae > Epiperipatus > Epiperipatus broadwayi. The sequence continues at coordinate 2,290,670 of JAQFVV010006283.1, forward strand.
ATTTTGCAAGTTTTGTCACAGGAAAATTAATCTCTACGTTTTTAGAAAGTGAAAGTATTTTTTTAAAAAATGGAAAATAATACTTTTTCTCGTTTTAAATTATAAATCAATAATATCAACAAATTAAAAATCCTTTTTCTTTTCAAAAACTTTATTTTCTTGTATCAATACTGAACATATATTTATAAGTTGTGAGTGGAGGGAGTTTGAAAATGGTAAATGTAACAATTTATATAATATAAAACTCCAACGTTTCAACTGTTTTTATCTTCTTACAGTTATTTTTGGAGTTTTATATTATATAAATATGTTCAGTATTGATATAAGAAAATAAAGTTTTTGAAAAGGAGAAGGATTTTTAATTTGTTGATATTATTGGAGAACATATATATTTTAAAAGAAAAAGTGATTGTACATTTGCAGTGTTATAATATATGATTATAAATCAAATAATTTATATATATGCATTTTCTCAAAATATTGATCCATCAAGCTTTCTGGGGTTTTTTGGGAGGGGCTTCCTCCGTTATTACTTTTTATTTGGCTTTGGGATGAAAGGAAGTAAAATGAAAACATTACTGTTCTATTTAGTTTGTGCTTTAATGAAGACAAAACCTAACCCTAAAATGTAATACTTTTTATTTATTGTTTGAAATGCGGCATTTCAAAAAGTTCGAATGAAAACTGCTGTACACATTCCATTCCATAAGTTTTAAAGTTTATACAGCTTTTTATGGACACACACGTGCACAACAAATTAGAATTAAAACAAAACAACTAATAAACAGACATTTAATCAAAAACTGACATGCAAACAAATGAAGGCATAAGACTAGTGATTTCTTTAGGTTATGTGTTTATTTACAATCAATAATAAATAAATAAAAAAACACAAATTCAAGTTAAACTAAGACCTTGCTGGAATGGCCATCTCAGCAAGTATGGCTCTGAACAAGTTCTCCTCTTTGTGGAGGCGCCTCCATATAAATTCGGCCATGTAATCGGGGAGGCACGCAACCCGAGTTCTGGAAATTTCTTTATACTACATATAGTACCAAAAATGTTTAGCTATTTTTTTCAGTTTCTATCTACATTTCAAAATTGTGCATAAGTTATTTTAAAAATAACAAACTTTAAGTGAAAGAAAACGCGATCAATAGACGGGAAAAATATAATATATATATATCCATATTTTGTCACTAATGGAGTGATCTAGAATGCCCAAGTTTCATTTTGCAAGGATGAAAAAATTCAACAACCTGCTGAAAGATGAACTCACTCTCCAGGGAAATTGGTAATCTATTTTAATTACTTTCAAATTGTATTTTCTATTCTGATTATTTTATTTCTATTTTGTTGATTTTATATATGTGCGACTTAATCTGAGTACTTGCAATAATTTTGATATAAACTAGTAATAGAGTAACATATTAACTGAATTTAAACTCTAATGACGCTATTATAGATTAATAGGAACATTGATTACTTAATATGTATTAGTCTGTTATTAAGGTTTGAATTATTATTATATCTGTTAGTTAGATAACTGAGACTGATTCTTTTTTAAGACATTTCCCGCCATTTTTCGTGCTGTTATTTTTGCATTTTATAAATACTTTTATTTTTTAAATCGCTTTGAGATTTAGTATGTTTTTGTTTAATATCGTAGGCTTTTATTATATAAATGTGATGCTTTTATTATATATTTTTTTCTCATTTATTTCATAGGATTTTAAAAATAGCATTCATAATTTGCACTTTACTTATTTTTCATTGAACCCTTTGTGCAGGAGGGGAGGGGGGTTTCTAAACATTATTCGCCTCAGATCTTATAATCAACTTTTGTTTTAAATTTCAATTTTCTATTCTGATTATTTTATTTCTGTTTTGTTGATTTTATATATGTGCGATTTAAACCGAGTATTTGCAATAATTTTTGATATAAACTAGTAATACAGTAACATATTAACTGAATTTAAACTCTAATGATGCTATTACAGGTTAATAGGAACATTGATTACTTAATATGTATTAGTCTGTTATTAAGGTTTGAATTATTATCTGTTAGTTAGATAATTGAAGAGTGATTCTTTTTTAAATCACTTTGACATTTAGTATGTTTTTGTTTAATTTCGTAGGCTTTTATTATAGTTTTTTTTTTCAATTGTACATTTCAATTTCAGCAATTTTGACCGATTTGTCTTGTGTGGTGGAGGGGGGGGGTCTACCATTTATAAAATTAAGTGATTTTTAGCGATTTTTTTTTTACATTTCAATTTCAGCGATTTTGACCGATTTGTCTCGTGCTCCAGGGGTAGGGGGGCTACCATTTCTAAAATTAAGCGATTTTTAGTGAATATTTTAAAAAAAATTATCAATTGCAGGCTTCTTGGTGGTTCTGCAGCATCACCTGGTGGCTCATCCAGTATGTGAGAAAAGCACCAATATGTTTGATATTATAAGTTGCCTATTTATTTAGTTATGATTGTATTTTGGCTTTAGATCTAGAGGCATTCATCCATCAAGTGCTGTTCTAATAATGTGTAATAGAACCATGGCCTATAAATGCAGATGCATTTCTTTAATGCTATGCCAAGATAAATAGCTGAAAGATAAGAAAAAATATCTTTTTATCTCAATTTTAAGTGTTGTTCTTCAAAACAAAAGCAATTTCTGATGTAGTATGTATATAAAGAGAAACAATGTATAAGATTAGTTGAAATCTTTATAAAATATTTGAAATACCCCAACAGCTATATTATTATAGACATACTTCTCTTTAAACAAAGAAAAACTTGAATTTTGCAGTCATTTAAAAGGAATCCTATTTGAATAAACTGAAAATTTTTCTTTATTTAAAGGAGTGTGGTTCAAATAATATAGCTGTGGGACATTTAAAATACATATATGTATATATGGCATATATATTAAATCCAGCTTGAAAACATATAAATTACTTTTGTTTTTAAGAATTTAAATCATCATATATAGTTATTTGAGCATATTACTTTAGTTTTCAAAAATCTAAAATATATTTTTAATAAATTTTATCTATATTGAATTAAATAATATATAAATATTATATTTTATAGAATTAATGTATCTCAGAGCCATTTCATGAGATTATCCAAGTATAAAGTTTTTTTCTGCCCCTTAGAATTATTTTAAATAATCTATTATAAAAAAAATTTAAAACCCTAGACAAATTAAATACATATATACATTTACAATTCTAATCCTTTTAAATTTATTTTTTTTTACTTTCATACATAAAAATTCTTTCACAATATCATTCAAGTTTACACGTTTACATATTTCATTTTCTTTCCATATAATAGTCAAATTTGCAAGTAACTTTTGTGTTACAATTGAATGTGGGTAGCTTTGTGTTAATTTTAATTTAGAGAATAATCTTTTCTATGAAACAACTTTAAATAACAATGCTAGAAAAATATATAAAGCTATTGTTAAATTTGGAAACAATACACTTAAATAAATAAAAAACCAAGTCATATATCACATAAATTATCAAAATAAGAGTCAGAGATTACATGACCCTATTCTCTTAAGCTTGTAAGTTATAAACAATGAGGATTGCCAATTCCTCAACAAGCTTTGTGATAAATGCTTTGTGACTCAATTTTAACTATTTATAGTTTTTGCTTTTAAGTCTTAAGTGATGTTATAATACTGCTAAGACTATTAATGTTTGGTTTGGCTGAAGATCTCTCAGCCCCATATGGCTATTTAAGTTAGATAGCTGGCTTTGAAGACATATAGTTGTCTAAAAATTTCAATTTTTTCTGCTTAATAGTTAACTTTTAGATAAATTCTGGCTTTACATTGGTATTTTATATCTAGTGTCTGAAACTATCCTAGTGCCTCACTGAGGAGTGCCAAAGCATAAAACCATTGGTCTGAGGATTTGGGGAGGGTTTCTAGATAGAGATTTTTAAACACTTTCTTTTTGCAACATTTATCAATAAAGCTTGTTAGAGCAATTAGCACAACTCAATACCCTTAAATCTTTTTCCAATATGAACTGTAGTACTTTTAAATACTTTATAGTTGGTTTTAAATAATATTGAATAATATCTATTTCCTTTTAAACCTAATACATTTACATCATGATCAATATATGTTCGAAATATAAACAATATTTAAAAATTGCTCATTTAATGAATTTAAATTAATGTCTAATATGTGAAAATGAAATTAATTTTAATCTTTTTCTTCACTTTGAATAACTTTTTAAGGATTTTCATATTCAAATATTGTTTTTTTTTTAAATCTTGTGAAGTCAATTTGCTAATTAGAAGCAATTATAAAAACAATATCTATTTTTTCCCCATATGTCATAGCATCAGCCAGGAGGCGAACCCACACAACTACAACCAACTACTTGTTTGCATGGCAGCTGTGCTGACCTCTCAGTTAACAACTCTTGACATATCAAATTTTACTGCTATTTTTCCTCTTTTATGTAAGACATTTTGATTTGATATATATATTTATAATGAATGACTATTAATGAACACATATGCAGAAAAGATAGGTTTTTTTAAATATTTGGCTTTATTACTGCCTAGAATGCTTTACTATAAGCTGTAAATATGATATACATGATATATCAAAAGCATACTAGGCAGTAATAAAACTGAATATTTAAAAAATCGACCTCATCGGTATATGTGTTCATTAATTGTCTAATATTTTATGATAAGAATTAGAAAAATTATATTCATTAGTAACTTTAGGCTAAATGGAATATTAAATCTAAATATGATCAATTTCAATTAGGCTCATTATGAATTTATCATCTATAACATCATTTCACAAATCAGGATTAGCATACTTTTCTTTATATCTTTTGATTCTTTGCCTTCTTCTTCCTTACTTAAAAAAAATATGTATGTGTTGATATACTGTTGGTGAACATAATCTGAATACAGATAATACTACAATTGTATGTGTGAGTGGCAAAAAGTATGAGGTTGTTGATTTTTCTATAGGTATGGCTAGCATTGGTTCTTCTACACTGGAAGATTTTATTTTTTTATTAGCAGATGATAATGGTATGATAAACTTAAATAAATCAGATATGTATTTTTTAATCTCCTCTATTTTCTTGATTTAAAATTTTTTCTATATGCTGCTCTAAATAACTATTTAATTTATCTGACATCTAATAAATGAAAGGGTTTTGAGTTTAGATTGTGTTATCATATCTTGATAGTTTAGTTGTGTTATATAAACGTTGATAATGATAATTTAATTTTATTGCTTTATGAAAGCCAGATCCAAATGACAAGTAATTTCACAATTTTTAACACAATTTTCTAAGAAATTAAGATAACTTCTTTCTCATTCCATAACATGAGAAAAACGAATGCCTAGTGTGTTATGCAGTCTGTGTTTTTACTGAAACAAAGTATTAATAATCCAGAATGTTTCTGGCATTTAAATAATAAATTATTTTATTATTAATATATACTAGTGTAACGAAAACTTAATAAACAATACTCATTTGAACAATGTGGTAATTAAAGAGCAAAAAAAAATTGTATCTTTATATTCATACAAATCTTTTGCCATCTAAATCATGCTATCTTACACACAGTGTACCACAGGATGGAATACGCTGGTATTAATTTTAAAATCATCTGACTCAGTTGAATTTGGCTGTTAGTGAATGTCTGACCCTTTTAATAACGTTGTAGAAATAGGTTATACTTTTATCAATAACTATTTAAATGATTTGCATAGTTTGGTACAGTGAAAGAGTGTCAGACCCAGGAGCATATAAAGTCCTCAGATCGATTCTAATTCTTGTTCTTCAGGCAATTAAACTTTTTATGATATCTAAAAAGGCCATTTGATTACTTGCTGTTTAGTAAATGTTCTACAAGACAACCAGCACAAAAAGACTTTTTTTTTTAATATTGGACTGCTTTATTAGTAATAGTTATGGGAAATCAGGACTTATTTGTAAATCTGTGATCATAATATTAAAATGTAAAGAAAGAAAAATAGTTTTTTATATTAACTTTTCAACTATCAAAATTATGAGTCCTGTTATTAAGACCTTATTCTTTTCACACACTCAAACCATTCACGTTAAGATAATATGCGTTCACGTGATCACCACGAATTCGCGCTGACTTTTAGCACCGAGTAACAATCTATTCTTATTAATTTGATGTGAACAATTTTTTAATAACAATATCGACTGACCTATTCTGTTTCTCTTCATGTTTTTAATGAATCTTAATTACTTTTCTTTCAAATAAGTAAAAATGAATAAAATTAATTAGAGGAGAAAATTTGGTCATTTTACTTTTTTTTTTTTATCTTAAAAACTGATTCCATAAATTATAATGTCTAAGAGAATGCAAATGCAATTATACCTGGTAGCTGACGATTCATATATATTTAATTATAATCATATATGTAAATGAAATTAATTGAATTTTCGATCCATGTTTATTAAGACGTACTACAATATACAATCTGCTTATTATGCTGGTCCTGGCTTTTAACATAATCTGAAATATGTTAATGCATTTTGTTTGTTTGTTTTTTAAAGGTCATAAATATTTTACCTTTTTCAAAAAAAGAAAATATAATGTTGATATTAGAATCCATGTGATTTAAAGTGCCAGATTGACTGGCGAAGCTAGCTAGATGTTGGGATTTTCAAGTCCCATTGAATCTTAAGTTAATTAGTTGAGAGAAAATTCTTCAGTGACTGAACATCCATTAATAAAAATCAAAATAAAAAGTGTATGTGACATGAGAATTCATTTATTTTAAATAATTCTTTCAAACTACTAAGTTTAATAATTAACTAAAATGGTTATTAAAAAAAGATAAAACTTCTTTAAAGTTCAGTTACACATAATAAAAAGCAAAATTAAAAGCTAAAATTTAAAAGAGAGAAAAGATAATTATTTTAAATAATGTAAATTTGAATAAAATTTTAGAAATCATACTATACTACATAGATATGTGTGTATAGATACTATATTATGAAATAATATTCTTACATTTATTAATTTAGCATAGAAACTTTTTTTAAATAATTATTAACACACAGTCATACAGGAGCCTGTAGAAATTCCAGCCAGAAGATAAATTCACTAGTGGAATTATTAAGACCTTCAATATTGACGATGGATCCCTAATTTGATTGTCATTAATTATGTTATTCATAGTCTCTTTTATAGATAAGTGACTGTTAAATTTCATTTATGAAGCAGACGAATACCCTAATCATAGATTATAGCTGTATATGTTGATAATTTTCCAATAATATTTTTAAAAAGGTCAAATCTGTCTGACTTTATTGCTGGATATGAAAGTAAGTTTGTTTTTTTTTTGGGGGGGGGGGTCAAATGTAATCTATTTTTAAGCTAGAATTCTTTGATGTTTGAATTAGATTCTTTATTGAACATAGAGAAAAGGAATTATGATTTGAGGTGAGATGAGTCTTAGAAATAAAAAGATATCTTGAAGTTATTGGTAAGTGGCAATTTCTCTTCCCATGTCTGGTGGAAGTATATTCTCAATATAAATAAAAAGAAAGCCACAGAAACTGGTAAACTTACATTTTCCAGTAATGTTTCTCATAATAATATTGCATTGACTATCCAAAAGTTGAATATGAGGCATATTTTCTCTAAGAAGAGCCACACTTTTCACCAATAAAATATGGTAGTGTTATGTACAATTCTAAATAATTTCAACCAAATTTCCAGAAAGATTATTTCTAAAAATTATTTTAAATCTAACTTTAGACAGATGAGAAAAATAATTTGGACTAATATCTAAAGTAATTTTTATGTAGCATGAATAAAAATGTAGCAAAAAATTGAGACATATTTTCATCTATGAAACTTTTTTCTACAAAACTCTGGTAAACTCTTCTTACTATTGTATGATACAAACCAGAAGAGAAATAATTATAATTAATAACATAATGTACTAATGGAATAATAAATTTTTTTTACCAGGTCTTCGTAATTAATACAATAAGATTCAACATATAAAGGTGAAATTACTAAATTCTAAATCTTAATATTGGCTAAATGATTTCAGAGCCTGTTTGCTCCACATTCATAGCCTTAAAATGTATTAAACTCATTGTATGCAAATTTATTCAAAACAAATCATGGTCTTTTTTTGAAATTGCAAAACAGGTGTCTTTTTTATTTACAGCATTTACGTCACTAGCAATGAAGTAAGTCTTCTTGGTTTTCTTTTTGGCATCATTTCTCTCAGTACACACTATCTCAGTCAAAGTCAGTAACAGATTGTCTCAGCATAAATATGCATATAACAGATTGACAAAAATGAAAGCAATTCTATATTCTTTGATCATCAAGAGGTGGTTAATCATGTATTTGAACCCTCCAGGGTTGAGTTAGTGTGTACTGAGAGATATGATGCCAAAAAGAAAATCAAGGAGGTTTACTTGCTAATGACATAAATGCTGTAAATAAAAAAGACACACATTTTGCAATTTCAAAAAAATGGATGGTCTGATTTGTTTTGCACAAATTTGCATTGAATGAGTTTAATACATATTAAGGCTGTAAATATGGAGCAAACAGGCTCTGAGAGTGCTTAGCTAATATCAAGATTTAGAATTGAGTAATTTTGCCTTTATACATTGAAGCATATTGTATTAATGATGTACTAATATGACATAAACTGTCTAACATAAAAATTATATAATTATTTTTAAAAATCCAGAAACTAACATATATATAGTTAAAAGGAGGTTGTCTTGACAACAGGTTGATATTGTTGATTGTTAGAGATATTGAATTGTCTAAGTGTAACTGACTTTAATGATATATATACATATCTATTTTCCAATATTAGAGAACAATAAGAGAGGCAATTAAAATTTTAAAAGACCTAATTTTATCAGTAACAGCAATAGAATGTCAAAGCTTACATCCGATAGATGATGATTATAAAACATGTCAATCAAAAAACCAATTCAACTAGCTACCCCTCTTCTAAATTTTTAATGGATAAAAGAATTAAAAGCTACAGTTTGAATATGATTTATATTATATTTTCTATCATTAGTATCTTTAACAATAGCTAAAATGCTATCTATATTACAAATATGATGTCAGATGAGATCCAGATAAGATTTTAATGCTATAATAAAAATTATATTACTAACAAGTAAACACACATACAAAAAAGCTAAAAACTATATATATATATATATTGAAACAGACAGATCGGAGAATATATATATATATATAGTTTTTAGCTATTTTTGTATTTATGCCGGTACAATATATATATATATATTGTGAGAGTACTATATGAGCCTCACCTAAAACAATTTGTTTCTTTGTGAATTTAACTGTGCCTATATCGAATCAACAGATATAAATAACTTAACCTATCTTAAGCTTTTCATGTATCAGCTATATGCATAAACTAATTACTATTAAAAGAATAATTCTAAAAATGAATAATTCTAATTTGTTTATACACACACATAAATAAATGTTTCCAACTAATAGTATTTTTTTATTAACCAAAACTTGACATTTGACAAAACCTTAAGTCAACATTGCATTTTTATCAGTTGAAACAAAGGAAATAAACGTTTGGGGTTCAATTAAACAATAGAGCGTGAGCGTGATTATGTGATATGCTTGCAGAAATTAATCCAGTATAAAAACGAACTAATATTGTTATAACAATAATCTTCTATTTAGTTATCAAGGCAAGAACTACGTCTGTAAATTTAAATGTGTTCGAATTTAGAACACATTTAAGAAAAAAAAAGAAGATTCAATATTTTAAAACCTGCTTCAAGTAATTAATTTACTGCCTTTTAATATTATAAAGAACTATAGAAAAATAATCAGTGAAATTAACAAGGTTATAAAAGTTATCAACATCTTCGAAATGAGCTTTCAAAATATATATATTTAAGAAGACAAGAATTTATAAAGATGTTCTTTGGCTAGATAATTTATGCCAGGGATTTCTGCTGATGTTTTAAACCTGAACATGTAAATTTATTCCTACTTAATCAATGCCTAAAATATAATCGTTGTAATTCTCATTTAAAAAGCTGCCTTAATATTGGAGTATTATATTGAAGAAGATGTTAAATGTTTTACTATGCAAATATTTAAAGAATGAATATATGGATTGCCTCTTCGAAGGATGATCAATGAACTTTTTGTTTCAACATTCATCGTCATTTTATTTCATTTAAGAAGGGATATAAAACCGTTATTCTTTCTCATCTTGGATTACTTCATTGTGTATTTTAATAACCCTTAAACTTTATTTCCTTTGTGGATAATTATATTTACTTAGAAAAATTACTTAGTATATTAAAGTGGAGAACTGATAAGATGAACACTTTATTTTTTTTATTTATTTAATAAAATTTAGATGTTGATATTTTGATATATACTCTGATGGAAATGACAGCTGACTAAGGTAAACGTTTTTAAATTATTTCAATTTGGAAGTAATTTTTATTATATTCCAAATTGAATCTTACATGACAATTAACATAATTTCTTTTTAAACATACACAACTAATATCAGGATACATTCTATTATTAATCTAGTGTGAATGGATGTTATCGTATATAGACATACAACACACACTGAATCATTTTAATGACACAATAGGTAGATTTATAATGTATCATGTGTATTATTTATTATACACATGATTTTAAATTATATATATATGTAAATGATTACATTATTTTTTTTTTGAATATTAAATAATTTATTAGTGTATATATATAAGCACAGATTATAAATCTAAATTTTAATGTTTTTATGTGATAATATTTTTGTTTTTTATTACGGATTAAAATGTGTTAAACTTGATTTTAAAATTAAACAGGTCTCGTTTGTTTATTTTATTCAGTCATTTTATAAAACCAATAATTATAAATACACATACTCACACATATATATGTTGAATCAACTTAGTGATTTAATATTATAAAGAAGTTATATATAGCTTATACTAAATTTATCATTACTATGGGATACTTGTGGAAATGCCTGAAGAGAGTCAATTGCAATTTCTACTCTGAGCTCGAATTCTGAGAGTAACGAGGTTATTAATAGAGGAGTGAATTGGATTGTATTTTAAATCACATCCATGGCATTCTATAAGAAGACTCAAAGTCCGACTATAGGTAGATGCGACTTCCTCGAGTCCTGAAAAGGATCGTCCCGTTATAATATATATATATGGGGGGGGAGTGTAAATGAAGACTTAAATAGACTATTTCTAGACAAGATCTATTCAGCATTCCTTTACAGGAAAACAATGTATGGGAAGATAATAATTACTATTCAAATCAAAATCAAATTTGGGTTTTTTCTCCCTGTAACTAAGAGTAGCTAACTATCCAACAATTTTATTGTCTATTAATAAATTTATTATTTATTTAATATAAATACTATGAAACATTTTGTCAATTAAACATTTTGTTTTTGCAAATGTTACATATATAATTTCATGGATGATGTGGTCATCTTCTTCCCAGGGTAGGAAGACCTTACATCACTGCAAAAAATCATCAAAAATTACTCACAAATTTATGGTTTGAAACTCAACCCACAAAAATCAGCAACCTGGAACAACAGGGATAAAGGTTTACTCTCTTTTCACAGCGAAACCCCAGAAATTTCTTGGGTTCAACTTTTTCAAGTCATCATCTGCTATGAGATGTAACCTTCAAGAGTCGATTCTTTACATCAAGAAAGTTGTGGATTCTGTCTCTCTAGAATTTACTTGTCCCTTTCAAGGAAATCCTCTTTTTTAAACGTACTTGCCTTTTGTCTCACCCAAAGCTTTCAGAATAAACTAAATTCCATTTGCTTGAGGCTAAAGTGGAGGGGTAAAACAATAGTGATAAGCTTGTGCAAACTTCAGAGGTCTAAAGAGTTTAATGGCTTGGCCCTCAGATCTGTCTCTACCTATTATTTACAGAAAATAATTAACGCAATACAATCCTTAAATTTTATGCTCCCGAACAATCAATTTCCCTCCCTAGTGAACCCTATGGACACTCCTCCACCATTTAAAAGTAAATGGCTAAACACTATGTGGGACTATGTTTAAAATGCTACACAAATCTCTTCTACCACATTTAAAGGAAAAATCACCTATTGGGGTGAGTATGTCCTAGCTATAAACAATGACTCTAATCCCCCATCTGCCCTGGGAGTTACAATAAAGAAGGTCATACGGTATATGGAGTCCAAATATTTGGAATTCATAATTAAATTAAATCTCACTGCACTGCCAACAAATAATTTCTTGTCATGCAAAGAGGTTTAACCAAAATAGATTCAACATGTCAACTTTGCAAATATGAAGAGCAGACCATTGAACATGTCCTTCATACATGTCAATATTTGAACCCTATTATAAAATTCATCATAGCTTGTACCAATGTTAATCCTAAGGAAATTTTCTCAATTAAAGCCATTATAATGAAAGGACACTTTCCTGTAACCAGGTTTACAATTTTCCTCACTTTTTCCATCTGGTTACTATGATGTCAATTAATCTTCAAAAATAATAACTATGATTTAACCTATACATTTTGTAAGATCATAGAAAAAATTAAAATAAGAGATCAAATAGTAGCCCCTATGGGAATATTTAATAATACCTGGACAATTTATCAGTTGCCTAAAACCTGAAGATTTCACCCCCAAAAAAATCCAAGAACTCTAATGAACAATCCCTTGCAGTCTCAAGATCTTCCAGGCATTGCTGGATTTAAACACAAAATAAAACATAGATAGCAATGCTTAATAACCATTAAAATATATTGTTTTCATATTGTATTGCTAATTGACCAATAAATTTTAATTTTAAAAAATAAAAATAATATCTAATATTACAAAAAATTTCCGATTTTGTAAATCAATTATATTTTATTAAAGATAGTTAAGAAATCCTAATTTTAATTGATATATGATAGTTTTCTTTAGAAAAAAGTTGTATTTATTTTAGTGGAAATAATTTTTTTATATTGCTGTATAGTCTGATATTTCTATGAAAAATAATTTGGAAAAAACAAAGAAAGGGAAATGAATTTGTCTTTGGATCAATGACAAACAAAAATAATATTGTAGCTGATATTCCTTAAAAACTAAAAAATTGAACAGAAGGCGAATAAAGGAGGATATTCATTTTAAATAGGTTTCAGAAGTGTGTTTATATTTTTGTTTCGATATGAAAAAGGGCTTTGCCAAAATAAAAAAGATAAATTACTAATACTTAGACTTATACTTCTAGGTTTTGTTCATCATGAAGATTAAAATGGTAAACTAATACTGATATTAGATCATCTAATAGTATTTGAAGCAAATATTTTTTAAATTCTTAAAAATAAATCTTTATGAAAATTGTCAAAAGTAAACATGATCGGTACAAAGCAAACAATTTAGTAAAAAAATGTTTGAATGCTGTATTGCTCAGCAGTTTATAAAAAATTTCAGCACTGCAAGTGATATAACTAATCTGTAGTCCATGAACCTTGAACTCTAAAATCTGCTATTTTATCACTATATTAAACCAATTTGAGCAATAATTCATTTACTTACAAGAATTCTCAGGATAACACTAAATCTTAAAAAAATGAAAGTTTAAAAAAGAATTTTAAAAAATTCAAATGCCTGATTTTATTGCAATATAGTAGATTTTGGAAAAAAAGATTTTAAACTTATCACTGGGTGTTTTAATATGCTTTAGTGAAAAATATAAGCCAGTCATACAAGAAATTGTTATGAAGACCAATTTATTCTGAATACATTTAAAATTAAAGCAAGATTGGTCTAAGTAAATAAGTTTAAATTGTTGTTTTATTATGAGTTGGAGATTCTTTTGTCAAAAGAAAATTGGAAGTGAAAGATTTAGAGACTTGTGACAAAATAAAGATGTTTCTACATTACAAAAAAAAATGTAAGTTACCTTTTACTGAATAAAAACTTTCTGATAGTCTGTCATATTAAGAACCTGTTCAGAATTAAAATGTTAGTTTATATCTAATACCACTATTAATTTCCGATTATCACAATATATGGAAATTTCATAGTAGATTAAAATCAGTTTATTATAAAAGATGTGCCTTGTCAACTAGTAATAGGTGAAAAATCAGGTGGATTATTATTAAGAAGTAAGAAGAAATTTATTGGGTCTACTTTAGTAAACTAAAGGTGACTTTTATAGCCAGGCACATTATATTGAAGTAGGCTATCCTTGATATATTCAAATATTTTTATAAAGACTTCTTGATTAATAGTTTGTAATTTCACTTATTAAAAAATAAAAAATAAAGATCAAATTTAAAAACTGTACAAAAAATTAATATAAAACAACTATCTTATCATTTTAAGCAATTATCAATTCATAATAGAAAAAATTTTCTCCAAAATTATTGTAATACTTTCAAACAACAATTTTTCTTTATCATATACAACAGCAATGTTTTTTTTTATTTATTCATTCCACATAATCTTTGTCTAAATTTTTTAAAAATATTCTGTAATCTTGTTTAAGGTTAGCAATATCTTTTCTATCAAATAGTCAGCCTACTCTTATTATAACTTTTGTATACTTTTATGTATTTTATTTTTGTTTCATCTTTCTTTGATTTTCCAACATAAAATTTTTGAATGATTTAGATGGATGATATCCTCTCTGAACCACCATGAAAGTAGTATGATTTTGCATGTGAAAATACAATCTGCATGTGGAAACCAGATTTCAGGTTATAATGAACCCCTAATTAATACAGAAAATTATACTAATATACAATAAATATTAAAGTATGGAAAATCATGTTAGGATTATAAAAATCATGGCTATAAAATTTTGAAGTAATATAAAACTATCTAATTATGGCAAATGTGGAACTCTTCAATTATAAATTATTTCTTACACAAAGCAATTTTATTTTCAATTATAAAACACAATGAGAATATTTCAGAAATAGAAATCCACTGTGATGTAACAGAAATATGATGCATTTGCATTTTATTAGACTCATAATTTTCCTCATAATATGCATCTTTCTGAAATCCTTGGCTTGATTTACAGAATATATGTTAAAGTTTGTATGGCTATCTTTGTCTCAAACCATCTAATAAAACAAAATTAAGCACCACAATGAAGATTTTTCAAATAATATAGCAATCATCAAATGATTTTAATATTTACAAACTTCCCATTACAACTTGTTTTAGTTTACCCCTCCCCCAAACCTGCCTATGTCCTATATATTCAAAAGATATTTTATTTCTCATAATGGCCTTTGGAAATATGCAAATGAGAATAAAACAAGATTTTAACTTTCAGAATGGGTGGGTTTAAACAACATGCATATGTTTAATGCTGTCAAGACAATTCAATCTCTATTCAGAAAATTGGGCAGTAAGACAACATCTGATTTAGGTTTTTTGTTTTGACAAAAATAGTTCAATATTGCAAGCCAATCTACTAATATTAGTTCATATCCAACATAACTAATATGAACCAAGATTTATCGTTTTTGGAAATTACACTTACAATGTTAAAACTACCAAGTCCACAAAATTTATTTAAGAAAAGTTGGCCAGACTTAACTATGTGAATATTTTGAAATGAATATTAATAAAATTCTAATCATTTTTCTAGATTAATAAATTTATAATGACAACTTCCAAAAGTCAAATCTCAAGGATACCTAAATTAATTTATTTCAAGTCACAACAAAACTACAAATGCTTTTTATAATCAATTTTTTTCTTTTTAAAGATTCATAAACTACTAACAAACCCATTCTAGAAAATAAGGATAAAGAAATAAAAAGAGGACATGGAACAATAAAACTTTAAAAAATTCAGTCCCCTGCACATGTATGGCAATATAAAAATACATAAATTGTTAGTATCATCCAAAAAGATTTTCATTTTGTGTATCACACTTTCAAGAACAAAGCTGACAAAATAAACACAAAACATCATCAGAGTAGAATTATAAATTTCTCTTTTGCAGTTTCTCTGATCTAAGCCTAATAAATATAGTAGATATTAATCAAGTTGACTTCTTTCTTGATTACTTTATGCTCCAAAATGTTTCAAACACAGATCATATACTTTCAGAATTTATAAAATATTTAGGATGCAGATTCATAATGTGTTTGGAAAAACTATTTAACAATATTATTCATACACAGACTATTTCACAAACTTTGCATAAATATAAAACTACAGACATTTTAAATTAAATAAATCACAACAGTGATTTAAAATACTATTATTATACTTAATGATTTTTACTAAAAACAAATTTAATCATAACATTTCAAGATTTTTTTTCCAGTTTTCATCAGTATGTTGAAAACAAATAGAAATTAGTCTCTACTTCATAATATAGTGATGAGCTAAAAAGTATTGCAGATATAGGTTGTGAAGATGCAAAGTGCTTAATTCCTACAGCTCATATGATAAGAGAAAGTTATTTTAAAAGAATACATATATAGTGAGAAAGAGTGATCTGGAATTTTAACATTGATAAATAATTACCATACAATGTAGTTTTTGAAATAAGATATACTGATAAAAATTAAAAAAATAGCTTTTGAGTATTTATTTGTAATTCAAAATTTTTGTTTCCATTATGTTCACTTAGTAAAACTTCTTCAAACTAAAGTGTTACTTGAATACCTTAGCTTCTCTTTTGGAGAAAAAAAAATGTTAGAATTAACTAAGAAATTAAAAAAACAAAAAACAAACATGTATTTGAATCTGAACTAACATTTATGATGTAAGAAATAAATGTTTTAACTGAAATGATTTGAAAATTTAATAATAATAATAAAGATATAATTACTGAAATATGGAAATATTAGAAGAATCCCAAATATATTTAAATAAATACAACCCAAGTGCTAGAAAGTTTCAACAGCATTACCTGTATTTAGAAACAACTTAGATTAAAGAAAATCCTCTTATCTACTAGATTTCAAGTTCTAAATTATATTGAATCTATAATTAATCTAAATGCAAGCACTAATTTGAATAAGTTTACATCTTAAAATCTGTTAAGCAAATAAATCACATTTTCCATAAGCAAAGCACAATTAATGAATAATCAATTTACGATTTTAAAAAACTCCACACATAACTATATAAAAATAAATTAAACATTGCATAGTAGATGAAACTCAAATATAATTAAATGAATAAAAACTAATGCTAGAAAATTTCAACATCACTATCTGTATATCGAAACAAAATGTGAATCACACAACTACGAGAAGTGCTGTATTTTAAAAATGAGTGGTAATATCAAAAATAATTCTGAATAATTATGGGACTGAGATGTTTGCAATAGACTTTTACAAAGAAGCATTTGATCAATAATTAACAGATAAAGGATGATGATGATAACACAGAATTTATAGTTATCAGATTAAAAATTGTTCAAGTGGAAATTTAATCCTACAAGAAGTTAAAGGTTGGCTTTTAAAAAATGCTTTTTGAGAACTTTTAATAAATCTACTGGCAGATTAGCAATATATACTATTTACAAAATATTAATATATAATAAAAATGTTTATGCAGAAACCCATTGCTCAAAAATGTATTTTATAATATAAATTAATGAGGAGTATTTGCTTTCAAATCAGAAAATTTTATTTTATTTTGACATTAATTTAGAGTTTATACAAAAACCTATTTTTCATTCTCTTTCTGGCTTCTTCTATTTCTATATTATTAAAGAATCTATCACTTGAGGCAGAATATATAATTATAAACTGTCAAGCGAACATTTTACTCCGATTTTCATCATTTCTTTCTGCTTCTGACAGTCTTCCTGGTACCAAATCATTTTTTTTAAAAAAATTCTCAATTGCATTATTTAATGATAAATTATCATTAAGTTATTTTAGATTATATTTGTAAATAAAAAAAATTGTAAAGAGAAAATGGGAAATATCTTAATGATGATTCTCTTATTTTTATTAATTCTTGCGTTAAATAAAATATGCATTAATTATTTTATCAAAAAATTACTATTATTATTTTAATTTCAATAAAATTGATTTTAGCATATAAACCATACTGAATAATTATTGAAATTTACTTTATTACGATGGATTTAGCAGTAGTTTTTAAATATTATATTTAATTTCATAAATTAAATTTTATTTTTAATTATATATTATAGATTTTCCACATAATGATACTTAGGAGGGAGCCGGTGCCATTATTTTGATTTTTTTAAAATCTATTTACTTTTATTACATGCATTTTAATTCAGAAATAATGAGGTTAAATATAAAATTGAGAATGTAAATTTAATAATGGTGACAATTATTCTACACAGTAGCACATATTATTAACCAACATGTTAAAGCAATATTTATAATAAAAAATGCATTTATAATATTAGAGTAAAATATTTTATATGTGTGTTAAGATGCCTTACTAGCAATAATAAGCTTTTTGCATATTTATTTTAATAATCATTTTATTCCTCTTTACTTTAATTTTAGAGCTTTCTGCTCTGAGTATAAGTAACTAATGAACACCAGATCATATAGTACTATATTACCTCCATTCCCAGATCAGTTTCTGGCTTTTGGCTTTATAAATGAAAACTAGAATTCAATGCTAGAACTAAAGTATTTATATAATTAGCAGCCATCTTTTACTTCCTTATATTATTTAAGCTAATAGCCTGAAATTAACAAAAAGTCCTAAGGTTTGAATCCAAACCAACTTCTTTGTATAGTTGCATAGATCTGGCATTATATATTATTCTTGGTATTATTTTTGCTTTATAATTATCTTTGTGGTTTTTTATCTGCTTGCAAAGATTAGTAAGATTTATATCTAGAAATAGCATTTCCAAACTTTCACCAAATTAATTAAAATGCAACTGTACGTCATAACCATTACTCCTTATCATAGATATTATTATTATACTAATTTAAAAACTGTTTATTTATATCACATATGATTAATGGTATATAACATGGTACATTATAATTTTAATTATATAGCTCCACCTGCTTCTGCTTTTGGAATAGATATATTACTGGCTATAAATTGATCAACTGCTTTATTATTTTACAGAAGTTGTCAGATTCGATTGCTTTGTATTAAGTAAATTTAAAATAATTTCATTTTATAAAAGAAAATTGTACTTTCTATATTACATTACAGTACATTTATATAATATATATATATGTGTGTGTGTGTTGTGAATCTAAAAAAAAATATTAACAGAGATAAAGATTAAAATAAAGATTATTTATTATCATTTTGTGATCATCAATACAAATCAATTACTCACTGATTGGCAAATCATAACTTTTGTTACACTTGTTTGAAACAAAACCTAATTATCACTTAGAAGCTTTCATAAGACTTTCTGTTTCATTTTTTTTTTCAGTTCCTGAGAATTGATTCAATTCCTCTGCAAATGACGACATCAAAGAAAACGTTAGTTGATAGTAAAATTTGTTTGTCAAAATTTTGAAAAAATTAATGTTAAAATAAAATTTTTATCATCTAAAGAAAAGCTTCAAAAATCGTACAATACATTGTTTTATTTTCCAAAAAAAAAAAAAAAAACATGTTAAATTTAGTATATTGTTGTCAAAATAAAAAATAAAAAAAATACAAAACTCTATATAATAAATTAATTGTTTTCAGAAGCTCATTCACTATCATCCATTCATTGCAGTTTATATTGAAATACATGTACTTACAAATAATCTATTTCAAGTCCATAGCATAAGTCAATGTTATCAACCAAAACATTCATTTAAACAGAAAAAATCAAAAATATAAATTTAAAGTTATATATAAAACTAATTATTGTCTATATTACAAAATTTGTAGATTTTAATTCATCTTCTGAAAGCATAAAATGTAATCAATCTAAATATTCCAAAAAATCGACTAATTTCAGAACTTTCACTTTATTATGGTTCAACAATGATCAAATCTATACTAGCAGGATTTTCATTTTTTTATAATGTTAAGCAATGCAGTTTTTTCCACTGAATCTAGTGAACCATACTTTTCTGATAAAAAATTTCTTTGTAGAAACATCATTTGTATTAGAAACATTAGCAAAAAATTCTTTAAATTTCTTGATCTTTTTTACAAATGATTGTTTCATTGATGCTATTATATGTCATTTGCTTTCGATTAATACAAATTAGTAAAAGTTTTCATATGTATATGATGTCACAATATAAATGCTGAATCTGGGAATCTGCTTTGACTATGTGTGCATTTTTTAATTTATCATTGATTAAATAATTGAAATTATGTATTTCCTATTGAAATACTCTATCTAAAATAATACTAGATGAATGGTTATCTTAATATCTATAATGTTATATTAACTCACTATGAATTTGTATAAAATGCATCTATTATTACTAATAATAAATACTAATATCCATTAAATTTATATTCCATCTATAGAATTATTTATTTCTAAATTAAAATAATTTAGATAAACTTAAAAATAATTGATTAACTATTAAATTTATTTATCAACCTATCATATATAAACTAATATAATATCATTTAGGATTTTGCTGTCATTTAATTAAATTAAGTACATTATTAAAACTTATTTAAATAAAATCAATTGGTATAAAAACTTTAGATATATTTGTTGAGATTAGCAAATACTGATTTGTTATATCTTAGTTGCACCTAAGTTAAATAATAATTAAATATACAAAATATATAAAAGACAGTAATCTGTAACTATATAGGCATTTACCAATCCAATTGTTGATTTCTTGTTTATTTCATAATTATTTAATACAAGAAGTATAAGTTGTGAATTAATATGTATTCACTAAGTATTTAAAACTATATTAGCAAATAGGTGTAGATGCCCAATTAAAATGATCCCTGTATCAAATTTATTTATTCAATTGAATCAATATTTATTATTAATAATAAAATGATAAATTATTAATAAAATATACTGTGATACACATTCTAGCTAAACATTGTTAAGTATATATTTCATATGAACTACTATTAGAGAAGAGAAAGACTTGCAAAAGGAAACATTTATCTATTTTATAAACAAATCATGGCCCTTATTCCCAGGAGGCTGTAAAGCCACCAACCAAGGCATTGGTTAGTGGTGAAGGCAGAGGATGCTAAGAATCCCTGATTGTAGACCCAGACTGCCATTTGATGATGACTTTTTTATTTAGGTACTTACAACTACAGATCACTTTCAAGTGAAGGAAGATTGCCAGAATTAGAAGAAGAACTGTCTTATATTAAATGGGACATCATTGGATTTTGTGAAGTTAGAAGAAAAGGTGAAGAAACAATTGATTTAAAAAGTGGACATATACTCTATTATAAAGGCACAAATATTGAAAATACAAGTAGAATAGAATTCATTATGAATAAAAAGTGAAATAACAACATTGTAGAGATTACTGGTGTATTGGGTAGAGTGGTAAGATTAGTTATATAACTTAATAGCAGATACCAAATGTGGATAATTCAGGTCTATGTTCCAACAAGTTCTTATAGTAATGAAGTAGTAGAAGATTTTTATATGGATGTACAAAAGACTTTTGATTAGAGCAAACAACATTTTAAAATTGTTAGGGGAGACTTTAATGTGAGAATTGGTAAACAAATGAAAGATGAAATTGCTGTAGGTAATTTTGGTTATGGTAATAGAAATGAGAGAGGACATAGACTTGTGGACTTTGCAGAAAAAGAAACTTTTTATATTACAATTTTTTTTTGGGAGAAAAATGTTAAAAGGAAATGTACATGGAAGCATCCAAATGAAGGTACAGCAAAATTAAATTATATTTTGACTAACAGAAAATACATATTTCAAGATTGTAATGTTCTTAATAAATTTAACACAGGAAGTGATCATCGATTAGTAAGATGTAAGATATGTCACTCTCCATATAGTAGTGCCATCTTGTGCTAACAAGAGCAATCAATGGATGCCAGAAGGCTTGTGCATAAAATCCCTATCTAGTGCCTACTCATCCAATATCCCCAGACTAGTTTCTGGCTTGTGGCCTTGGATCTGAGACGACTGCTCCTCGATCTTAGGATCTAATGCAACCCTCCAGCACCCACCTTTTAACTCTATTTAACTACAAAACTATGAGAATGAAATTGAAAACACTATTAATATTTTCAATCCAAGCTCAATAGCTTATATAGTCATATGGGTCTGAACTCAATTCAGTACCCATACATTTTGGTGTCTTTGGCTCTTTAACAACCATAGCCACCACTATCCTATTAGGCAGGATTGGTGTTAAACCACTAAACATCACATGATCACTATCTCATATTAGCACAATAATTGTTATTAAACAATTCAAAACAAAACAACACTCTCCATATAGTAGTGCCATCTTGTGCTAACAAGATCTAGGTGCAGTGCTCTCAGATCCAAGGCTCCTCACTGATGAAGGCCACAAGCCAGAAACTAGTCTGGGGATATTGGATGAGTAGGCACTAGATAGGGATTTTATGCACAAGCCTTCTGGCATCCATTGATTGCTCTTGTTAGCACAAGATGGCACTACTATATGGAGAGTGTTGTTTTGTTTTGAATTGTTTAATAACAATTATTGTGCTAGTATGAGATAGTGATCATGTGATGTAAGATATGTGTTAATGCAAAGCTAGCGAGACAAAAATTATTAAGAAAAACAATATTTATAGTTGATATTCCTAATCTTCAGAAACATTTTAATGAATTTAAATTAGAACTTACAAATTGAATTCAATGTATTAGTAGATATTGAACATGATTCAAATTTGAATGAAATTAATATGAAAATAACTAATACACTTTTAAAAACTGCAACAGAGATAGCTAGTAAGAAAAAGCAGCAATTGATCAATAAAATTTCTACTGAGACTAGAGAATGTATGAAGAAAAAAAATGAAGATATACAAATATCATGTATTAAAAAGGATTGACTATCTTGAATTTTGTAAAATGGTGCGGAAAAGAGTTGAAAATATATATAAAAAAGGATAACTGTGAACTAGCAAAGAAGAATAAAAGTTTCAAGAGTGTAAAACAATATTTTAGTATTGTAGAAAATTTATATCTGCAATAATAAAAAAGATAGAATTATTACTAAAAAGAGAGATGACATCATGAAATGGTTAGAAGACTTTTATCAAGAATTATATAGTACTAAAGAACAAGTACCTCGTATATCTATTACATCTTCTGAGTTACCCAGAATTTTAAATGAAGTGAGACAGGCAATTAAATGTATGAAGAAAGGAAAGGATCCAGGTAATGATGGAATTATAATTGATATATTAAAAGAAGCAGGTGAAGAAATTTTTTTAGAAAAGTTATATACCAAATGTCTAAATGATAAATATGTACCAGATGATTGAAAAATGCAGTATTAATATTAATATTTTTAAAAAGCTAAAGAAAATATTAGAAATTACAGACCTATCCATCTTTTATAAATTTTATACAAAATTTTTACCAAGATAAAAACAACTCAACTACAGAGGACATTGAATTTTCACCAACCAAGAAAACAAGCTGGATTCAAAAGTGGTTTTAGTACAGTAGATAATATCCAGGTATTAAGAAAAGTTACACAAAGGACAAATGAATATGAGTTGCCATTATGCTTTGGATTTGTAGATTATGAAAAGGCATTTGATTCTATAAACATTTCTTCAGTGATAAGCATTGCATCATCAAGATATAAATCCAGGATATTGTCATATTTTAAAGAATATTTATAAAAATACAACAGCAATAATTAGATTACATAATGATACTGGGAAATCAACATTGAAAAGGGTGTATGACAAGGTAACTTGATATCCCCAAAACTTTGTACAGCAATGTTGCAAGAAGTATTTTATGGATTAAAATGGAAAGCTAAAGAAGTAGAAGTAAATGGAGATTATTTAAGTCATTTATATTTTGCAAATAATGCTTTAGAGCTGCAGGAAATGTTGCAGAAGTTATCAGATGAAAGTAGGACTAAAGATAAATGTTAAAAAGACTAAAGTAATATTTAATGGATTTTTTCAAAATATGAAATTATGATGAGTTAGAAGAATTTAACAACTACAAATACTGTGGTAAGATTATTAATACAGATGGAAACATAATGGATAAAATTAATCATAGAAATAAACTTAGTTGAATTGCTTTTGGTAGAAATAACTTAATACTGAAAGGAAATATGCCTATATGTTTGAATAGGAAGGTTTCTAATAAATGTGTTTTACCAGTTTTTACTTATGGATGTAAGACTTGGACACTTAATAGAAAGGTAATACAGAGATTTCAGACCACTCAAAACAATAAGGAGAGATGCATGTTGTAAGTAACAAGAAGAGATTGAAAACACAATATATGGGTAAGAGAACAAACAGGTGGTACTGATATCATTGAAAAATTAAAAGACTGAACTGTAGTTGGGCTGGACATATTGCTAGAAGAGATGATAATAGATGGACAATTGAAATCTTAAACTGGATTCCAAGAGATTGTAAAAGACCCAGAAAGAGACCACATGTGAGATGTATGGATGAAATAAGAAAGTGTGCAGAAATGTTGTGGAAAAAAGAAGCTAAAGATTGGAGATGGATTGAACTTGGAGAGACCTTCATCCTATGTAGATTGATAATGGTTGGTGATGATGACGATAATAATAGAATCTGCTTAAAGATGAAATTGTTGTTAAACAAATACACAGCTAAAATAAAAGAAATATAATAATAATAATATAATATTTATACTATATGATAATTTATTTGAATAAAAAAAAACAAGGCTATGTATACTTATTTGCTTATCTTATTTAAAAAATATGGTGTCAATAAACGGCTATTGCAATATAATCATTTAGATTTTTCAATATTTATAGTATACATATTGAATTAATATACAGTCAACAAATAAACATATCAAATTTTAAATTAAAATTTTAAACATTAGATTTAGAATATAATCTTACAAAGTTAAGATTTAAACTTTCTTCTACTTTTATATGTAAACAGGTCATTTATTAATGCATAAGATAACAATCAATAATAACAATAAAATACAGTATGAGTAAATGAATAAATAAAATATACATTTATATATGATCTGTATAAAATCCTTATATATTTTCCAGAGAAGCACAATAGTTCGAATGTTTATATTCCATAAACTTCAAATAATCCAATTAAATTTCTTAATTTAATTGATATAAAATATATTTCAAATGGTTATCCAAAATAAAATATAAACTCCAATTCCTGGTAAATTTTAATTATTATTTTGTAAATGACATTGGTTAAAACAAGCAAATGCTGTCATTCTTTTATAACCTAGGCAATATATATAAATAAATCAATTCCAATCTAATATTGAAATAATCCATCACAACTGTTAGATGATATTTTAAAGCAGAGTTAATTCATATATATAGGAGCGTATAGATAATTTTGACATTTGAAAATTAAAACATTTGATTTTTTCATCATAGTAATCTTTTAGCAAAGAATTTTAAAATTAGAAGTTTTCTTTCTTCCTTCTCCTTCTTTTGCAAGTACTTCAAAAAACCAGTTGTTTCCCAAACAAATATATTTCTTTTCTACTCCATTATTTGACAGTCAATACAATAAAACAGTTAGAAATATATATATATTCAG
Organism: Epiperipatus broadwayi; assembly: GCA_028023455.1. Lineage (NCBI taxonomy): Eukaryota > Metazoa > Onychophora > Udeonychophora > Euonychophora > Peripatidae > Epiperipatus > Epiperipatus broadwayi. The sequence goes on from JAQFVV010006283.1 coordinate 2,316,419, forward strand.
ATTTGCTTACAAAAAATCCAAAATATCAGAGAGACATATGATATAATACTCATTGTCAAAATCAAAGATATGCTCAAATCTTTACTCAAGTATTGAAATTAGATTTGTCCTGCATTCCAAAATTAAAGTTTTTCTTTACAACCATAGAAAGAACAAAATAATATTTACAATTTGAAAATAAATATTACATTTTTTAAATCAATACGAACCAAAATAATTTAATTTACATATCATAATATTGTGCTGAAAATATATAATTTATATATTATCCCAATTTAAATGTTACACATAATGTAAATATAAAACTATGTATGTTTAAGATATTAAATATTTTATTTGTAATTTCTATGTAACACCAATTATGACTGCAATAAAAAAATAGAAAGAACAAAAAAAATATTAATACATTTTATCAAAGTTATGACTTTCATTATCTAACATTACTTTATTATTTATATATGTTTTTTTGAAAAAGAATTAAGATTAAATTACTAACTTTACACTATAATAATACATTTTTAATCATTTTGTTGTCATAGCAACATTCTCTAGATGAATGCATAACTTTTAAATTTATCTAAAAAAATGTATACATGATCTTATACCATACACAGAAATTAAACTCAATTTGAATCCAATATATATTAACTCATCTAATGACTTACATATAGTATATGTATGATATTGATTTAAAGTAAAATTATATGTATATATATATTAAGTGATGTTCATTAACAATATATAAACATGTATTATTATGTACACATACTAAATATGATATATACACATGAGGTATACATTTTAACTTATAGCAGAAATATCTACTGTTATATATAATATCAGCTATGAATGTCCAGTCAATTTAAAGTATGATATAGTTTTACATTTACATTTACTGTCCCAAAACTAAAAACTTAAAAATAATACATTTTTTTTATATTAAATGCTTTTATTGACTGTGCACTAAAAAAAAAAAAATAATTGTTTCTTAAACCACAATTTGAGTTTTTAGATTTCACTTGAAATAAAAGTGTGGGGGGGAGGTTCAAAAATTAATTAAGTAATCCCTAATTTTTATAACAAGAGATTGACTTAATTAATTTCTGGACCACCATTCCCAAGCTTTTATTTCAAATTAAATCTAAAAACCCCAATTGTGGATGAAGAAACAATTATTTTATTTATTTTAGTGCACAGTCAATAAAAGCATTTAATATATAAAAAAAATTATCTCTATCATTTTATTATTTAGATTTTGTTTTTGTTTTTTAGATTTTGGTTTCATTCTTCAATATTTAATAAATGTTATGATAAGGAAAAAAAATCCAAGTTTATACGCCATATTTCTTAGGAAAATATTTCTCACTCAAGTATTTTTTGATTAGCAATACAGCAACTCCATCCATACAAAATATCTACTGTATTTGTATTACTTATGCTTTAATATAATTAAGCTCAACAGTATAAGAATATAATTAAGGCATATTGCACATTTATATAAACATTAATTGCTTTCTCATCTAAATTTTTATAAATAGAATGGACAAAATCGTAAATTTTCAAAATTATTTTAAAATATGATATAAATATCTACCAATATAATTTACAAAATAAATAGTCATTCTTATGCTAGTCTTAATGCATTTCATATTATATTTAATCAATTAGCTTTTCTATTATTTTTAATTTCTGCATAGTTTTTCTTTATGCTAGTCATAATGTGAATAAAAGGGTGAATTTTCTCTAATATATAGAATTACTTCTACTGAAAACAAATGTAATTATTTGTAGCACATTTATATATATATTGCTCATTTGGTCGTTAATTATTTGTAGCACATTTATATATATATTGCTCATTTGGTCGTTAATTATATGTATGGGTTTATTATTACAATTAAATGCTCTATTTTTAAACAAATAGAACAAATAAGACAGGCAGTCCATTGTTGACAAAAAAATTCTACATATATAAAATAAACAGCTTAACACCCACATCACACAAGATAAACCCAGAGTATTGCTTCCATATATATCCAATTTACACAAGAAATTGCATTCCATCCTCAACAACAGATATCAGCTTTGTTTTCGAACACCTCCAAATTCTAACAATTTAATTAATAACACTAAAGACCAAACTCCACTTTTACAGACCCCCCACACAGTATATAATATTGCATGTTCCAACAATAATTGTAAAGGCACATATTATGGGGAAAGCAGAGCATTCTTGTCCACATGATTAGCACAACATAAATATTCATACAATAGAGCTCACAACAATCCTTCTACCTATTCAGTTTTCTATCAGCACCAGAGCACAAGTCACCACGAGTGCATTCCAGACAATCGCACAATCGTGTGTAGAGAGAAACATGACCTTAAAAGAAAAATCAAAGAGGCCTTATTCATCTCATGAGACAGTGATGCCATAAATAGGAAGGACACGTGCTATGCTTTATCGAAAAAATGGAATTAGCATATTTGCATATCATTAAATGTATTAACAAGCTATGATTAGGAAGGTAAGATCCTTTGAAAGCGCTCAACTAGTTTATTATTTTTAGTTATCTATTTTATATTAATAGCTTTTGGAAACAGTTGCGCAACACACGCACTCGTACTTGAAAACAAATAAGAATAATTTTCCTTCACAAAGGTAAATCATGAAAACTAATTTCAGTAGTCGTTTAGTGAATTTTTGATATATATATATCATTAAAGTAAGTAGAATATATATATATCATTAATAAGATTAAATCAATTATTTTAAAAAAAAATAGAATTGATTTTGGGATGAAAAGTACATTCAAAGATAAAGAGAGAAAAAAACTTGTTCTAGAAATTAATGAAAATTTCGAGAGACCAATTAATTTAAAAATAAAAATAAAAAAGTAACTGTGAAAATCCTAAGTTGAGACATTCACGAAATAAAATTCGGAGTATTTATTTATTGTCAAGTGGTTTTAGTAAAATTATTTTGCCATATACACATCTTTAATTTTTAATTAATATATAAATAAGTTGAATTCTTATTTAATTTATTTAAAATTACTATAAATTGAATTTCTTGTCTTTTATATCTAAAGATTAATTTGTAAATCCAATACCGTATTATTTATTTAATAAAGTTGGTTTTAACTGAACAAATGGTTTCAGTAGAACCATTTGGATGTTGAAAGTTATTGTTAAATCTTTGCTTTAATAGTATAACATTTATTACGTTTTAGATAACAATTGTTATTTTATTATATTGAGATGACAATTCGTTTTTTCCCTGACAAAGGGATAAATTAGTTTCATTTTATAATTAAAGTTTTATAGTTTGAAAGTAGATTGGAAACTCAGTCTAAATCCGGAATATAAACACACAGATATATATATATATAGATTAATACTGCATTTTCAATGTATAAAAATTTTCATCTGCATTCATTATTATCATTTTTTTTTATAAATCGATTCTGTCAACCAATTATATATATATATTCCATTAACATCTTAATCATATTCTGAGCTCATTTTCAAGATCTATTTCTAATTGTTTCTATATATTTAGCGACCTTTACTTTATAAAGCGCCAAAATATGCTTCATCAAAGTATACAACTTTAATTATACGCTAACCAAAAAAAAAATGTAAATAAAATAAACAAACAAAAAATGTAATCAAACAAATAATAAAAACACTTTAATTTGCAAACTTATTAAATTTTATAAATCACAGTATGATGGCAACCATTTTTCCCCTCAGTAAATTTAACGATCTCAAATATGAATTTATTTAATCATATTTTCTTCATGATTTAAATGCAATGCAGTACTGTAGTTAAAAAAACTCATATACAGAATTTTTTCTTTGCATTTTTTTCAAAAGGTTTTAGAATATATATATATAAGTACATATCATATCTTTAGTAAAATGTATTATAGTGAAATAAGTGATATATATGAAAAAGTACTTGTATTAAATGGAAAAAAAATATTGATTAATGTGCAATGGCTAAAATTTGTATGTGATACCAGTATAAATTTTTCAAATGATTTAATTTCATACAATTTTTTTAATTGACCAGGTGTTCATTTTAGTACCTTTCTCAGTATGTCTCTGCTTTTCAAAAATTAAATAAATTTGAATTTAGATCAGGTAGTATAAATGTTATAACTCTCTTTTCAGATTTTGTATTTTAGACCACTTGTAGTCTAAATGGAAATGTTTTCTCCATCTTTTGAAATTATTACGAATTTGTTTTTACTTTTTTAGACAAATATAGTATTTATTACAATAATAAAAACAAAATTATTTTATTATGACTGATTGTAAGAAAGCAATCAACTGATATCAGTTGGAAGTTATTCTAAACAAAAGTATTTTTTGGTGTAGAAACATATTAAATAAGAGAAAATAAAAAGTACACTGCAAATAAATTGTGTAAGAAAGGAAACAACCATAGATGTTTTGAAGTAAATATGATACCTACTGGGTCAAATGCATATGTGAGCCAGAAAGAAACAAGTTTTGTGGTGAGTAGTAAAGAATATGCATGCCATAAAATATATTTAAACCATGTACATTTCTTAAATTCAATTATAAGTTATAAAATGTTAAACTGCCATTCAGTGATACATTGTGAAAATAGTGAAACATATGTTAGAGTATTATGGTGATTACTTGCATAAAATTGCCACAAAAAAAAATCATATTAATTCCCACTAAGGTAACTGTCAGACCATTGAATAGTACAATGGTTTTATGGTCATCTGTGAAAAGGTAAATCATGCAACTACCTTAATTATTCTTTAAGATTTGGATCTCACTAGTAAAATAATCTGAAACTGTAGACATTTTCAGTAAGTTATTGAAGCTGTATATTCCTATCCTCATATATGTTTCACCTATTTTTTCCTATAGCTTTTCCAATAGAGATTTTGAATTCTTTCTCTGTTGGCACATATAATTAAAGCTTGTTTTAGAGCTAGTGGTAAGCTCAATCTAGTGAACATTTTAACACAAGCTTAAAAGCAAGTTGCACAATTTGTGTCTTGTTTTATTAATTATTATAAGTGTACCCTTGAAGGCTTTTGCAGTGTTATATTGCTTTAGCTACTAATATATGGTGAAAATAAACTGAGTTTAGACCCATATAGCTATCTGGTTTGTAAGGTTGGATTTGACGACATTTACATGTCTGAAAAATTCAAGTTTTCAAATTGATAGTAATGTATTAAATAAGTGCTGATGGCTGAGTTGGAGTTTTAGATATAGTGTCTGAAATCCTAACTCTTCACTGAGGTCAGCCATAAGCTCGAAACATTAGTCTGGAGATGAGGATTTTTTGATAAAGATTTTGAATTTTTTCTCTCTTGGCACTTATAATTAAAGCTTGTTTTGGAGCTAGTGGTAAGCTCCATCTAGTGAACATTTTAGCACAAGCTTAAAAGCAAGTTGCACAATTTGTGTCTTGTTTTATTATATATATATATATATATATATATATAAATGAAATAATGCTGAAAGCTAAATGGGATAATGATGTAATTAGAAACCAACCAGTAACCATTAGTAAGAGTGGATTTCCATTTTCTTTGACAGCAGTGAGAAATATTGATTACTATCTTTATTGTGAATGTTTAGGTGGTTACTGATTAGTTTCTAATTATATATATATCATCATCATCATCAACCATTATCAATCCACTGCAGGATGAAGGCTCTCCAATTTTAATCCTTCTTCTCCGATCTTTAGCTTCTCTTCTCCACATCACCCCTGCATACTTTCTTATTTCATCCTCACATGTGGTCCCTTTCTGGGTCTTTTACAATCTCTTGGATATAGCTATATTACAGCAGTTATTTTAATTGAAAATAATATATTTTGAATTGTAAATTTTGTTTCTTTAAAAGAGTCAATTTATCATTTTATAAATTAAAACTGCATGTATATATGTATAGTCCATGAACTACTGTGATACATATATAGTACAATATTATTCAGTCATTTTTTATAATTCTTAATTTTAACTTAGAATTATTGTAAACAATAATCATGCCACATGTGCCTGAGTTAGTATATCATGAGATAGAAGTCTAAAATTGTAATTTTGGCAATAATATTTTTCCAAAATATATTTTCTTGTAAACAAGATCTACTCAATTGGAACTATTGCTAGGTCTTGAGAGATTAGAAAAGATCAAATTTAGTCCCAAACAACTTGTTAAAAATTAAAACAATGGTTTGCCTTGCCATCAGACTCCATGTCAGTTGTAATTTTGAAATGATGAAGAAGGGTGGCAATATTTTCTGTTTCTCTTGCAAGAAAGATGGTCATCTCTAGTCCCATCCTATACACTGACTGGTACATAATCATCATCATAGGAATGGAAGATGTTTCTGCCAACAGTCTTCTGCAAGAAGATAACTAACTCATGCTGCCTATCTAGAGATTCAGAGTGCTACTACACTTGCCATCTGATATGCCCAAGGAACAATCTGCAAGAAGCTAGGTAATCCTCCAAACATCACAGAGTTCTAAAATAGACTTTTAATCTTTGAACTTTAATCTATTTAAAGCTAGCTTATAATGTAAAAATGAATGTTCAAAATCTAACTCTTGAAACTCTCATTTAAAATAGTATAGAAAACTTGTATAAATCTTGTCTGAGATTATATCTATAAACTTTCATTTTATCTATACTAATTTAAAACAACTGTAACCATTTGTTTATCTAAACCTATTATTACTGCAATTATGCCTATATATATTTTGTTTTCTTTTATTTCTCTAAAAATTATCTTATTATTATATTATGATATGCCAAATATCTCAAACAGTGAGTATTTGGTTTTGGATAAATTTTCAGCAAAGGTATAATAATTTATATCTTCAGTTTAATATATTTTAATAATGATTATTTAGTTTGCTAGCATATTGTTTTAAAATCCTATTATGCTGGAATAATAACTGATCACTACATGCTCATTATTATCATTTTGATTTAGTTTTATATTATATAAATATCTTTTATGGTTTACACAATCTGAGTTATGAATTATGACTTTAAATATCTGTTTTATTGAAAATATATTTATTAATGTATTATTAATTGCCTGTTAAATTTACCTTCTCATCCCTAGTAAAACTGATTAATGATGCAGATTGAGGATATTAAACTAGATTAATAAAATAGTTTTAGAAGTTGGTTCTGTTAGTTATGCAGATAGAAGCTATCTCTTTTAGGCATATAGTTGTAATATATATATAAAAGACATTTTGCGGGTTCATCTGTGTTAAAAAATTTAAATATTGATATACCAACATTTCGACTTGATCACACAAGTCATCACCCAGTGGATGACTTATGTGATCAAGTCAAATGTAGGTATATCAATATTTAAATTTTTTAACATGGATGAACCTACAAAATATGCCTTTTATATATGCAACCCATGAAAATCTCCATATATATATATATATATTACTTTATGCATTATGGATGTGTTCTTAACATTTTTATGTTTTGTACATAATATTTTGCTGCATCTTTTAATGGGCTCACAGTTCAGGCTGTCCCCATATACTTAGTTCAGCTAAAGCTATATTTTATTAGAACTGGAGCATAAGAATCAAGACCCAATTTTGTATTAAGCCTATCCAAGTTCCTGAACTTGAAATGTTCATGTTTTACTAGTAGCAAGCCATCTAATCCTAGGATACTATGCATTTTGATGTGAAATTCTGTGAATAACTATCTACCCAAACTGCAAACATATTTCTTAATATTTTTGTCTGTTCCATAGCAAATATATGTGGATATAAGATAAGCAGTTCTTTCCCCTGTGTTAAATAATTATTCAGCATTAGTCTGAAACTGAATCTTTGATTATTAGACTAAACCTGCATCTTCCTTGAGCTTTATTGTATACTCGCACCTTAATCTATAGATAAACAGCAGCCATCTTACTGCTGTTATAAGCAATCTATCTTTGGCTAGCATATTCACTTATAAAATTAGCAAACCAGGATAGAAAAATGGGATTTTGGCATATTACCTGTTATAGGCATAATTCTTGAATAAACACATGCACATCTATTTGTTATATTGTGATGATATGATGTAACTCAATTTAATCTCATCTTACTGTGTGACACCGGTGTGTGTTTGATGCCACATAATTCTTATGGTATAATTATTGTTTTCCTTTTATTTGTTGTTTGACTTATTAATTAATAAATCTTTTAAATTTAACTTGTTTACATATCATTTGCCCAATGCTAATTTTAATCCATTCATTATCTTTAATATTTTTATATGTATTATAGTTTTAAGTGTTATTTTTACCCTTAAGTTAGCATGTTATCACTTCATTTAACTCTCTAGTTAGTCCTTGTTTAGTTAATTTTTGAGTCCCATGTTTTTATCTGTTTGGAGCTGGCTTGCAGATTAAATTAAGACCCATGTGTAACTCAGAAATATCATTCATAGGGTATTAAGCCACTGAGCACTAGTAACTAGGTTGAAGCTTGGTTAGACCTGCGATCTAACCATCCCATTTCAATCAGCTTTAATATATTTTACCTGGACTCTGGGTTTTGTTATGTGAATGTACAAATCTGACTATTACAATGTTTGCATGTGAATTTTGCACTAACAAATCCCAATGATTCAGCAGTGAAGTTTATTGGGCAGGAGCAGCTAAAATATATGCCAAACACAAATCCACAAGAAAACTCTGCAACTATTCTTAAATCCAAGGCTACTAAGAAAACAATATCCCTTACAACAAAAAGTATGTATCAAATTAAAATAAAACAAGCAAAAAGCAATCTATGACAAAACAAATGCAGGTATGAGATACAAGTTGTAGCATTTATGTTACGATATCATGTTGTAGCCATTGTGAGTTATTAAAAAAGATTAAGAAATTAACTATATATTTTAAAAAATTGAGTCATTGATCAAAAAAAAATTTTAAAGAAAGTCATTTTTACCTTGTGCACTTGAAACTAAAGTTGTAACTAAAATAAGAAATAATTTTTTGGTTAAAAGGAAAATAGCCTTATATCTATGGTTAAATAAGGTGAATTGTAAGACTGTTACAGTTTATGATCTTATATTGCACCAGAAATTCTTAACTTAACTGTTTTATGGGCAAATGTTTATCAGTCTGGAAGTCAAGAAATTGAATTTGTGTCTTTTGTACTCTATTGAGAGATTTTGCTTTTTTTTTTTCAAGCTTTAAAATTCATATCCTTTTTTCTAATATTTTAATTTCAAAAAAATCCTGAAGATGTCAGGATAATTGAAAAATCAGGAACTTCAAAGTATGATAAACTCCACAATGATGACCACTCATTGTATTCTTTAACTTTTGTTAAAACAGGAAAAACTCGCTATACGTATTACCACACACATTTTGGTGTCTTTGGTTCTTTAATAACCATAGCCACCACTATCCTATTAGGCAGGATTGGTTTTAAGCCAATAACTTTATGATAACTTTGTGATATTACTTTAGTAAAATATTTCAAATGACAAAAACTTGATTTTTTGATAAGTTTATGATTATTTTTGCATAGTTATCATCATTGTCAACCATTATCAATTCACTACAGAATGAAGGTCTCTTCAAGTTCAATACAACTTCTCCAATCTCTAGCCTTTCTTCTCCACATCACACTCCTACATACTTTCTTATTTCATTCATCTCACATGTTGCATCTTTCTAGATCTTTTAAATCTCTTGGAATTCATTTTGATATTTCAATTGATCATCTATTATCTCTCTTCTAGAAATATATCCAACCCTATTTCACTTGTCTTTTAATCCTTTCAATGATGTCAATAAAATTTGTTTGTTCTTTTACTCATGTATACTTCTAGTTATTCCTAAGATGCATCTTTCCATACTTCTTTGAGTGGTCTGAAGTTTCTGCATGTCTCATCTATTAAGTGTACAAGTCTCAGATCCATAAGTAAAAACTGGTAAAACACATTTATTAAAAATCTTTCTTTACAAACACATAGGCATATTTCCTTTTAATATTAAGTTATTTCTACAAAAAGCACTTCAACCAAGTTTAATTCTGGGAATGATTTTATCAACTATACTTCCATATGTATTAATAATCTGACCAAGATATATGTAGTTGTTAACATCTTCTTATTCATCCTTATCAATCTTTAGTTTTATCTTTTGAGAAAATTTAATGAATATTATCTTAGTCTTTTTAATGTTTACCATTAGTCCTACTTTCTTACTTTTATCTAATAACCTTTTTAATATTTCCTGAAACTCTGAAGCACTATTTTCAAAAACAATTGCATCATCTGCAAAGTCTAAATGACTTAAATAATCACTATTTACTTTCATTTCATTCCTTTAGCTTCACATAATTCACAAAATACTTCTTACAACTCTGCTGTAAAAAAATTTTCGATATGGAATCACCCTTCTCAATGCTAAGATTACTAGTATCATTATGTAAACTAATTATTGCTGTTGTATTTTTATAAATATTCTTCAGAATATGACAATATCTGGGTCTATATGTTTTAATTACTGAAGAAATGCTTATAGAATCAAATGCCTTTTCATAATCTACAAATTCAAGACATAATGGCAACTCCTATTCATTTGTCCTTTTCATAACTTCTCTCAATACTTGGATATGATCCATTGTACTACAACCACTTTTAAATTCAGCTTGTCTTTTAGTTGGATGAAATGCAAACTTCTCTGTTGATGAGTTGTGATTATCTTGGTAAAAATTTAGTATAAAACTGATAAAAGACTGATAGGTCTATAATTTCTATATTTTTATCATCTTTTTTAAATATTAATATTAATACTATATTCTTCTAATAATCTGGTACATCTTTATTATTTAGAAATTTGGTATATAATTTTGCCAAAAAAATTCTATTTTTTCATCTCTTTCTTTTAAGATATCAATTATAATTCTATCATTACCTGAAACTTTTTTCTTGTTCATAAATTTAATTTCATATCTCACTTCTTCATTTAAAATACTGTGCAATTCAGAAGATATAATAGTTGTTGGAGGTACTTGTTCTTTATTACTATATAATTCTTTATAGAACTATTTTACTCATTTCATGGTCATCTCTCTTTTTAATAATAGTTTCATCTTTTTTCTTATTGCAGTTATAAGTGTCCTTCCAATACCAAAATACTGTTTTACATTTTTGAGAATTGTTTTATCTTCTACAGCTTTCCTTGCTAATTCACAATTATAATTTCTTATATCATTATCTACTCTCTTTCACTCCATTTTACAAAATTTGAGACATTCAATTCTTGTAAATACATAATTTTTATATGTTTTCATATTTCTTCTTTTCTTCATAAATTATTTAGTGTCAGTAGAATTTTTATTGGTCAGTTGATGCTTTTTTTCTGCCAGCTATCTTCATTGCATTTTTTAAAAGTATAGCAGTTATTCTCCTATTAATTTCATTCAAATCTGAATCATGTTCAAAATCTGCTAATATTTGAAAACAATTTGCAAGTTTTAATTTAAATTCATTACAGTGTTTCTTAAGATTAGGAATATCAACTGTGAATATTGTTAAAAAAAAAAATATTGTTTTTCTTAATAATTTTTGTCTCTCTAGTTCCTTTTTTTTTGAGTTTATTAAAAACATTACAATCTTGAAATACATATTTTCTGTTAGTCAAAATATAATCCAATTCTTCTGTACCTCGATTTGGATGATTCCATGTCCATTTCCTTTAAACATTTTTCTCAAAAGGAATTCATAATTTAATGTTTTTTTTCTTTTCTGCAAACTCCATAAGTCTATGTTCTTTCTTATTTCTATTACCATAACCAAATTTACCTACAGTATTTTCATCTTTCAATTGTTTATCAATTCTAGTATTAAAGTCTCCTATAACAATTTAAAAATATTGTTGGTTTAATCAAAGCCCTTTTGTGTATCCATATAAAAATCCTTTACTACTTCATAACTATGAGAACTTGTTTGGCATAAACCTGAATTATCTGTATTTGATATCTGCTATTAAGTCCAAAAAGTAATCTTGCCACTATGTCTGATACACCAGCAATCTCAACAATGTTCTTTAACTTTTTATTTATAATGAATCATACTCCACTTGTACTTCCAATATTTGTGTCTTTGTAGTAGAGTACATGTCCATTTTTTAAATCAATTATCTCTTCACCTTTTCTTCTAACATCACAGAGTCCAATAATGTCCCATTTAATATGATTCCAGCAATCTCCTTTTATTTGAAAGTGATCTGCAGTTGTAAGTATCTAAATAAAAAGTTGTCACCAAATGGCATCTTGTGTTTGCAGTCATGAAATTACTAGCGGACTCTATCTTCAGCCACCAATTTCTACCTTGGCTGGTGACTTTACTGCCTCCTGGGAATAGGAATCATGATTTACTTTTGTCTGTCATGATTATAAATATCTATTAAAAACATTTTTTCATTCACACATATTTATTATGCCTTATTAAGTAAGTGAGAAGAAAAACCATGGTCTCTTTTGATCTTAAACTCAGAGGTAAAAAGCCAATAAACTCATCATGCTAATTAATGTGTGCTGGTGAGCATCCCATCCATGTTTGTATAATATATGAATAATTACATAGTAATAACAGTTGCAATGGCAAAAATGTATGGAGTGGACATTAGGAATTTGCCCTGCTCAGTACCTTTAAAGTCTCCTTTCAAGTTAACAGCAAACTGCTTTCTGCAGCCTTTGCATAGTAATTGTGTGATTATTATTAGAAATTATATATATATATATATATATATGCTTATTTTTGATAGATATGTTTTAATTTTAAATATAAAAGATTATATTTTTCTGAGTAATGTCACTATGAGAATAACAGTGGCATGTAAAATTCAATCTGTGAAAATTGCATCACTAAAACCGTCTCTTAAAAAATATAGCAATATTATAAAAATTACTAAAAAATTTAATCTTTTAAAGCATAAATTGATAACTTTATTAGATATTATTAATTATTTATTGAGATTTTAAAAACAAACATCAAACAAAGAAAATTTCATTCATTTTGCAAATTGGTTCTGCACCTCCCAGCAGCTGAATGATGAAACAGTGCTTTGTTTTGATTAAAATCTAATTTTTAAAGTAGCTCCAAAAATCAAATGTGATTTTTTAAAATTTATTTCATTTCTAAAAAAAATATTCATCAAATGAGGTCAAATTTATTATATTCTGATAAATAATAATGGTTTAATATTAAATTGAAAGTTGAAATCTTATAGAAAGTGAGAACAAAGAAATCTGTCAGAGTATGGGAGGGTTAACAATCTATAAAAAAAATTAACCAAGAATCTGCATTACACAATTTCAAGCTATTCACAGCAAATAGAGGATAGTTATATAGATTCTGAAACTGTTATGGTCTTAAAAACATTAAAAGATCCAGTAAAGGCTCCATCTGCCAATAACAAAAATGCCACTATCTTTTCATTCGAATTTTAAAAAAGATTGATGAAAAAATGTCTGAAACAGGTATTTAATTGTGATGGAACTAAATTGGGAATCATTGAACACTCATAGGCAGTACTGTAAATACATATCTATTTGTACTTTAAGAGCATTAATATTCCTTAAAAATCATGTTTATATTATAATCTTAATTTATATATGCATAATGCATTTGTTATATATATATATATTGTACCGGTCGAAAACCACCACCACCGCAAGTCAAATCGGATTCAAACTCAGCTTAACCAAAACTGAATTCAAACCCAACTCAACAGCTCAGATAGCAGAAATCGACGGCACAGTGCTATGCGCCAAGAACTAGTTCAACGGTTGGTGAGGACTAGAGACCCTTGCACTGACACGAATATCTAATAATTAATTACTTTGAATACTTTTTAAATCAAATCATATGTATGTTCGGGTTGCCAACACAGACAGCGGGTATTAACATTTAAATAATTATAAAAGAATGATGAACTAAGAAACCAAGTATGTTATAAAATATTTAATAATAATAATAATTTGTTTAGTTCAAGAAAATATAGATTGCATTAGTTATCTCTAGTCTTTAAAAGAATTTATAAATATAATAAGACTGGCGATCCTTATCATATGCCAACAAGTATTACACAACATTGGAATTCTATGTCTATGCCCCCAACGAGAAATATAAGGGCAGATAAAGGTATTCATTAAGAACGGAAATAAGTGTTCTACTTTTATTACGGTGGAATGTGAGATTCATTTCCACATTCGGAAATCTATTCCTGAAGAGCAAAACGTATTTTAAAGCATAACTTTAATCTTGATTTGAAAACTGATTTAAACGAAATCTATTTGAGGATTGGTTCGACTTTAATTTAAATCACTCCATCACGAATTACGAGCACGGAGCGGGTTTTACCGAAACAAAGACGCAATGGTACTGACGAATTACAAGGCAGTGAGTAAAATTGAAAGATGATCGCTAGTCGATGATCGAAGTCCTATGGCGGCTTGCATTTGGCAAGTCTTACGCCCTTTGACTAATGAAACGGAAAGGAAGTATTTTCTTCCTCGAGAAATTTAAATACGAAAATATGATCACCGACCAGCCTAACGGAGCGGAAGATGGCCCTACGTCAGCAACATTTGATGATGATGACTTGATAGTCATCGTTGAAAAATAAAACCCCTGTAGAATGCTCTACGTGATGACTTGACCAATTAATTAAAGTCAAACAAGCTTTATCGAACGATTTTGAAAACATTTATAAACTCTATTAGTTATGCCCCAATATCGTACCCTTCCTGAATATTAATTTAAAGTAACAAAAGTGGAATTAAAATACATTTAACCCTTTATCGACCCTTTTTGGCAATAAAAACATGTAAGGTTATATTCGAATAAATATATATTATTAAAACAAGAAATCAATATTTTAACATTTTATGAGTATATAAACACTTGTAACTTAGTAGCTGGGGACATAGTGGAAAATGGAGCTAATAGTTTATTATTAGCCAATTATAAAAATAATAAACATGTAATATTTTCTTTCGACTCGATAATTAATAGAACTTTCAAATTTAGTTCTAATGGGCAAAAATTACTAGTTGAAATTAATATTATATTATTTGCGTGAGGCAAATGGAATCAAAAGGGCTCATCGAGTCGAAAGATTATTGGCATATAATTTTTAAATACCATTAATAAAGCAAAGTAACATATATATATTAAACGAACCGCCAGGTAAGAAAAGAAAAGGTTTAAAGACTAGAGATTGAAAGAATTACAATATAAATTTATAGTAGCATTTTATAAAGATTTACATTAAATAATAAAGAGCTCTTAAATAGGAAGAGTATTAAATAAAGTTCGAACTGGCCAGAAAGTTTAACGTTCATATTACCCCTTCCGCTGGTCCTTAAGTTACACCTCCAAGTTGTTGAAAACGTAGGCATCATTGGTTAACTACTGGAGTAGTATTTTAGTAGCTTTCATTATTTTAGCAGAATTATCGATCCGGAAAACGGTTCAGCAGCTCCAGTGAAGATTCCTTGGGACTTTAGGAACCGTAGCCAGATTCCTGATGTTCTAGCCCTCTATCATGATGAAATACAAATTAATATGCACAGAGTTCACTGCACTACTCTACAATCAAAAACTCACTAGCCCCTCTTTACTTTTCAGGGCTATATATCTACTGTTTCCTGATGCCTCCGGCTAGCGCTCATTTTATTATCAATCTGTTTTCTTTTTATAATTAGTTGTTTTCCAAAACATTCCTTCGATAAGCTTTCAAACTAATTTGTGAATTCCTTTCCTAATTAGAAAATGAATTCTTAAAGTCTGAAATGATTTTAATTAAAAATTGAACTCTTATCTTTTTTTAATTAATAAAACTTTACTGTTGTGTTTTTTTTTGAGAATTTGAAAGCCCATGGAAGGAATGTAGCTTTTAATCGCAAAACTTTACAAATTATTTAAAAGTAAAAAAAACAAGTATTCCCGACGCAATGAAACTTTCGAACAATTATATACATTTAATATTTACAAATATATATACGCACAATCCACGCAATTTAATATATATAAATTCATGAATATTTTATCATGAATTTATTTAGAGAATTGATCAAATTTAAACTAAACTAATTAATTTTACTACGTATTTGAAACAAGTTATTCATTATGGAAATTAGCGTGGATTGAACGTATAAAGCCCCATTGCATCGGAAATTTAAGGTTAGTATTAGGGTAAATAACATGAAGCTAGGATCGAACTCAGATCCGACTGCTTCATTTCTTTTCACTTCAAAAAAAAACAATGAAAAAAAAATGACTTTACTTATGCAGGATATAGTTGCATAAGTGTATAGACTCTGGGAGAACAGCATGAGTGTGAATAATATAACCTGCCCAAGCTACAAATTGTACATGTCTCACTGCGATCCATTTTTTTAATATTCAACTTATAAATGGGTTTATAATAAATCGGTCCGATAATCAAGTCTCATTTCCCTATGGTTGTATCAGTTGGTCTTCTGTATATATATCTGTCATTACAGTTTGTCTTATTGTTTCCCTGGATCAGGTGGCACATATGGTTTTAACTGTCTGGCATTGTAATGGTCATAGTCCTGGTCTTCCCTGGTTGTCGTCAAGTTCCCATAGTCTATTGCTGTCATTTGTTCTATGGCCTTTTCTGCGACCGAATGCACAAAAAACAATTCTTTAACATTATCTCTATGAACGATGGGGTTCTCTCCTGGGTCATCTTTGAAAATTTTAATCTGTATCAAGGATCCAGGCATGGGCATCTGTAACCTCTTCATATCAAGTTGAGGACTCATCATCTGTCCCATTTCCACTTTTAGTTTCATTGGACTAGTGGTCTGAACATCTTTCTTCTGTATCTATATCCGCTTCTTCCATTGCCTCATAACTGGACTCATCCTTACCACTGTTGCTTTCCTTGCTGTCTACAACCTCCTTTGGTGTGGCCTGATCATCTTTATTTTCTATTTTTGGGTCTTCAGAGGGATTTATTTCTTGCTGAAGCTTTAGATTCTAGATTTGAGTTGGCTGGATGCCAATGCTTCTCGATCCTTACCAGCCTTTCCATCATCATCATCAGTATTTGATCTTCTCTCATTCTCCCATGTTGGGCGCCAAAAACATAACCATGTACCGGTCGAAACCCACCACCACCGCAAGTCAAATCGGATTCAAACTCAGCTTAACCAAAACTGAATTCAAACCCAACCTAACAGCTCAGATAGCAGAAATCGACGGCACAGTGCTATGCGCCAAGAACTAGCTCAACGGTTGGTGAGGACTAGAGACCCTTTTACTGACACGAATATCAAATAATTAATTACTTTGAATACTTTTTAAATCTAATCATATGTATGTTCGGGTTGCCAACACAGACAGCGGGTATTAACATTTAAATAATTATAAAAAGAATGATGAACTAAGAAACCAAGTATGTTAGAAAATATTTAATAATAATAATAATTTGTTTTGTTCAAGAAAATATAAATAGCATTAGTTACCTCTAGTCTTTAAAAGCATTTATAAATATAATAAGACTAGCGGTCCTTATCATATGCCAATGGAATATTACACAACATTGGAATTCTATGTCTATGCCCCCAACGAGAAAATATAAGGGTGGATAAAGGTATTTATTAAGAACGGAAATGATTGTTCTACTTTTATTACGGTGGAATGTGAGATTTATTTCCACATTCGGAAATCTATTCCTGAAGAGCAAAACGTATTTTAAGGCATAACTTTAGTCTTGATTTGAGAACTGATTTAAACGAAATATATTTGAGGATTGGTTCGACTTTAATTTAAATCACTCCATCACGAATTACGAGCACGGAGCGGGTTTTACCGAAACAAAGACGCAATGGTACTGACGAATTACAAGGCAGTGAGTAAAATTGAAAGATGATCGCTAGTCGATGATCGAAGTCCTATGGCGGCTTGCATTTGGCAAGTCTTACGCCCTTTGACTAATGAAACGGAAAGGAAGTATTTTCTTCCTCGAGAAATTTAAATACGAAAATATGATCACCGACCAGCCTAACGGAGCGGAAGATGGCCCTACGTCAGCAACATTTGATGATGATGACTTGATAGTCATCGTTGAGAAATAAAACCCATGTAGAAGGCTCTACGTGATGACTTGACCAATTAATTAAAGTCAAACGAGCTTTATCGAACTATTTTGAAAACATTTATAAACTCTATTAATTATGCCCTAATATTCGTGCCCTTCCTGAATCTTAATTTAAAATAACCAAGGTGGAATTAAAATACATTTAACCCTTTATCGACCCTTTTTGGCAATAAAAACATTTAAGGTTATATTCGAATAAATATATATTAGTAGAACAAGAAATCAATATTATAACATTTTGTGAGTATATAAACACTTGTAACTTAGTAGCTGGGAACATAGGTGGAAAATGGAGCTAATAGTTTATTATTAGCCAATTATAAAAATAATAAACATGTAATATTTTCTTTCGACTCGATGATTAATAGAACTTTCAAATTTAGTTCTAATGGGCGAAAATTACTATTTGAAATTAATATTATATTATTTGCGTGAGGCAAATGGAATCAAAAGGGCTCATCGAGTCGAAAGATTATTGGCATATAATTTTTAAATACGACATTAATAAAGCAAACTAACATATATATATTAAACGAACCGCCAGGTAAGAAAAGAAAAAGTTTAAAGACTAGAGATTGAAAGAATTACAATATAAATTTATAGTAGCATTTTATAAAGATTTACATTAAATAATAAAGAGCTCTTAAATAGGAAGAGTATTAAATAAAGTTCGAACTGGCCAGAAAGTTTAACGTTCATATTACCCCTTCAGCTGGTCCTTAAGTTACACCTCCAAGTTGTTGAAAATGTAGGCATCATTGGTTAACTACTGGAGTAGTATTTTAGTAGCTTTCATTATTTTAGCAGAATTATCGATCCGGAAAACGGTTCAGCAGCTCCAGTGAAGATTCCTTGGGACTTTAGGAACCGTAGCCAGATTCCTGATGTTCTAGCCCTCTATCATGATGAAATACAAATTAATATGCACAGAGTTCACTGCACTACTCTACAATCAAAAACTCACTAGCCCTTTCTTTACTTTTCAGGGCTATATATCTACTGTTTCCTGATGCCTCCGGCTAGCGCTCATTTTATTATCAATCTGTTTTCTTTTTATAATTAGTTGTTTTCCAAAACATTCCTTCGATAAGCTTTCAAACTAATTTGTGAATTCCTTTCCTAATTAGAAAATGAATTCTTAAAGTCTGAAATGATTTTAATTAAAAATTGAACTCTTATCTTTTTTTAATTAATAAAACTTTACTGTTGTGTTTTTTTTGAGAATTTGAAAGCCCATGGAAGGAATGTAGCTTTTAATCGCAAAACTTTACAAATTATTTAAAAGTAAAAAAAAAAAAAGTATTCCCGACGCAATGAAACTTTCGAACAATTATATACATTTAATATTTACAAATATATATACGCACAATCCACGCAATTTAATATATATAAATTCATGAATATTTTATCATGAATTTATTTAGAGAATTGATCAATTTTAAACTGAAACTAATTGATTTTACTACGTATTTGAAACAAGTTATTCATTATGGAAATTAGCGTGGATTGAACGTATAAAGCCCCATTGCATCGGAAATTTAAGGTTAATATTAGGGTAAATAACATGAAGCTAGGATCGAACTCAGATCCGACTGCTTCAATATATATATATATATATATATATACGTGTGTGTGTGTTGAAAAGTACTGTGTGGGTGCACAATATTTATTATATTATAGTTAAGGTTTGTCAACAAATGTAAATTAATTATATACTATATATTTTGTATGCAAGAGAGATTTGGAACCAAATATAATGTTTGCAATTCCACTGACTGTAGAATGTGATCAAAATATTAATGGAATTATGGGATGGTATATATTATATATGAATGATTTCAAAAATTGGTTCATATAATAAATATGATTATATAAAGGAAATGCTGATATAGAAACTGCAAGCTACATAATGAAATATAAAAAAACTGCATTAATAATAGTAAAGTACAAAGGAGAAATAAATGTTAAGGAGTTTACATAGTCACCCTCTATCCCTCAAACATATTGCCATATAAGAGAATACATCCAGAAAGGTGCGATAAATAGTTATAATAAATATGTGGCTCAAATATTTAGAAGATTTATACTATGAAAGCTTCTAATATTAGTCATTTTGCAATTTGTATTGAAAGTTTATGTTACTATTTGGAACTCCTAAACTAGGTTTTAAAAAAATGAAAAAAAAATTTAAATGGTAATTTTTAAATTAAATACAATTGTTAGAAGAAAATTTTCAACTATTATGGATAAGAAATCATAGAATATTACATGGTAATCAAAGTTATAATACAAATGAAAATTATTTTTAAAAAATTGGGGGAAAATGTAATAAAAGTGATAGTTGGTTGGGAGAAGAGTAAGCAACAAAACATCCTTTGGTTAATAGTAAAATAATTAATAAAACAGTAAAAAGAATATATATATATATATATATATATATATATATATATATATATATATATATATATATATATATATATATATTTAAATACTGAAGAAGGTAAAATTATCTATAGAAACTTTAAGGCAAACACAGTAATGAAAAATTGAGTAGAAGGTGAAATATATGCCAAACTGCAAGTATAGATTAGATTAAATTTAATATATGACTGAATTATATAATTTAGTTGAGAAACAGATTATTAAATATCGAGAAGATTTTGGAATAAAGAGTGAATAGTCATTATTGCTGAACCAAATAGATGAATTAAAACAGATAAAATATTAAATGTTTTTTTTTTAAATTTATATATAAAAATAGTAATGTAAAATATAATTAGGAATATCACATATTCATTGTTGTGATTATATTTCAAATTTATAAATATTTATACAATTTGGATGTCATAAATTTGATTTAAGAGCTTGTTTTAGATATAAACTTTAACTAAATAGCTACAAAATAAATTTGACTTATTAAGAGTCTGTTTTACTTTCAATAACAATTTATTTGCATTCTATTTAGGTCTAATTCTAGGTACATAAACAGCTACAATTAAAATCAATTACAACTTATGAGTTTTTTTTATAAGCAAAAGGTGAGTGAGATAGTCTATCAATTAACCAATTCATAAGATTAAGTTTCAGTAGAGCTGAATCCTTCAAGTAGAGTTCAATCAAGTTTTGATCTGGGATAGGGTCATTGGAGCACCTGGATTTAGGCTTTCAGTGGGTGCAGATAGTTGAGACTGGTACAGTGATGTGATTTAAGTCTAAACTGTCCCCATGTCTTGTCCACTAATCAGGGTTGACCAGTGCATTTATCATCCTCTTTAATTTTACACAGGGTACTAAAGAAGAGTTTATCAATGGGGTCATCACAACCTTTATTGAATGTGACTATACATCTGACTGATCAGATTGAAAAGTTAATAAATGTGGCAAGACATATCAATAGAATGTTTCTTTTTTCAAATCCAGGCTTGAGCATGATCTAGGCAGGGTCTGAATTGTTGGTTCTATTCAGTGCTAGGTTATGTAGGTATGTCCATGATCTGCAATAATCAAGAATATGGACCATGGACTCCTCCTGTTTCATGCATAAAGGGCAGAGGGGGTCAACATTATATCCCCTTTGATAACAAAGGAAGACTGCAGTAGGAAGAGCTTCCAGGTTGACCTTCAGAAGGTCAACAAACTTGGGACTTAGTTTGAGTAATTTTGTTATCTTTGAGAGTTGTGGTATTCCAATTGGGAGTACATTACCGGTTTTGGTTTTATCCTCAGAAACCAATTGGTAGACTTGCCAGTAGGATAGTTTATTTTAAAATAGTGAACTTGATGTTCTAAAGTTTTGAACAGTGATAGACACTTGATGTTGGATCCAGAGTTTATGCAGTTTAGGAGGGGGCCTATCAATGGGATCCACCTCTATTGGGAAAGGGCATTCCATCTTTAGGTTATCTTTAAACATCCTATAGAGAATGTTATGTGTTTTTTGGAGATAGAAGACTTTGAGAGAATGGAGTTCGAGGCCATTGAGGAGTTTTGGTTTTTGAAGCATGTTCAGACTGATGACAGGAGCTTTGCTCCCCCAGCACAATCTCCTGCATAGGGTTTCGATTCGTTTGGTAAATCCAATTGTTGGGGAGAAACCGGCCAAGTAATATAAAATTTTGGGTAAAACCACTGAATTTAGGAGGGCTACCTTCCCAAATAAAGAAAGATAAACCTTGGATAATGAAGTAATTAAGCCTTCAATCTTGTTCAGTAGGAAATTTTCCAGATCTCTCCTCATGATGGAAGGGGGAGAGGCCAGATGGAACCCAAGAAATTTTTGGGGGGAGGCCTCAAACCAGCCAGAGATCTTCTTGCCAGAGAGGATCATCCAGATGGCAGACTTCTCTCTGTTAACACTGAGACCGAATTTGCTTGCAAACTGGTCCAAGAGTTTTCTGAGCCCCATCAACTCACTCTGGGATGAAAGGAATACTACCACATCATCCATATATGAGATGTGGTATATGTTCTCCTTCAGCATAGGTATTGCAATTCCAGGGAAAGAAGCCTCTATGCATAACCGCAGCAGGTTGATGTAGACTGCAAAGAGGAGAGCACTCAGAGGTGAGCCCTGTGGGATGGAAATACAGGGCTGAAATCTTGGGGAAAACTCTGCCATCCAAAGAGAGAAATATCTATGATTTTGCAGGAGGTTCTCTATCATTTGGAGGTAAGCTGCAGGTACTTGTAGCCCCTCCAGTACACTGAGTAACACATTGATCTTGACAAATCAAAGGCCCCAGAAAAATTGAGTTGAATTGTGACTGGTCTGGGGTTTCTTTTTCTACGAACATAGTCAACCAGAAGACAAAATTGGCTGACACCATCGGCAGTCAAGCTCCCTCTCTTGGCAAATTGATAAAATGAAAGATGACTAATGATGTCATTTTGTATATCCTCTTTGATGAGGCTTTCTATTGACTTGGTCAGAAAGGAAGCATCGAGATCGGACGGAGATTCTCCAAATCATGTGGTGCCTGCCACTTTTTGATAAGAGGAACCATGGTGATTGGACAAACCCCATCAATCTCTCTGCAGTCATCTGCCAGAAGATCCACCATTCTCTTGACTATAGGGATGGTGAAAGATCGAAGATGAAGCAGTAAAAACTTAGGACTGCCCTGCAGGTCAGGATGCATTCTGTCTGGCATGGACTTGAGTTTCAGAAGAATTCTGGCCTCGGTGATTTTGTGAGTGGCAGAACTTTCTCTGATAATTTTTTTACACAAGTTTGACACATCAAGGGCTCATCTGAGAAAGCCCCTGGTCCAGCAATGTTGATGGTGAATGTATTGACGAGCCCTTTTGACTGAGAGATATTCAGCAACTGCTCTCTGTAAGAATCTGTATTTAGCCTTTAGTATTAGGATGTTTGGGATATTCTGAGCTACATCGGGGAGTTGTTTTAATTTTCTGGAAATTGAGTCCAGCTCACTAAGCATCCGAATTGGACCCTTGGATTCACTAGTGCATCGGTTAATCAGGTCTGTTAATGAATTGACAAAGACACTCCAGGCAATATGTGCAGGGAGAGAAAGAAGTTGTACCCTATTGAAAGTGATGTAGGATTCTGATATTAATTGAACTGTGATGTTGTATTTAGTGAGCATCCTGATGGTCCGAGGCATATCAACTGCTGTTTGAGTGATAGTACTGGGATTGATTCTTACTTCTAGAGCAAAGTGGTCTGATAGAACAGTTGGCCAGATATGGGCTCCAGGATGGAGGAGAGAGATGGAGAGAAGAATGTAAGATTCCTTAATGAAGAAGTTGTTCTGGTATAAAAAGAGAATGCTGTTTGGGAAAAAAATTTCTACCACGAATAAAGGATTGAGTCAAACACCAAAGGAACTTTGATTAAAATAGTTCATATGAGTGGTTAAAGTCCTCGATAATCATCATTGGTAGAGGACTCATCCTGAGAGTGGAATTAATTATATGAATTACACTATGAACAAGTTGTGAATCTTTTGACAAATAAACATTCACTAAATACAGGGACCATCCTCCAAATTGTATTATGGCAATAAGGCAATTGTAATTGATATGTAGAATTTTGAAAAGAGATATTAGGGATCTTTTATTAATAACTATGGCAACTCCCCCAGAAGTTGAGGTAGAGTAGCTGTAATGGAAGTAACCCAAACTGTGAATAAGGTTGATAACTTGAGAGTCTGATTTCACATGTAGCTTTGTCTCACAAAGGCAGAGAATGTCCAGGCCAGAATAATGGAACCAATGTGCTAGAGTATGGGCTCTGTCATGAGAGTTCAGACCTCGGACATTGATAGAGACTATGTTAAATGGGAATGATCTGATTGATTTCCCCATCCTCAGGAGGCCTGACCTTATTAGAACCAAAATTGTTCAGATCAGGGTTCTCTCCAGAGTGGGGAGAGACCACCGCTTGGTCCAACTGTGATTCATCCCCAACCAATGCTGAGAAGGGACCAGACCTATCCAAATGAATGGTGCATTTAGAGCAGTCTGACTCAGAAATAACTGATTCCCCTATTGGAGAAAAGGTTATTGCAGGGCCTGTGTATCTGATCTTCTTTTCTCTAGGTCTGGATTCAGACCTCAAGAGGTTGTAATGATCTGTAGAAACCAGCATAGGTAGGCTGTCATCACTGGCAGTGGAGTTCACTGGTGATACCCCAGATTTACCATTCCTATTTTTGCTTTTGTGTTGGGGCTGGGTGGACCGGGGTCTGTTGTTGATAACTACCTCATTGGCAGAGGTCATTACGCAGTCATCATCTTCATCTTCAGATAATGTTTCATCTAACTTCTCTCCATCCAGCTGAGTGGGCTGTTCTGGAAGTTGTAGCTCATCAGTAGTTTTCTTATCTCTGGCCATCCTTTGTGGATTAGGCAAAGAGACTAATTGTTCAGCCATCACAGTTTCTCTTGAAGGAGTGGCAAGATATTTAGATGAATTGGCTGTGGTTCTAACTGGTGGTTGAAGCATTTGTGGCATGCTTTTGATGGTACATTTGTGGTATTTTTTTAGGGATTTGTCCACATAGTTTACATTTGTGGTCTTGGCAATTCCTCCTAATATTCCCCCATTACTTACAAGAGAAACACTGGGGAGACACTCCACGGAGTAATATTATGAGGGGGGCTTCATTATCTTTGATCAGACCTGGGATAGACAAGGGAGAAATACCTTTGCCAAGATTAATTCTAAACAGGGCCACATTAGTATACACTTCAGAGTCTGCTTGTTTCTCCAGTATATAATTAAATGAGACAATCCTGCCAAAGGGTGAGAGAATTTTTTGGAGGTCAGCCCTCTCAAAGTCCTTCCCACAATTATGCACCTTTCCCTCTAAGATTGTGGGGTGGTTTAAATCAATAGTAACCAGTATCGGTTAACAAGTGATTTGTGATTATTACTGAATGCCTCTTTGGCAACAACATTTTTAAATTGGATAATCACATATCTATCATTGTGGTGAAACAGAATCTTATATATTGAACTCCAAAGACCATGCATTTTAAATAAATCATATAAGTCTTGGACAAGGAATTTAAATAGGTTGAGGTTTTTGTTGGTTGTAGATAAAATCACAGCATTATCATTTTTGTAATTTTTGAATGTTTTGTGTAGTAGGGCTGGGACCGACTGGTTGAAAATCTCATTAATTTCACCATGTATCGATAAATCACATGGGTGATTGACTTTTGGATTAGGTGAGTAGTCTTCTAAAGTTGCTTGAGGTGATTCTACCTCCTCATTATCTATGATGAGCATAGCCTTGGAGAATAAGTCCATTTGAGACCCTCCATCTATATTGCCTTTTCTGGAGGTCATGAGTAATGTTGGAGGTCTAAGATTTATAGCAGCTTTTTCTGCATAAGACATTGGTTTTGAGCCAAATCGGGCAGTATTATATTTAGAGATTTTTTTCGATAAGGCTCTGTCTTCAAAAGTTTCAACAGTGTTGGTTGTATCACTGGAGAGATCAGAGTCTGACCTACAGATGCTGTTGCCCAATGTAATGTCAGACTTCATAAGATTACTCTTGGACAAATAGCCATTCAGTCTAGATTCAGAGTTGGCACTTAATTCAGGGAAATCTGAGCTTAGAAATCTATTAGAGTAATTTTTGGGGTATGAGAAGCTATCTAGAGGAAGATTATTGGTGCACTTAGCTTCATTGGTTGATGACTTATTTCTAGGTGAAGGTTTAAAGAAGTGAGAGGGCTGGGTCACTTGAAATTTAAAATTAGATGTGGTTGCAGAATCCATGGATGTCTTATTTGCCATCAATGATTTTTGGGATGTTTCTAGATCATTGGTTTCAAATCCAATCTCATCAGTGACAAATTCCAGAGCTTTCTGTAACATTGAACCAAAGTCAACCTTTTCCTTAGTAATTGAAGTTGTAGATAAGTTGGTGCAATTCATTTTTACTGTAGTGGATTGAGTCATTTTAGATTTAGAACTGTTCATAGGGAAGTAATCTATTGATTTGTTATTTTTGGAAGTGTTAGTTTTGGAATTTTGAGACTTAACTGGGATAATTTGTAATTTTGTACTGCCATCTATCTTCTTGTTGGAGAACGAAATGGGAGATTTGTTGTGAAATTCTTGTTGGGCTTAGAGAGGGAACTTTTGGGCTGAAAACTGTTCTCTGAGAGAAAATCTATTGATTCAGTAAATTTGGCTAGGTTGGATTTAATATTTAGAAAGTTTTCTGTCTTCTGAGAATCATTATCTACCGAAGTTTTCTGTCTTTTGAGAATCATTATCTACCGAAAAATTATCTCCGATGAATTTTAAATTTACATTATGAGAATTTTTGTTTTCCAATGGCACCACTATTCCCAAGGTTTTTTTGGGATAACTTTGTTGGTAGTGGCTCAAAAATTCCAATTCTTTCACCGACATGTTCATTACATCGGAATATATATTATTCGACTCTAAGATTGAGATTGAAATTGGTTTCGCATAGTTTTCCTGTTGCTGCAAAGTTTTTCTGCATTCTGGCACTTCCGAAAGCAGCTTTTCATATCGTAACTCTAGATTTTGAGCAGTTTTCAGGTCAGAACTTTTTTTTCTGAGCAATTTAGTTGGTTTCAAAGTAGGCTTAGAATTAAAATTATTATCTATTATTTTGGTGTATAGTTTTGTTTTGGAAGAGGGGATAAAGCAGTTTTTATTTTGATCAAAGTTAATGTTATCAGTTTTCTTTTTGACTGCTGTTTTCTTTGGCAAAGGAATTAAAGAAAAGGACTTCTTAGGAGATACTAGATTCGCTTTATGAATAGGATCAGCAATACTGGCAGCTTTTTTACTTCTCTGATTATCTGCTTCTGATAGCCTGATTGTGCAGGTCACGATTCAAGAGCTCTGACTGGATCAGTCTTATTTGCATGATTTGGGTCCTAAAAATTCTTGAAAAAAACAAAAAAACAAAACAGATAAGTATTTATTTCTTTACTTTAAGTAAATTTTTTTTTTGCATGGAAAAGATTTAAATTCCCATGCACAAACTTGACGGTGAATAGTCCGTTCTGGAAAATGTCCATGGCTGTCATTAATAATACTACTGCCAAGCTAAGAGATAGACTTATTCCCGTAAACTCTGGAAAAGATCCAATGGATGAATTTAAAAGTTTGTTTTTGATATAAATTTTAAAATTATTCACACGGAAGTCAACCTCCGATAATGGGCTATTTCTTAAATATTATAAATCTCACACTTGCCCGCCAGTAAGAGATAAGTTAAGTGCTTCACTTAATTTTTTTAAACTCTTATTGGTGGGTGATTGAGCAGAGATTTATTTAAGTTTATTAAACTCTTGCTGGCGGGTGAGTATGCGAAGATTTCAGCGTTTTATAATAATAGATTTATATAAACTTTAACTAAATAGCTACAAAACAT
The DNA here is from genome assembly GCA_028023455.1 of Epiperipatus broadwayi. NCBI lineage: Eukaryota > Metazoa > Onychophora > Udeonychophora > Euonychophora > Peripatidae > Epiperipatus > Epiperipatus broadwayi. The sequence continues at coordinate 2,344,514 of JAQFVV010006283.1, forward strand.
ATTTTAATTTCAAATACTGTTTGCGCTTTATAAATTAAATTAAATATTATTTAAAACATATTATTGTGGCTGCTTAATTTTAAAACAGAAAATAAAACGATTATCTCATTAATCAATATGAACATTTTTATTATTTTTATATGAACAATAACCAAATATGTGGATTGACATATTAGAATACATTTTATTTAAATAAAGCAATAAATCCTGTTTAACATTGAATGCAACTAGCTGTTTTTTCATCATGATTTTAATTCACAACATATATATCTCTTTTAACTTCTCAACCCAGAAGCATATTAAATGATTAAGCTGTAGATTATTATGAACAAATGATAGCCATAATCATTATGGTAATAGTTTGTCATTATACTAGTATTTTAATTTTGGAGTAGTCCCAACACGAACACACACTATATATCAAATTCTAAAAACTAAACTAGTCAATATACACTAATTCACAACTAAATCTCTAATCAAACTTAAATTATTAATCCATTACCAATGGTTTCTCGCTAAGTCAAGACTTCTCAAAGCAGACTAGGGAAGTCTGCCTTAGCAGGAAAGCCACTTGGTAGCAAATTTGTAAATTAATTTTAGATAGTGTTTTAATTGTAAATTGGTGTATTTAATATATATATATAAAAGCCACTTGGTAGCAAATTTGTAAATTAATTTTAGATAGTGTTTTAATTGTAAATTGGTGTATTTAATATATATATATATATATATTCATTTAGATTAAATATAAAACAAAGTAACATCATAAGTTATTTATTTTTCAAATAGAATTCAAATTGAACAATATCTTTTAGAGAGAAAGAAAAAATTATTTTGTAAGAAGTAAATATTATAAACTTTAAAAAATCTTATACAGAATATTTATCTTTATTATGCATTAATAATAGAAAAGCTTCATAGATGCTTGTTATTTATTGATAAATGAAATATAATCTCAAAGAAGACTTTAGATAAGACATACATTAAATGTTATTTATATTTTGCATTGTCAATTATACATTGACTTATATTAATGTGTATATTTCTTTTTAAAATAGATTTTAAGACAAAAATCTAATTATGATTTTTAACTCAGTCTAACACCAGCATTATATAAAAAGAGAAGTTGTAATTCATGACATCTTATGAATCATCATCATAGTTATTTACCCATAAATCTACAAGGTATCAAATCAATTTAAGCAAGTTTCCCAATTCTGGATCTTCTAACTATTATCCTCTTTAATTACCTATTATTTGTTTTATTTTTCCCCATCAATCCTTTAATATTTTCTGTACACATTTCTCATTATTATAATAAAATAAAAAATAATATTAAGATTTATTCCTTGGAAGGTCAAATTTGAATATCATAAGTGACGGAATTAAACTTTTATTGATTTAAGACCTTTATTTTTTGAGTTCATCACTATGCTACTGTACTCAATTCTACTTCCATTCTTTTTTTATTATTTTTTAATAATTATTTTTTTTATCATTAATAATTTGGTATTTTTAATTTTGTGTATGGCTTGTGTAATTTTTTTCTAAACAATAATTTAAGTGCATCCCGTTACTCTTCTATTATTATTTTAATAAAATAAGTTTTTTTTAGTATAATACCATCCTTAACAATTTTTTTCCCTCAACTTTATATACCTGTGTTGTAAATAAATAGAAATATTAATCTGTTCACGTCTTACTAAATACACCTTTATCACACTTAGCAAGTGAAATTGCCTCCGAACTCATCGTCAAACAAAAATATTGCATAAAGAACAAGTAGTTATAATGGTTTCCTATGGGGAAATGTGGCTGGTTACTTCAGATAGAGACTACATTATAATCTGTGAACATATAATTTAACCTAGTATATATAGTAATTAAATACTCTCTTAATATATATGCTTGTACAAACTGTGCTTTGTATATTAGGCAAGTATGCACTTAAAATATGTATTATGTATGATAATGCAATTTAAATATATATATAAAAACACTTATCTTAAAGTTATTCTTTCTGGTGATTCATTCATTAATCATAATTATCTAGTTTTCTGAATCATGAATTGCTTATTCTAAAGTTCATTATTATTTTTTAAATCCTTTGATGTTCTTGGGTTTTTTTTTTTTTAAAGAGTGTACCAGATTATGCCTCAGGATCTCTAGAGAAAAAGTTTGGTTGATATACTTTTTGAATTTTTTTTCATATATAATGCTATGATTTCATGATTTTGGAAAGTCTGAATTCATGTATAATAATTTGAGCACTTTGTTCTATTTTGTCATTGTTTTTAAAACTAGTAGTGATGGTAAGAACAGATGATTTTCTTATCTTTTCAGTCAACTTAAAATATTCATTTCTGTTTCTAAGCTCAGAGATTTTCTTGAATTTTGTCATGGTCATATTACCTGCAGCTATCGTTCCAATGGAAAATGTATGTAACTATACATTTTTAAACAGAATTACAAGAAAAATAAAAATGTGTCTTTTAACTATCCAAAAATACAACAAAATTTATGAGAGAATAAAAATAAGTTAGCACATAACTTTTTATGTCCTTCCATGCAACTGATTCTCATTGTGCTGAAAAAAAATCCATAATGAAGTCTTATTTTATTTTTTTCAAAACTTGTAACTATATTATATTACTTACAGAAAATTATATAGAATTTTTAAAAAATTTTCAATAACAACTTATTTAATTGATCATAGAGTTGTTATTTATCATTAGTAGAATGATTTCCTTTTATAATAGTAGTGCACATATTACAGATGCTCTTATTTTTTATCTTATTATATTTGAAAAAATCCCTACTACGGTTCGTTTTATTTCTTACCATTCCATAATTAAAAACGGAGAAAAGAAAACAATAATACATTTTATTTAAATTAAATTTTAAATTGATAATATGTTATTGATAATAAAAATAAATATTTGAAAAAAAAAAACAAATAAGTACATAAACATTTACATCATATAAACTTACATTAATGGTCAGTCAAGCATACTGTACATTATCAAAAAGTTAACTTCCAATATATATATATGACGGTTAAAAAATTTAAAAAAAGGATCTAACGTACTCAGTATTTGCATATTGTAATCAATATTAAAGGCTTTTTTCACAATATATACTATGAAGATTTAAATGGACTGCCCTTTATATATAAATATACTTTCTATGGCATTTTTTTGCCATGAGTTGTCACATTTTATTAAATATGGTAGACATTTTCTTTGAAATGACAAAAAAATTTCAATTAGTGTAGAGGAAGGCAAAGATACGAGCTATTTAAATAAATATTAAAGATATGAACATTTTCACTTTATTTATATGCAATTTTGCTCATGTTTTTTAAAGCTAAAATACATTTATGTTAACAATTTTATGCTGAATAAAAATTTCCATTTCTACATTTTTGTACATGCTTGCGGTAACAGTTTTAAAAAATCGAGCAAAATAGATTGGGTTCTTTTTAATTTAGATTTAGTAATTTTTAATCATACAAAGTTCATTATTATAAAATAATTTTTTTATTCAGAATAACAATTACAATAATTAAATTACAATACGATGGTCATAAAATTCGTCATATGCAAAGTACTGTTAGAAAAAATTTTAATCCACAAAAGTGAGTAAAAAAATGTAAAATTGGATAAATGACATAGTTATTAAATGATAGTCTTCAGAGCTGAAATTGAATTAATAACAATGATGTTTGGTTGTTGTTAATATTCCCAAACTGAATATATGCCTACATAAAAGGTCATTTAAGTTTATGTAAACATAAGTGAACTGTTAATAAATGTTTTTTTTTATATTAATAGATTAGTTTTCATATTTGTTTAATGTTGTCTGCTCTTGCCAATTGATGCTTCTGTATAGTCTGATCTCTATAACATAAAGGCATTAAAAATATATATTAGTAATGGTGCCTCACTATGTAGGTGTCTATAGTTTAAGATAATCATTAGTAAAACTTTAATGTAATGTCTCTTGAAAAGACATTCTATACTAGCAGTTCCCAACCTGTAGTATGTGTAGACCAATTGGGGGTATGTGAAAATAATATTTGTAATGATAGAAAGCAAAAGCAGTAAGGTGTTAAAATTAAAAATAAATCCAATGTTATAAATTATGTTTACAAAGAGAACGGTAAGCACAGATAAATGATATGCAGATGTCTCATCTCCATATATCCAAATGGGCATGGTTTTGAAAACTATCATTTAAAAAATTGTTATTAAAAAATATTAAAGTAAATTTAAATTGAAACTCTTTGATATGGTGTAAATATTCCTATACAATAGAAACATATCAACTTTATGTAATAAATATAGCTTTACTTCTCACTATATGTAAAATATATGTTTAATTATTTCTTTCATATTTTTTCTTGTAAAAACAAAATATTAGAAAATTTGAATGTATTGACTATTATATAATCTTTTATATTAATTTACAATCACACAAAGTCTAAAGATCAAAGCTGTGATTGAATTATTAGGAGCAGCTTTACAACTAATTTCCATAAACAAATCAATGGAAAGAGTAATAACTAAATAAAAGAAAAAAATAAGCCCATTGTATGTATGTATTTTACATTTTACTGTTCTTCCATATTAAATATTGCTTGTGTGTATATATGATGTTCAATAGAAAGTACAACAATAAACACTAAAAGAAAAATTATATGGTATAAAATTTTTACATGGTGAAATATTTTTTCAAATTATCTGATATAATTATGAAAGCTTAAAAGATCTGCACTTTTACACTATCAAATTATTTGACAAACTCTAGTATATTTTTAATTATTGCTGTGTCAACATATCATGGAAATACAATAAAAACTTAGAAAGTGCAATAGTTTTTGTTGGAATGGTGTTATATAAAGAAGATTAAAATAGAAACTAAAAAATAAATAAATGAATGAACTAAAAAGTTTGTAAAAATAAATATTGTTTTACAAAATAATAAGTTTAAATAACATTATATATTTTGAATGAAACCTTATTTCCCCAAGTTGTTCACCAATCCCCTCAATTAGTTTTTCTTTCAGCTTTTCTTTTGTAACTAATTTATTTAGAGTAAATTTTAATACTTTGTAACAAGCAATTATAAAATGAGCTACTATTCATTAATTTATGACCTTTCAAGTGTAGAACATCTACTTTAATTTTCAGGTTGTCATCATGTTGATTTTTAACATTCATTAATGACTTTTTTTTTTTCCAGTGGACAATTTTGTCTTAATTTTTTTGTTGGATACAAAAGTTATAATATATGAAATATATTGTATTTCCAATATATTTTCATACATTTTATCTTTTAAAATTGTATTTTTTATATTCATCAGACTTAATGTCCCCCAAACAAGTAAAACATTAATATATTTCAATTCAATTCTTTGTAAAAATGATACTTTGCATTTGAATAATTCATTTTTCAATTTTTACTTTTAATAAATGCGGCCAAAAATTTTTACCATAATGTGAACACCATGAAAGCTTTTTCAAATGGGGAAAAACTGTCAATTTTTTTGAAAAAGCCTTTAAACTTTCAAATTATCATTAAAATATTTGCAAGTTTTTCAACATTCTTATTAAACTACAAAAAAAAATGAAAACTTTCAAATTGCAGTACAGTAGCCATTTAACATTCAAATTTTTTCAAATGGTTGTAACCTTTTAAGTTTTAAAATAATTACGTCAATTAATTTGCAAAAAGTTAAAAGTGGTTTTAAGGAGTTTTTTTCAATTCAAATTTAAAATTTTTATTAATAAGTTTTCAAATGAGAGTTTTCAAAACCATGCACATTATTTATATAAAGATGAAAGATTCTGTGTATTATTTACCTGTGCTGAAGGTGTAATAACTTGCTCAGACAGTGCATAAAAAATAAATAGGCACATTACTAGTAATTTATTAATAATTGGTGTCACTATCCAATTATCATATTTCATGATCCTGCTTGTGATCTCTTCCTTTCCACAAATTTTATTAAAAAGCAATTGAAAGCAGATGATTATTTTTATTTTTCAACTAAATTTCACAAGATTCAAGTGCTTAATTAGCTTTTTTTTTATTTTTTCAAGTAATTTTTTAAAAATATTATTCATATAAATATCTAAAACAGGAACACTTAAAAGAGCTACAATTAATTTTGAAAATCAATCTGTTGAATTGCCAACAAATACTTTGAAGCATCACACTGATTTAGAAACACAAGATGGTAAGTGTTTAATGGTTGGTGGACCTATTATGATAAAAGATAAAGTTAGTATTATTAAAAAAGTTCAAATCATCAGAACTCCATTTAAAAACAGGAAATATTTAGATGAATACCTGAAATATAAATTTTTATTCATGGGAGATATCAACTATTCAAAGTCATTGTGTGTGGTTAGTGGAGATGTTATCTAACAGTGCCATGAAAACACTTTAATTAATGCACCATTTACATACAAAATATCAAATATATGTAAAAAAAGATATGGTTTTTTTTTTTTACAGAAACTATTAAGCAACTCGAATCTAACTTTGTTTATGCTATCTGTAAAGACAATGAAAATGCAGTTGAAGCATCATACAGAATAAGTTACCATATTTCTAAAAGTGGTAAAAATCATACAATTACTGAAAATTTAATATCTTCATGTATCAAAGATGCTGTTCAATGTTTATTCAGTGATGACTGTGTCTGAAAAATTAACTATATTCCATTTTTACATAATACAATTTCTTGGCAGATTACAGAAATATCTGATGAAAGTGAATCAACAGTAATTGAGAGAATAAAAAAGAGCCTTTTATTTCCTAGTCAGGCAAATAAAAGCATTGACATTTCCATTTTGACAATCCTTATTATTGCAAGATATTTAAATGATAAGTTTCCTGAGGAAAATATTTTATTGTACTATATGGATGCACAGATGGGAACATATTCAATGAAATTCAGGATTATTTTCATAAAAAAAGAAATTGATTAGACTAATTGCTGTGGTATTTGTATGGATAGTGGAAAATCTATGCTTATTATACTGGCTTATGTGCTTGTATCAAAGAAATTGCCCATCATGTAGCTTGGTGTTATTTCTGTTTACACAGACAAATCCTTGTGACCAAATTTCTACCACATTCATTGAAAGAGGTGCTCAGGCAATCTGTAAAAGCTCTTAATTTTATTAAAACCATTTCAACAAAGTCCAGACTATTCAATTCTCTGTGTGAAGAGATGAACAGCTTTAATACAACATTGCTTTTGTACACTGAAATGAGGTGACTTTCATAAGGAAAAGTACTCACATGATTGTTTGAATTGAGGCATGAAGTATAAAATTTTTTTGAAGTCCATCATTTTGAATTAAGTTCTAATTTCACCAATTTGTGTACTTATCTAATACTTTTTCAGAAATAAATATCTAATACTTTTTCAGAAATAAATAAACTTAATTTATAATTATAGAACCATGACCATTTTTTAAATGTCTGACAAAATCGAGGCTATGATTAAGAAAGTAGATTTTTGAGAAAGTTGTATCCATAAAGAGCAGTGTAAAGTTTTTGAAACACTTCATAGTTTTTTATCTGAGAGTGAACTAAAATTGTCAAAAAAAGTAAAAAATAGTACTATAACTCACTTAAAAGAGCTAAAGGTGCCATTCAGATAATACTTTTCAAAGCAAAATAGTGAAAATAACTGGATTTCAAATCCATTCAATGCAGTGTTCTCTCAAAAAGCAGGAAAATTATCCATATCAAAAAAAAATGATTAAAACTTTTGTGTGGTTTTTCTTTACAATATGTTTTACAAAAAACAAATGTCATTGATTTCTAGGCAGCAGTGAAAGAAGAGTATCCAGAGCTCAGTAATAAAGCATTGAAGTATTTATTACTGTTTTATGAATACATGGTTTGTTGAATCAGCCTTTTCATCCTATGCCTTTATTAAGAATAAACATCATAATAAACTTAATGTGGTTACTTATATAAAACTGTATCTGTCTTCATTTTTTTTTTCATATGTCAAATGCATTGACTGGGCCAGCTTCTTGGAAGGTAGCTATGCTAACCGCTAGGCCACCAACACTTCATTTGAACCTGATTTCAAAAAAATTAGCTTTATGAAACAAACTTAAGGATCACATTGAAGTTATTAAAAAGGGTTATATTTAAAAATTTGTGTATATTAAAAAAAAACTCATTGACCATTTGTATAAATTTTCATTATAAATTAATGTGATCGAAAAATTATTTTAATGCTTTTTGTTTTTGCTTTTATATATATATAAAAAGCATAATTTACCATTAATTTGACTTCTTAAATTATTTAGTTAATCTAAGAGCATTATATAATAATAAAAAGCCATATTATTTTTGTATAGAAGGATGAGTGGAAGAGGAGGGAGTACTCATAAATGAAAAGCCTAGCCAATGGGTACCAGAAAGGAAAAACGTAGAGAACCCCTGTTCTATCCCATATTGATGCCCTCTAGTATTGAATATTGACAATACTAAGAATTTTTTTATTGTTTGTATTTGCATTTTTAATTTTTAATTTTTTTATAATTCATATCCAGTGATCCCAATTATAATGTCTGAATAATACTTGGATTTGATCTATATTGATTTTTAAGTTTTCTGTACTGATTTATAATTATTTTAATAAATGCTTTATACATAACTTATAAAGGAATAATAATGAAAATTTTTTAATATTTTTTTTTCTTGAATATCTATATCAGTAATGTATTTTTCAATCTTTTGATATATTACTTTTATTATACAATTTGTGTATATTACATTGCCAACAATATTTTGCTTCTTTATTTTTAAAATATCTGAAAATATTTCGCCAAGTTTTTTTAATGATTCAATAACTAGTTTTCTTCTCATGTGTCATAGCATCAGCTGGGAAGCGAACCCGCTAACCTGGGACAACTGCTTAGTAAAGCAGCTATCGCTGACCTCTCGACCACCAATGCTTGACAACTAGTTTTCTTTCTATTTACAATATATGTCATTTCAATGGTTTTCAATGTACGACTATTTTTCTTTTCCTGCTATTTATTTCTACAGTTTTTTTGTATCATACTCCCACACACTACATAATGTCATTCAAATGGTTATTAATTATCTTATATTTTCTTCCTATCGATGAAATAGTTTTTCTTTCAAAAACAAGATATTACTTTTTTTCACATTGTCTTTAATTGTTTTTTTTTTGGTACTATTTTACATTATTCCATAAACTGTATTCAGTTTTTTTTTAAAGTAAATAGTTGTTATTATAAAAATTTTCAATTTTTTATTGATCTGATTTGTCTACTTTATTTTCAAAATTATCCTATTTTATTGAAATATTAAGTTCTAACTTATATTATTTGGAGAATTTCAAAAGTTCAGTTTGTCAACTTATTTAAAAATTGTTTAATATGTATACAAAATAAAGAAATGAGAGTAAAATCATGAGGATCCTAATTTCCAAAAAACAGTATAAACATAACTATATTAAATAAGATTGCTAACTCTATACATCAACTAATCACATTACAGCAATTTTTATGGATGTAATTATTCTTGAACATATGTACATTTTACCTTGTTACATTGAATCACTGTGTAATCCTCAATGGGTAAGTGTACCCAAAATTTTTGTAATCTTTTATTAATAAAGGTTACTTTGAGAAAAAAAACAACAACTAAGTATTAAAAAAAAAAAACTATTAATAAGGTCATCAATGGTATATGAGTGACATAATTCTGCAAGAATGACAAAATTAAAGGTATATTTTAAGTGCATATTGGCTAAATAAAAATGCCTGCTTGTTTTAACAAAGTTTTCATGAATAAATTAAAATATATTTATTTATACAATAAACCAACGTTTTATTATTATTATTGTCTTAATACTGATTTTTCTCTTTGTTGTATTTCTAATTCAAATTTGTATATGTTTGTTCTTCTGTGTAATGAAGTGTTTTTTTTTCCTTCTTTTTTATAACCTAAAGCTGGGTACACTTTCAGTAAAGTTCATCAAAACTATAATTATGGTAAACTTTATCAAAAGTGCATTCAGTTTTAGATTATAGAAAAGAAAGATACCACTTCATTACTCAGACAAACAAATGTATTCAAGTTTGAGTTATTGTCATAAAAATATGAATAACAGAAGAATGTATACATTAAAATACTTAACAAATTTATATAACAATAATTTGAGATAGATTGGTTTAATTATGGAGGTGGATTTCCTTGATGATGGAAAATACATAAGAATATTTGAAATAATGTAATCTTTTTCACTCTAAGTTCATAGTGAGGAATCAAGAATTGTTTTTAGTCAATTACAAATTCTTTTTGTAGCCATGCTAAATATATATTATTTAATAGGGATTACATTTATGAAATATGAGTAGTGTTACCTGTTGATCACGTGACATTTAAGTAATCAAGTGACAAGTTGAGTATAACAGTTCTGTTCATTAAATTAAATTTTTTTTTCAGTGTTCGGAGAATTGGTCCAGAAACATTTGAATCTGCTATATTGTAGTGCTAAACTGCTTTGTTGTATATATACTGTATATAAAGATAAATCAAAACGTTCATTTTGTAAAATGTTGTATACATAATTGGTTTAGGGATTTTAGAACTCTTCTTATTTTATTTTTTAACATACTCTTTTTTTAAAAAAAAAACTCCTAGTAACAATAATTTCTTTGATTGAAGTATCTAATAGCTAATAAACCAGTACAATAGCCATTTTACAGCAAACGTTTAGAAATTAATTTTGTTGATATCATTGTCATTGTATATAAATCTGCTAATGGTTGAAGCATTTACAAGTTAGAAGCATTCACAACTAATTTTGATATAGATTATAATTATCGTTACTAATGGATTTTCTCTAGAGATCCATTAAATTTTCATCCATGGCCAAGCATCATTATTAAGGTAATCAAGCAAAGAAGATATTCACTGAATGTAATTGCTTTATCACCGAACATGTCTTAATCTTAACAAAAAAAAAAGTTTTTAAGTGTAAATGAAGTTTTAAATTTAGAAAGGGTTAAAATCTTTAAATTTTCTGATTGGAGATTTTATATATAATGGAACAATAGCTGTTTTGAAAATAATCATTTTCTTTTAACCCTTAAGTGACTATCTTTATAGGAAAATATTAAACGAGAAATGTCTATTTTTTTCGTCGGCCCTCTTTTTTTTTTATGGATAACATATCTCATACTTATATTAGACTTTCTAATTATTTTTTATGAATACATTATTCATTTAACATAAATACTTGAAACTTTCGAATTACTTGTATTCATATATTCCTATCCGTTAAATTTTACATCTACACATATATATTTAAAAATATCTGTTTTAATACGATTATACCTTAAACAAATGAATAAAGACAAAAAAGACTGCCAATATGAATTATTGATGCTTTTAAGCATTTATTTGAAACGTGATAATGTTGAAACAGAAGTTTATATATATTTCTTTGTTTAATTTTATTCATACGTGGTAAAACGAAGTTAAAAAAATACTAGGTGTATATATATATCAAAACTACCCCAAATCCAAAATTAAACCAGACCAGCATAAAAATAATATTAAAACACAACCTAAGGTTTCACTGCTACAAGCAGACTTCTCAAGTGTAAAGAACTACAAAAACTACGCAATATATATAATATTAAAAACTACCCACAAATCCATTCACTTCCCATCCACCCTTAATATTAAAAGAACTCTTAAATAAGTTAATTGCTTCAGAATAATAAATTTTCAATAATAAAGACTCTTTAATTCTTCTTTTGATTTCATTTCTCTCAAAGAAGACAACCTTAGCTTCATCAAAATCAATAGTGTGGCCTGTATCTTTTTCATGGACATACGAAGCAGAACTAAGATATCTATTTTTAACTCTACTTTTATGAACCTTTATTCTTTCATTTAAACTCAAACCACTCTGACCTATGTAAATCTTCTTACAAATAAACAAGGAATAAAATATACTACACCAGGAATAGTCTTTCTATCAAAAACTTCTTTTGTATTATTTAATAAATTATTCAATGTAACACCCCTTTTCCAAGCAATTTTCTTATTTCCAAACAATTTACTATTTCTACACACAATTTTATAAGAAGACAATTTAAATGGCAAAGAAGTCTGCTTGTAGCAGTGAAACCTTAGGTTGTGTTTTAATATTATTTTGATGCTGGTCTGGTTTAATTTTGGATTAGGGGTAGTTTTGATTTTATATTGACTAGTTTAGCTTATGCTTGTAATGTTTATATATATATATATATTAACCATTACTTAAAATTTTTGTCTATATAAATATATATATATATATATATATATATTGTACCCTTACTTCTCGATGTATAATATAGTTTGAAATACGACTAGCTCAATTAAATTATAATGCTTAATTAAAATTTGCATATCTATCTTTAATTTACTTTTATAATATCATATTCTAATTAAATTTATTATCAATTATCAAAATCAATATACTTCTATATTATGTATTAATTAAATAAGTATTTATCAAAATCATGAGACTGTGAAGTAAAGTTACAAAGCAATAAGTAGATTTACATTGAGTCAATATCTCCTAAGACATTGTCTCAATGGCATAAGAATACTGTCACCTCCTTATTAACTTACTACTACCTCTACAGCATTCTTATGGCTTTTAAATAAAATAAATTATCTTTAATAATAATAAAATAAATAAATCTTAACTTTTAATTTTTAAAATATAATTAAATAATCTCAGGTTCTTCTAATTATCTTAAAGTAATGATAACTCATGTAAATAAGTATGATATGGGATTTTATATCAAACCTAAATACACCTAACTTATTCTAATAATAATAATACTCAATACTAATCTTAGGGTATAACTTAATCTTATTTATTTCTGTTATATCATCAATCATTAAATAAATAAATAATCATGTGTATATCTTTTATCTTCATATAGTATCTTAATTTTGGAATAGATCAAAATCTTATAATTCAATAATCTGTGGCAATAAATAATATTGTACTCTTATATTATGCATTATAATTACTCTATGACCATTGTAATATGATATATTAATGTCAATCAATTCTTATAAATGATAATCAGGAAAATATTGTATTTATTTCTAAAATAATATTAATAAATTCATATTGTGCAAATATTATGTTTGTTCAAATTATCTGCTGTCAAATGCTGTGGTGCAAAATAATGAACTCGACACACTTTTAAAACAAATTAAACAAATTTATTTACATTAACTTTGATTAAGAATCTATTTACAATATTTACAGTTCAAAATTAGAAAAACAAAGAAAATAAAATAAGAAAATAATAATACAATATGTTTACACTGTTATTAACTCATACTCCTAATAAGTAATTATACATTTTTTAAAATGCTGTACTAATAACATTGAAGTATGTTTTCAAAACTTAGACTTTAAATAAATATCAGTGAACTTCAACTATTATACAGAAAAATTTATGTAAATAATATTTATGTAGCATATGTAAACAATTAAACTTTACTAATTAAATTGCTACATCACTTAAGTATTACTGTTATTCATTTCATCATGTACTAGTATGTGTTTACTTTACTATCAGCATTACTTTAATAGCATAATATAGAAACTAATGTATCCTTGTAATGTAATAACAAAGAATTGATTATAATTTTATATTTCACTTATTGCAATTCATGTTACATGTTTTATCAAATATGCATTACATATATGTACTGTTAAAATAATAATATTTAAATTATTCATCAATTTCAAATTCATAAAGTATTATATTAGATAAATTCTATGATTCTTTTCTATGTAAAATTATTACTTTACTTTATGTGTAATACTACTCCTTCTTAATAAATTTCTATTTATAAAACATCCTCTAAACTTATTTAAAATTTCCGGAAAACAACTTTCAACTTTAAATAAAATACTAATTCCAAATTATTTATGCTTCATTATCTATACTTGGTAAACTTTCAACCTAAATATAAACTTCTCCATAAAACTTAACGTAATTTATCCAATAAAACAACAGTAAAATATAGACTTTTAAATCTATTCCTAACTTGCAATAAAAATAATTACCCATGAATAATAAATATAATTCTAATACTATAACATAAAATATCAAAATTTATTAACGAAAGAATCATATAATTATTTCTAAGCTTCTTATGTAATGTTGCATCGTATTTATTTCATAAATTCAAATTATGCATATTTAAATAAAACTGTCACTGCCAATATAATGTGTGTATTTTTAAAATAATCATACATTCATTCAAAATAACATAATATTTGGTTGATCTAAAGAAAACATATTAAATACATCAAAATTATTATTATTATACAATTTTTACCATAGATAATGAATTAATGTCCAGTCCATCTTCCAATATTCTTCGGAATTACAGCTTCATAAAATAATTCACATTTATACTCACGATCATACTTTAAAATATTCTGTGTTATATTAATTATAAAATAAACTCATGCAATTAATCATTATATTATTTTTTAGTTATTATTTAAAGATATGTACCTATCTTATTTTAATAAATTAATAATATTTAATTTTTATATTAGATAAATAAAACAGAGTTCATATTACGTGACTCCAGCGATGTTTCCTTTTCACCATAAAGTTCTTTAATCTGAGGCACACATTCACTAGAACACCATTTCCTGTTTCCGGTCCAACACGTGTTTTTTTAAAAGTTTATGAAAAACGAAAACGTTCTTTTAAAACCAAAATAAAAGTTAATCAGTTCTTTTATAAAAAATATAATAAAATTAAAATAGTTTATCTGATCCGGATGCAGTTCTTTAAAGAATATTATTTAAAAGTTATTATTCTTGAATTAGTTTATAATTTATGAAAAATTATCATTTAATTATTTTAAATTAACTGGGACGTCCACATATTTCTTGCGCATTTCTTAACAAAAAAAAACATCCAGGTAAGAATAAGCTTCTTTATCTATAAACGACCCGCGTTTAAATTATTTCAATATAATAATTTTATTATATTAAGATTTTTAGCTAATTATATTTCAATTGACTTGCCTTTAAAATTATCAACATTCAGTCTTTTAAACATAAAGACTTAACAAGGCAAGTATTTATAAAACTACTTTCATTTCTAATATCTTTACTTAAGATATATATTTAAATTTATAGCTTGCAAAAATACTTTCTTCATAAAGAAGTATTTTATTCTTTAAAATATCTATTTTCTAATAGTCAATAATAATTAGCTTTTAAAATTATATACTGTCCAAAATACTACTTTTCTCCATCTCGTAACTTTCCAAACTAATCCAGCGTTTGTCATATCTCTAGTATAAAGTTTCCGATATATTTTCACTATATATGATGTTCCCATGACCATTTGCATGTAAATTGAGCTTCAATTTAGAGACGATTGATAGGGAAAAATTAAGTTAACACTGCATGTCTATCATTTAAAATTTCTATAACTTCTCATCATAATGACACTCTTGTAATTTTAAAATTGATTTTAAAAGCGTCTATAAAATTTACTTAGCTATTTTTCTAATAGCACAATTAACTTGAAAATTCAATCACGAAGTCCTCTCCTAACAATTGAACTGAGCTTTTATACCGGAAGAAACTTCCCATTTGATTGGTAGATTAAACAATCAACTTTGCTGGCTTATTTACATATTTACCAACAACACAAAATTAAAAATAAATAATGACTTATTTAATATTTAATATTTATTACATTATTAAATTTCTAAAATAATCTTTATCGTTTATTTAAATCTATTAAACATTTTTAAAAAATATATCTTACTTGATTTTAATTTTAACTTTTATAAAATTATTTTTAAATAAACTAAGTCTTTTTTTATACGTTATATTTTTAAAACAATATTTTAAAATCAGATTTAATATTTTACATTGAATATCTTTATTTTTATCTCGTGATAACTCACGTATTATTTATAAATTTTACAACATAATTTTTAAAATAGTTTTGCAACTTTACTAAATAACTTCCATGCATGTGTGTGTAAATTTAACAAACATCTGTTCTTTTTACAATAAAAGAAACGCTTCTCATAATCTAAAAATAACTAACAATTGCATTTTTTAAAATAAATATTTTTTTAAAAAAATAAGATATTATAATAGATTTTAAAATAATTATCCAATTTTATTAAAATCAAATATTAGTCTTTTATTTAAGTACTTACAATAATTAAAATATTTATATTCTTTTATAATATTATTTTATCAACAATAAATATATGCATTTAATTTTACTTGTCTTTTAAACACTTTTAGCTTTAAATACCTATTTATTAAATATATTAATGCAGTATTGATTATGGCCATTTTTCCCAACCATATATTATAATCATCATCATTTAAAATGTCTCTCTCAATATCAGCACAATTTCACATATCAAATACTCATAGATTGCTTTAATTAAACCTTTTTGAAATATTACCATAAGCAAAATTAACATCACATATTCAAATATATCTTAAATTTAAAATTTTTAATAGATTAGCACAAAAATTAGATGGTGACCCATACAAAAGGGCACAATATATATATATATATATATATGTGTATATATTATATATATATAAATATATGCTTGTAATGTTTATATATATATATATATTAACCATTACTTAAAATTAAAGTTTATATCTGGGATAGTAGTATCTAAAAATCTCCAGCTTACTAAACAATTATTAATAAAATTAATTTATATACTTAACAAGATTGTAATCATAATTAATATTATGCTGGAGTTGTATTATTAAATTAAGTCATGGTTAAACGCATATATATATTAAACTAACGCATTATCAGTGTACTTGTTTTTAAAACTTAATTTCATACTTTATTTTCTGTTCTAATATATTTATATTATATATGTATGTATATTGCATCTATTTGTTTCTGTCATGTTACTAGTTACTTTCTAGTTTTTATCTATTTGCTTTTGTTTTATTTATTTTTTATTATGTGTTTATATATATATTGGATTCATTTGTTCTTATTCGACATATGCTTACAATTTATTTGTTAAAAGTGCATTGTGGTTAACTAATTACTTTTGCTTTGTTGTTAATTAGTGGTCTTTACAATTTTTTTTATATGTTGACTGTTTGCAATAGTTTTTTGGGTCTTATCATCATCATTCATTTTGCCAGCCTTTTGAAAAACGCTGAGTGGTGTTTCGATATTTTTTTTTGTAAAGATCCAACTAAATTTTCTTTTTGCAAAGTGATCCAGAAAATTTTATTATTCCTTTATTCTATATTAAAGTAGATATATATTTTTAAATGTTTTTTTATTTCTGAAAATTCAATCAAGACTTACCATAGGTCATAGACTACAGCATTTTTGTGCTATGTATTCTGTCTATATATATATATCATTCTGTGATTTGATCTTTATTGATTTGTTTATACTTTTTTGCTATCTCAGCAATGATAATGAGCTTAAGACTGATGAAAAGAAAGTTGAAGCAGGGCTTATAAATATATAGGATATTGGTTGTTTAATAATAAAATGATAAAACGGTTGTGTCCTATTAAAATTAGAGTTAATGAAGAGATAAACAATGAGCATTTTCCAATTGCTCAACAAGCTTTATGATAAATGCTTATCCAGAGAAAGCATTTAAAATATCTTTGTCAGGAAACCTCTCCCCTAACCTCTGCCCAATAGTTTTGCACTTTGGTATTCCTCAGAGAGGCGCTGGAATAGCTTCAGATACTAGATCTAAAAATACCAACCCAAAGCCAGGATTTATCTAAAAGTTATCTATTGAGTGGCAAATCTGAAATTTTCAGACACCTACATGTCTTCAAACCCAGCTCAAAAGCATGAAACCATGGTCAGAGGTTGTGGAGGTCCTGACAGAGATATTTTAAATGCTTTCTCTGGCTAAGTATTTATCACAAAGCTTGTTGAGCAATTGGCAAATGCTCATTGTTTATATCTTACAAGCTTAAGAGAATTGGGTCATGTGATCTATGACTCTTATTTTGACTAGTAATGAAGAAATATTTTAAAAGGTTTATTTTTTAGCACAGCTTTATCTAGATTTGTAAACTAAGCAAAAAGCAGAGTAAAGCCTGGATAATTTGAATTTCTGATTTGTAAAGGAAAAAAGATACATGAGAGAAGAACAGTGTTTTTTGGCAATATTGTGAAGCATAATTGAATTAGGTGTATACTTACGATACTCTCTATATAAAATATATGTTAATATTGTCTGCAAAGTATAATAATAAGGAACAGATGAGCAATAAACAATGATTATTTACAAAAAGAGACTGTAATGGAAAAAGTTTTCACACTGATATATAGAATTTGTATTTTGATATGTTTATGGTAATGACATTAACAGTTTTTGTTTATTTTTTAAAACTAAAAAAAAACCTTAAGACTTACGCTAAGATATATTTTTATAACTTAATAATGCAAAGAAATTATTAACACTTAAAGTGCAATCTAACATTAAATGCTAGGATAAATTGTGTTAGAAATTCAAGCAATGGCAAATTACTGCTAGTGATAATCAAATATTACTGTTTAGCTGTATTCCCCTCTTTCTTAATTATTTCAATTTGCTTTTGATCAGATAGCTTCACATACAGATTTATTTTTAAAATATTATTTTATCAATTAATACTATAAATGTGTATTTTATTTCTTAAGCCAATAACCATCACATGACCACCACCTCTTATGCATATATATATATATATATATATATATAGTAAGTTTTGCCTATTTAATTTCTTCCTAGTTTTTTATCATTAGCTCTATATAACCGTTCTACATTCTTCAACTAACAAAGCTTGCAATTACATCTTTTCTGGAAGATAATAATAATAATTTGAAATTTATTATATCATTAAAATCTCATAGCTTTAATGGCATAAAATAAAAAGAATTTTATTTTAGTTGGATTAAAGAGAATGGCTGATTTTAATTATCTGTTATTCTAGAACTCTTTAAATAATCTGTATTTTCAAACTTGGTTCATCTTTATACAACATGAATGATAAATTGAATTCAGCACAAAGATGAAATACTGGTAAATATGTATTCAATAGAAATTACATTATGAATTCAGTTGAACACAAATTTCAAATGAGTTTGTGGGATCTTCATATTTTGAAGCACTGCAAACATTTTGATGGGGGGGGGGGTCATAAATTTTAGTCTTTTAAAATTATTTAGTGTTTAATTTTTCCTATAGCTTTTGTATAATATTATTAGACCTTTTATTTAAGAATATTTTAGTTTCAGAATGATTAATAAAATATATGGGCTTAAATCATGCTGGAATTATACTAATAATAAACAAAAGTTTTTTTTAGTGCCATCTAGATTAACCTCGAGTAATTAGTGAATACAAGATTATGCTGCACTTAAATCACCATCACCAGATTTGTTGCTTGTTTTTGTCTTCATCAATGAGGACTTGAAAATAAAGTAGTAAATAATGCAATTATACAGCTATCCGTTATGTTGAACTTTTTTCCCTATCAAACTAAAGATAAAAATTTCCAAAATGCTAGTTTTAAATCCAAGCCAACCAACATGTAAAGTTATGTAGCTTTTGTCTGTAATAATATCATTTTAGTAAACTTAGTTCTTTTATAATATCAAGTTTCTGCTTTCACTAACTAGGAATGTTAATACCAGTGTAATATTAATTTATTCTTTAGCTTACGCAGTATATGATAAAAAAAAGCAGCTACCCTAATGATATAGTAAACTTGAATATAGATGAAACTAGATTAGAGAGTTGTTCTTGTTAACATTTATGCAAGCTAAAGAATTAATTGATGTTATGATAATATTAACATTTAGTGTCAGGGGAAAAAGTCATAAAGTAATGGCCTTACTAAAGGATATAATTACTGACTAGGGTTTAGATCTATATAAATATATATACAGTTTAGTGTTGGTATAAAAATAACATGATTCTTTGAATTTCAATCATTTAATTAAATAATGGCTGCAGAGAGGAGTTTGCTATTAACTGAAAGGAGACCCTTTGATTCCTCTTGGAGGCCTTAAAGGAACCGAGCAGGGCAAATTCCTAATGTCCATTCCATACGTTCTTGTCGTTGCAGCTGTTATTACTATGTGATTATTCATATAGTATACGAACATGGATGGGCTGCTCACCAACATGCATTAGCCAGTGTGGTGAGTTTATTGGCTTTTTACCTCTGAGTTTAAGATCGAGAAACACCATGGCCTTTCTTCTCAATACCTGATAAGGCAGAATGAATGTTTGTGTAAATGATAAATATTTTTCCAATACATATATACAATTATGACAGACAAAAATAAAGCATGGCCCTTATTCCCAGGAGGCTGTAAAGTCACCAACCAAGGCAGCGGTTGGTGGCCGAAGGCGAAGGGTGCTAAGAATCCCCTGATTGCAGACCCAGGCTGCCATTTGATGATGACTTTTTATTTAGGTACTTACAACTGCAGATCACTTTCAAGTGAAGGAAGATTGCAAGAATTAGAAGAAGAACTCTCTTATATTAAATGGGACATTATTGGACTTTGTGAAGTTAGAAGAAAAGGTGAAGAGACAATTGATTTAAAAAGTGGACATATACTCTATTATAAAGGCACAAATATTGGAAATACAAGTGGAGTAGGATTCATTATAAATAAAAAGTGGAAGAACAATATTGTGGAGATTGATGGTGTATCGGACAGAGTGGCAAGATTAGTTATATAACTTAATAGCAGATACCAATTGCAGATAATTCAGGTTTATGCCCCAACAAGTTCTCATAGTGATGAAGTTATAGAAGATTTTTATATGGATGTACAAAAGGCTTTTGATCAGAGTAAACAACATTTTAAAATTGTTATGGGAGACTTTAATGCTAGAATTGATAAACAAATGAAAGATGAAAGTGCTGTAGGTAATTTTGGTTATGGTAATAGAAATGAGAGAGGACATAGACTTGTGGAGTTTGCAGAAAAAGAAAAACTTTATATTATGAATTCTTTTTTTGAGAAAAATGTTAAAAGGAAATGGACATGGAAGCATCCAAATGAAGGTACAGCAGAATTGGATTGTATTTTGACTAACAGGAAATACATATTTCAAGATTGTAATGTTCTTAATAAATTTAACACAGGAAGTGATCATCGATTAGTAAGGTGTAAGATACGTGTTAATGTGAAACTAGAGAGACAAAAATTATTTTAAAAAAACAATATTTACAGTTGATATTCCTAATCTTCAGAAACATTCTAATGAATTTAAATTAGAACTTACAAATCGGTTTCAAGTATTAGTAGATTTTGAACATGATTCAGATTTGAATGAAATTAATATGAAAATAACTGATACACTTTTAAAAACTGCAACAAAAATAGCTGGTAGAAAAAAGCAGCAATTGACCAATAAAATTACTACTTGAGACTAGAGAATTTATGAAGAAAAGAAGAAATATGAAGATATACAAAAATGATGCATTAAAAAGAATTGAATATCTCGAATTTTGTAAAATAGTGCGAAAAAGAGTTGAAAATGATATAAGAAAGTATAACTGTGAACTAGCAAGGAAAGCTGTAGAAGAAAATAAAAGTCTTAAGAATGTAAAACAACATATTTGTATTGGTAGGAAATTTATATCTGCAATAAGAAAAAAAGAGGGAATTGTTACTAAAAAGAGAGATGACATCATGAAATTGGTAGAAGATTTTTATCAAGAATTATATAGTAATAAAGAACAAGTACCTCCTATATCTATTACATCTTCTGAATTGCCCAGAATTTTAAATGAAGAAGTGAGATACGCAATTAAATGTATGAAGAAAGGAAAGGCTCCAGGTAATGATGGAATTATAATTGATATATAAAAGAAGCAGGTGAAGAAATAGAAAAAAGTTTAGCAAAGTTATGTACTGGATGATTGAAAAAATGCAGTAATAATATTAATATTTAAAAAAGTGATAAAGAAGATATTAGAAATTACAGACCTATCAGCCTTTTATCAGTTTTATATAAAATTTTTACCAAGATAATTACAACTCGTCTACAGAGAACATTAGATTTCCACCAACCAAGAGAACAAGCTGGATTTAAAAGTGGTTTTAGTACAGTAGATCATATCCAGGTGTTGAGAGAAGTTATAGAAAGGACGAATGAATATGGGTTGTCATTATGTTTTGGATTTGTAGATTATGAAAAGGCATTTGATTCTATAAATATTTCTTCAGTGATTAAAGCATTGGATCATCAAGGTATAGATCCAGGATATCATATTTTGAAGAATATTTATAAAAATGCAACAGCAACAATTAGATTACATAATGATACTGGGAAAGTCAACATTGAGAAAGGTGTAAGACAAGGTGATTCCATATCTCCAAAACTTTTTACAGCAGTGCTGCAAGAAGTATTTTGTGGATTAAAATGGGAAACTAAAGGAGTGAAAGTAAATGGAGATTATTTAAGTCATTTAGATTTCGCAGATGATGTAGTTGTTTTTGCAAATAATGCTTCAGAGCTTCAGGATATGTTGCAGGATTTATCAGATGAAAGTAGGAAAGTAGGACTAAAGATAAATGTTAAAAAGACTAAAGTAATGTTTAATCGATTTGCTCAAAATATGAAAATGAAAGTTCGATTATGATGAGTTAGAAGAAGTTAACAGTTACAAATACCTTGGTCAGATTATTAATACAGATGGAAACATAATGGAGGAAATTAATCATAGAATTAAACTTGGTTGGACTGCTTTTGGTAGAAATAACTTGATACTAAAAGGAAATATGCCTATGTGTTTGAAAAGGAAGTTTTTTAACAAATGTGTTTTACCAGTTCTTGCTTATGGATCTGAGATTTGGACACTTAATAGAAGAGCAATACAGAGACTTCAGACCACTCAAAGAAGTATGGAGAGATGCATGTTGGGAGTAACAAGAAGAGATCAAAAATGCAATGTATGGGTAAGAGAACAAACAGGTGTTACTGACCTCATTGAAAAAATTAAAAGATTGAAGTGGAGTTGAGCTGGACATATTGCTAGAAGAGATGATAATAGATGGACAATTGAAATTTTAAACTGGATTCCAAGAGATTGTAAAAGACCCAGAAAGAGACCACATGTGAGATAGATGGATGAAATAAGAAAGTGTGCAGGGGTGATGTGGAGAAGAGAAGCTAAAGATTGGAAAAGATGGATTAAACTTGGAGAGACCTTCATCCTGCAGTGGATTGATAATGGTTGATGATGATGATGACGAATTAAATAATAAAAAATGATAGTTTCTAACATTGTATTGAATCCATCTTCACTCATAAAAGCAATAACCAGAAACTGGTCTGAAAATAATGATTGAAATGACTATAATATGGTAATAATCATCAATCTCATTATATTCTGTAGTAGAATGAAAAGCTTCTATTGTTTATCACATATTCTATAAGTTATATCATGTTTGAGCTATATTAGATATTTTACTAATGATGTAGTGATCTTTAATTTTATATAAATCACCAAAATTAAAATTTTATTAACTCTATTCTCTCTACAATTTTTTAGTAGAAAATGCATCTAGATCATTGTCTTGAAGAATGGCTTATATCTATGATTTTATCAAATTGTCATTTTATTCAATATTCAATATCCTCATAAATTTTCAAACTTCATCAATCAGTAAATAGTGAAACTTCCCCCAAAATTTAATCCATTTTTGTTGATTCACAATAGTCTTCTCTACATCACTCTAGTAGAAATTCTTATTGCATCCTTATATCCTTCTAAACCTTTTTTATCTCTTGGGATATAGTTTAAGATTTTAGTTACATTGTGTACTTTGCTAATAATATATTCAGTTCAACACCGTTTATGCAGATTTTTAATATTTATTTTTAATATGCTAATGATTGTGAAATATTCTAAAATTCTTTAAAATGTTGATGTTTTTTTAAACATTGATTTTTTTATTCCATATAATCAATTTCTGTACTTCTTTTGTTAAGTTTAATGATAAATTAATATCACTGCGAATTCATTAATCATTTTTTAACATTTTCAATGCTAATCAAATCTAGTAAGATAAAAGCTAAATACTAGGTTTTATGCCTCTAGTGTATTCAAATAAAAAAAAATTTATATCTTGAAGCATTCCTCAATTGATACACACATATTCTTAGAAAATCTCCACTGATGCCATATTGAATGAAATGTGCTCTATTGCTTTAGCATAAAATCAAAAATTAAATTGAACACATGGTAAATATGCATATATGATTATACAATCCAAACAGACATATATCTTGTAACTGGATAATGACAGTATGTACTTTCATTTTCCAAAAGGTCATGGAAATTTCATTACAATTAAATCTTTTTTTGCTTTAATTTTATTTGGGGAAAAATGTAAGCTTTCAACTCAGTCCATTATCATATATAGCTCATAGTCAAAAAACAAAGTCATCAGAAAAATGCTGGCATGTGCTATATATTCTTCAAGTATTATAAAAACTATCAAAACATCATGTGATTACTATTTCATATGCTTAACAGTATGCAATGCAATACAATGTGATTTCTTATTTGGAGTCAGGAATGTCTCCCCCACTATGCCCAGGGAAATTTGTTAGCCACTTTACATTTCCTTTTCATTTCCACCCTGTTTTTCTTATATTCTTCTCTATCCTATTCCATTTCATTTCCACAAAATAATCTTTGTCAACTCCATGGCCTTTATATCTAAATCACCCTTATCTTTTCCCAAGCCCAGCATAAAAGCCAAGAACCCACTTTCTGTATAATCACTTTGTTTATATTTAGTACCCTTTCTGCTTGCAGGCATTTATATTAAATTATCAAATGTCTAATATTTTCTATGTCTTCCTTATAACTTGCAGATTAAATCTCCCACATTTTTTCATTTATGTTTACATTTCCTTGTTGCTAAAGATCCTGTTCAAATCTTAAATAGTAAACTATGTTTCTTGCTATTTCACACAATATTCTGTTTATTTCTATATATATTCAAACTCTTTTTACTCTTCATATTAGCTCTTCAACTCCCTATTCCTTATTAATGTATCTATTATTCTGTCCCATTCCTTGCCACTATAACACTCAATGATTCTGCTAACACAATCATCACATCTTTTGTATAAGTATACTGACTTAAATTCTTTATCCAAATCTACTGTATACCATACTACCTTTCTCACCCATCTTGTTGTTTGCCCTTTACTCATAAACCAATTAAATACTACTTTGGCTATTCTCTTATTATCCATAAACTAGAATCTACCAAACATTTTCATTTTGCTTTTTGCATCTCTCATATAAAAACTTGATCATCCCCATTTCTCTTTGAATTGCCTCCTTTGCCATTCACACATCTGCATCTAATGCATATTGTCCTACTTCTCTTTGTACATTTTCTGAGTAATCTAACATCCTTTTATTAATACATAATGCATCACTACCACAAGTTAATCATGCTACTACCATTCCCTTCCACCAAGTATATCTCTTAGTAATCAATGGATGCAAAAAATCTGTGCACAAAATCTCTATCTAGTACCTACTCATTAAATACCCCCAGGCTAGTTTCTAGATTGTGGATTTTATTAGTGAAAAGCACTAGATTTGAGAGCACTGCAAACCTTGCATCCAATAATTACTAAGACTTTCACCTTGGTGGCGCTACTGTATGAAGAGGTTTTGATATAAATGTTATAAAGTATGTGAAGGATTACCATAAGAGAAAATATTGGGAAACATTGTATATTCAAGAACATTCTTAAGAGATATAAAATATGTATTTATTACTTTTGAAAAAAAATTGTAAAAAAAAAAAATATATATTTTTTTAGATTTAGTTTATGTAAATGAAATTGTAAATTGTACGTATATGTACGATGTAAAATATTTATTTATTTACTTATTTATTATATATGTGTATGTTATGTTGTATTTGAGTGAAATAGAAAGAGCAATAGAAAGATTAGAAAGAGGGATAGAGATACTGTTAATAGGTAGTAAGGGAGTATATATTTTGTCAGATCTTTTTTTTGCCAATGATATATTTTTATGTGCAGAAAGAAGAAAAGATATGGAAGTTATGCTGAGAACATGTGCAAGGGTGGGTAAAGAGATGGGGGTTAAATTTAGTGAAGAAAAATCAAATCTAATGATGGTTAATACAGGGGAAAGAGAAGATGTAGAATTTTTATTGGGAGATATTAAGTTAAGTGTGGTGAATAGATATAGTTATTTGGGAATTATTTTAAGTAATCAGAAAAATTATTTGCGTGAATGGGAGAAAAATTGATAAATGAAGCAAAGAAAAGAAAGGGATTGATAAAGAAATTAACAGTGTTTTCATAAAATAAATATGATCTAACTAGAATTATAGGGAAGGGAGTTGCAGTCACAGGGTTAACATATGGTAATGATGCATTATGTATTAGTAAAGGGGTATTAGGTTACTTAGAAAATGTTCAAAGGAAAGTAGGAAGACATACATTGGATGCAGATGTATGGACAGCAAGAGAGGCAATTCAAGGAGAAATGGGATGGTCAAGTTTTCTTATGAAAGATGCAAAAAGTAAAATGAAAATTTTTGGTAGATTGCAGTTTATGGACAATAAAAGAATAGCCAAAATAGTATTTAATTGGGTTATGAGTAAAGGGTAGGCAACAAGATGGGTGAGAAAGGTAATGCGGTATGCAAAATTTTTGGATAAATAATTTATATCAGTATATTTGTACAAAAGATGGGATGATTGGGTTAGGAGGATTGTTGAGTAATATAGTGGTAAGAAATGGGATAAAAGAATAGATTTATTAATAAAAAATAGGGAGTTACAGAGATGGATGGAGAGTAAAAATAGTTTAAATATATATAGAATATTAGGTGTGAGTTAATATATGATAATAGTAAGAAAAGTAGTTATTGTTTAAGGTTCAAATGGGATCTTTAGCAACAAAAGAATATACATGTAAATGGAAAAATATGGGTGATTTAGTCTGTAAATTATGTAAGGAAATAATAGAATATATTAGGCATCTGTTAATTGAATGTAAATGCTTGAAAACAGAAAGGGTACATTTAATGAAGTTATGGAAGAATAAATATAAAAAAAGTGATTATACAGAAATTGGATTATTGGTTTTTTTATGCTGGGTTTGGAAAAGGATAAAGGAGGATTTAGATATAAAGGCCATAGAGTTGACAAAGATTATGTTGTGGAAATGGGATGGAGCAGAATATGGTAAAACTTAAAGTGGGGAATGGAAAATAAAGTGGCTAACAGGTTTCTCTGGGTATAATTGCTGAGAGATTCTTGACTTTGTTTAAGGAGAAGCTACAGTACATCACATCACATCACATCGCTACTGTTATTATAAAAGCTTTGGTTTCAATTTGAACTTGGATTTTTTAATGTTAATTAAATTTATAACAAAATGTTCATTATTAAAACAATATCTTTTCAACCTTATATCTTTTTTTTTTCAATTACTGTCTAAACATCTCTCAGTTTAACTCTTTGTCTTTGGTTTATGAGAGTGATTTTGCAACTTCATCTTTTTTTATATATTATTTAGTTCAATATTAAATCTATATATTTTCCCACAAAGTAAAGGCAGTAATAAATAAAGATTAGATTTCTTTTCATTCTGGAAATGATTTAGTACTTTCAGTTGTAAATACTCAGAATTTCTTAATATAAACTCAATGTTAATTGCAAGATTTCACCTAAGTTAATTTGTGAAAGAAAATAGTTTAAATATACATAGACTAATATCTTTATGTTTATCTTTATGTTTTTCAAATCAATATATTTTAGATTGACTTATATAAATAAGAATTTAGGTTAAAGATAAAATGGCCACTTTTATCTTTATAAAATACCTATCTTGTATTGAGGTTTGAGAGGTGCCTCTATAGTCAAAAACTACATTATTTAGCTATTATAAAACATTTAAAGTACATATGATAATGGTTAAAGCGTTTTTCTTTCTAATTACAGACTTACCATGCACTTGATAAATAATCAGAATGTTATATAATTGTTATTAATTTTGTCATTTAGTTAAGTTAAAAAACATAATTATACTGTTTACATTCAAATATCAGCCTTTTAAGCTAATTGTGCATACGCTTTGCGCTTTGCGAGTGTTAATAATAAATGAATACTTTCTCACCAATACAAGATATAGTATTTATGCAGGAATAAAAGGAATCCTCTTATTCCTACGACTCAAATGCTTATATATTGTACTGTTTAAAATTATTATGAATTAACTCTAAAATTTATTCATATTAAATAGATTGTATTATTATTTTTGGTGGAAAATCTGAGACATTTGTAAAAATACTGATGTTGAACAAGATTATTTTTATTTATATTTGTGGTCATAAGTAGATAATGATATATAATATAGATTTGATTGATGGGGTTTTCTAATTTGAGGTAATTAAAATTAAAATTGAGAATTTACTCTCTTGATTAATAAAAAACAATATATTGATTCAAATGGTGATCTATAGAATGTTTTTAATATTTTTCAAAATATCTAATAATCTTTTTGTGTAGTAAAATAAATGAAGTTTAACAAATTCAAATGCTTGATCTGTAGGTAATATAAAAAAATCCTTAGCTTGGATTAATATCTTCTTTACAATATATGATTAATATCTTCTTGACAATATAAATCAATATAAATATTTTGATAACTATTTAAGAAGAAAGACAGATTTAAATAATGATGTATAATACAAACGTCAATATTTTTGATGCATCCTTTAACAAGTCTAAAGATTGGATATTCCATAACAATGATATAATTATTTCAACAAAATTAATTGGCT
This sequence comes from Epiperipatus broadwayi, assembly GCA_028023455.1. Lineage (NCBI taxonomy): Eukaryota > Metazoa > Onychophora > Udeonychophora > Euonychophora > Peripatidae > Epiperipatus > Epiperipatus broadwayi. The sequence goes on from JAQFVV010006283.1 coordinate 2,373,487, forward strand.
GTTATTTTTTTCAAATTTATTATATAAAAATGAGATGTGGACTTCATATTTTTTATAACACAAAGGAATTAAACATTCCGTATAATAATTCTTCATGTAATTTAAAAAAATAGCAAGATTGTAAAATTAATCTGTATGATCTTGAGCATACTGAATTAAATAATGTTGAATTTAGTTGTGTATGAGTTCTTTCTTGGATTAACATATGAAATACATTACTACTAAAAATATTCATAAAAAATTTATTGTGGTGAATATGAAGCATGGTTTTCTTTATTGTGAACATGAGCATGGTTTTCATGGGAAAGACTGACTATCTATGGTATAAATATTCTTTTAAAAACACTCTGATGATATATAATATTGATTGCTTTTATTGGGAAGATGTGACTCAAGATAAGATGTAGTCAAGATATACAATTAGGCAAGATGTTGAAAGAACAATTACTTCAAAAGAAGTCAATGAATTGTTTTTCAAGGTTTCAAATTATTAGATCAATGGAATAATGGGGGCAGGTATGTGACAATTGTGTTTCAGAATTTGGTTTACATAATCAATATAAAACTCATCTTTAATCTTATATTCTATATCTTTCTCTGCATCTTCTTTAATTTTTTTCTAGAATTACATCAATCATATCTCAAAATCATTTTTAAAGAATATAATATACATTTTTATTATTGAGAAAATATATCTGAGAATAGAACATAGTGAATAGTAGCAATTAGGCATGATATTGAAAGAAAGTTAATTGTAGATTTAAGAAGGCAGTAGTTTGTTCTTATGTAAGTAAATAAAACTAAAGCTAAAAACAAACTTGATCACCCTACTACAAAGTAAAAGTCTCTTTAACATCTTTCCAAAAACATGAAATAGAAGATATTAATCACAGTATAACTGTCTATTATATGATGACAGTTTTATCATAATAGCTAGATATTTATTTACTAATCAATTGTAGGTTTAGCTATATTTGTAAGCTCGTTTGAAAATTTTTAGATGACTACAAAAAAATTCAAGTTCTAATCTGATTCAAACTTGAGGATTGTGCAGACATGGCAGAAGAATGTGTCAATCATACTTCATGAGACCTTTTGTGTGTGTGTATATATATATAAAATACATATTTTGCGGGTTCATCCATGTTAAAAACTTTTAATATCAATATACTGACGTTTCGACTTGGTCACACAAGCCATCCACAGAGTTATAAAAGGTAGAAAGATGGTTGTAGAGGCGCTACAATCACTGGTTTGAAATAAAACATTAAAAATCCCACCAATAGCAAAAATGTTAAATTTAAGAATGTTTTTTAAAGAAATCTTTCCAAATAGGAGGAAGTTTGCACGTATCATCTTGCTTATTGATACAATCTGGCCTTTTAAGTATCTCAATGGCTTCTCTGATTTTGCATTGGTAGAGATTATCACATCTGGATATGATCCTGGTACTAGAAAAATCTATTTTATGACCTGAATCTATAGTATGGAGTGAGAGTGCTGATGATGATGAGTGTTGTTTAACTGCATTAGCATGCTCATCTCTCCTAACACTGATGCGACGATTACTCATACCTATGTAAGAAGCTTTACAATTTTTACATGAGATTTGATAGACACCATGAGATTCAAGAGGGATTGAATCCTTAGGCTTGGTTATTATATTGCTGATCTTTTGATGAGCAGAAAATGCTGTATCTATATTATAGCATTTTAATATACGTCCGATACTGTCTGTAGTTCCTTTTACATATGGAACACAAATCCTAATAGCTGACTTATCATCTTTTTGTTTCCTATTTTGTCTATTTTGGGCTTGAAATAAGGCTTTTTTTATAAATTTGTAATTATAACTATTTGCTAATAAAACACTATTAATATGATTTATTTCTTCTTTCAGATGTGTGTCATCTGAAAGGTTAATTGCTCTATTTAAAAGAGTTTTGGCTACAGAAACTATCTGAGTTGGGTGATGATGAGAATGGAAATGTAAATATCTGTCTGTGTGTGTATCCTTTCTGTAAATAGAAAAAGATAAACTATTTGGTGTTCTGGTGACTAGAACATCAAGAAAAGGGATCTTTTTCCATCAGACTCTGTCTCCATTGTAAATTTAATATGAGGATGCATATTATTTAAATGTAAGAAAAAATCATCTAATGTATTTTTTCCATGTTGCCATATGACAAAAGTGTCATCTATGTATCTGAGCCAAATGAGAGGTTTTAAAGATGATGATTCTAAAGCACGAGTTTCTATATATTCCATGAATAAATCAGCTATTACTCCTGAGATAGGTGAGCCCATAGGAGTACCAAAAACTTGTCTGTAATGGACAGCATTACAGACAAGTTTTTGGTACTCCTATGGGCTCACCTATCTCAGGAGTAATAGCTGATTTATTCATGGAATATATAGAAACTCGTGTTTTAGAATCATCATCTTTAAAACCTCTCATTTGGCTCAGATACATAGATGACACTTTTGTCATATGGCAACATGGAAAAAATACATTAGATGATTTTTTCTTACATTTAAATAATATGCATCCTCATATTAAATTTACAATGGAGACAGAGTCTGATGGAAAACTCCCTTTTCTTGATGTTCTAGTCACCAGAACACCAAATAGTTTATCTTTTTCTATTTACAGAAAGGATACACACACAGACAGATATTTACATTTCCATTCTCATCATCACCCAACTCAGATAGTTTCTGTAGCCAAAACTCTTTTAAATAGAGCAATTAACCTTTCAGATGACACACATCTGAAAGAAGAAATAAATCATATTAATAGTGTTTTATTAGCAAATAGTTATAATTACAAATTTATAAAAAAAGCCTTATTTCAAGCCCAAAATAGACAAAATAGGAAACAAAAAGATGATAAGTCAGCTATTAGGATTTGTGTTCCATATGTAAAAGGAACTACAGACAGTATCGGACGTATATTAAAACGCTATAATATAGATACAGCATTTTCTGCTCTTCCGATCAATATAATAACCAAGCCTAAGGATTCAATCCCTCTTGAATCTCATGGTGTCTATCAAATCTCATGTAAAAATTGTAAAGCTTCTTACATAGGTATGAGTAATCGTCGCATCAGTGTTAGGAGAGATGAGCATGCTAATGCAGTTAAACAACACTCATCATCATCAGCACTCTCACTCCATACTATAGATTCAGGTCATAAAATAGATTTTTCTAGTACCAGGATCATATCCAGATGTGATAATCTCTACCAATGCAAAATCAGAGAAGCCATTGAGATACTTAAAAGGCCAGATTGTATCAATAAGCGAGATGATACGTGCAAACTTCCTCCTATTTGGAAAGATTTCTTTAAAAAACATTCTTAAATTTAACATTTTTGCTATTGGTGGGATTTTTAATGTTTTATTCAAACCAGTGATTGTAGCGCCTCTACAACCGTCTTTCTACCTTTTTATAACTCTGTGGATGGCTTGTGTGACCAAGTCGAAACGTCAGTATATTGATATTAAAAGTTTTTAACACGGATGAACCCGCAAAATATGTATTTTATATATTTAACCCGTGCAAATCTTCGTTTTAACATATATATATACTTAATACATTAACTATTTATATTATTGGAAATAGAAAATTTACCAGTTGCAATCATTTTTAATTGTAAATGAAGATAATCTTACAAAGTGAATTATGAGATTGAAATATAACTTTCACATTTTCCCGCTCAATTAGCGCAATTAAAGAACGACTTGGTGATATCATTCTTTTTCACTTGGCACTAAGCTTTACAGATTTCCAGTTGTCTGATGACTGCCTTGACTTGAGACACTTGTCAGACTCATTTGAAAACTTAATTCATCATGAAACATTTTCTCAGTAAGAATCATTATGAATTATTTTTAACATTATTTTTCACTATTTTATATATTAGATATCGAATGCATACAGACACAGTATGAATACACATTATTTACTTGTACATTTTCAATAAACATATTTAAAAATTGTATTAAAAATATATTAAAATATAGTATAAAAATAATAATAGAAATAATTTAAAATCTGCTACATAAATTTGACTCAGTTTAAGAGGGGCATCCTGGCAAGCAAAAGTCACTCTGTTTAATCTGAAATAAATAAATACAAACATGCATACACACACACAATAACAATGAATATCTTATTAGCATAAATGAAATATTGTTAAATATATTTATTGTATTTTTGCAGTTTTTATAAAAACCAAAAATATTTTAAAATTTATAAGACTCACTGAAAATATGTAGTTATGCATAATCTTTATTTTTTTAAATATTCTAAAACAACTTTTAAATAAATAATTACAATCTAAATAAAAAAGAATAACTTATGCAAATGATTATCAGTTAAAGTTTTTTTATTTGATTCACTTATTACTCTTATAATACGTTGCTTGTGATATTAAACGATATTCAAGCATGAGAATGTTGGATCACACATCAGTTTTCTTCTTTGATTGAGATTTTTCTTTCTTATTATTTTTCTTATTTGGAAATTGTGTCAATAATCTTTAAGGAGTTAGACAATTAATATATATATATTTAAATTTTATTTAATATATTTTCTATTATATATATATATAATTTATTGTTGAATCATTAAAATTTATAAGATAAGAGTTTACTTATTAGTTATATTTTTTACGGATTAAATACTATTGAAAAGATATATTTAAAAAAGTTCAATTGATAAGAGTTCATATTTCCGATTCGTTCTTAATGACTCTTCCAAATTTCATTCAGTTTATGGAATTCCTTGCTGGTTATATTATTTGCTTATAGTTTTTTTTGAAGACACAACTGCTACATGCCATTCTTTCGAAAACTGTGGTCGGAAAGGCTGACGCAAATGAAGACAAATCTCTTGCAAAACTCTTACATCATGGAGTCTGCAATATAACTAGCTGTAATTCATAGATTAATAGTCAAATCCCTTCATTAAATTAAATTTTTTTATCTTTTATAATTTCTGGTCTCTCTTATCATTATTTGTCCAGACTGATCACTCCTGATGTTCTTTGATCTTATTGGACTTGGGGGGGTTCCTTTTTGGCCAATGCATTTGTTGGTATTTGCATTGGTCAGTCTGCTGCAGAGTGGAAAACACCGTAATCTTTAATTTTTATTTCTTATCTGACCTTTCTTTACATTCAACATATTTTAATAGAACAATCATTTCCATTTTAATATTTAAACATGATTTTTAAATTCGAAACTAATTATCTTTTTTTTTCATTACTTTTGAACAAAAATGCCAATCTTTTTTTTAGATCTTTACTCTTAAGTAATTTTTCGTTTTTTTTTTTAAAGTTTTCCATCTGTGCGATTATATATATATTCATTTAAATAAATTAATTTTTCTTTTCCATATTTAAAACATTGATTTTATTTACTATTTTTTCCCATTTTATTGTCATTTTAAAATCGTATAATGGCATATGTATACTGTTAGAATATATATATATATAACATTAAAAAATATATAACATTAAAAAACTAGTAAAATAACAAAGGATATTTATTAAAATTCTCTTTCCAACAATGATATCATATGTTGCACATAGACTCTGTCATGTGAAAGTAAAGTAAAAATACCCCACATATATAATAGACTAACTATTTTGATATTTGAATTCAAATACCACTTACCTTATCTACATTAATTATCATAATTTTTTAACACTTCTTTGAATGAATATTTTTCATAAAAAATGATCTCTCCATTGTCAAATAATATATTATAATCTAAATTAAATTTATAAATATACATAGCTTAAACAAAATATCTATTTTTATCTCTAGTTATATGAACTTTAACTCTTTTATTAAGACTTAATTTCTTTGACCTATATGAACTTTATGATGATTATAAGGTATCAGACTATTTTGAATTTTTAATAATGAGTTAAATCAAAACCTTTTTTTCAAATAACTTTTATACCGCCCAATAAATGACTGTTATTAATAATTAAACTATGAATTGAAGCTTAAAAGGTAAAGAAATATTTTGTTATTAAATTTCAAATTGTTAAAAATAGATTTATAAATATTTTAAATAAATTTAAATATTCTTAATAAAGTTATAATGGTAGCCTAAATCAACATAATCTAAAGCCAATTGTCTTATTTAAACATAAGGATTATTTTCAAAGTTACTAAGTCTTATATTTCTATAATGAAAATTTAACAAAGCACTTTTCATATGACTGAAAAGTTAATGACTTTCAGGTCTTATCATATTTTTTTAAAAACAAAATGATAGCAAAATAAAATAGTATTAACCTTATCAACATTCAAATCTAAGAGTTTTAGTTTAACAAAATCAAATGTAAACACCCCCCCCCTCTCAGTAGTAAATTTAATATTAAAATTAAAGCTATTCAATACATTAAAATATCTTCCAACTTATCAAAATTAATGACAATAAACAATTATCATTATATATCTAACAAATAATTTTAACAAAACAAAACTGATTAATAACGCTACTCTCTAAAAAATGATATAGACAGAACATATTAAAGAAGAAATAGCATAGCCAATTTCTCAATCCTCTCTGATAAAATACATCATATAACTAAAATGCATTGAATGCTGTAATAATAAAAGCCTATCATGAATAGTATTAACCATTCCAAATTGCAGCATCATGTCTCTTATATTTCAGCATTTCCGACATTTTTCTTTGTCTCACCCATCAACATAAAATATATGATAAAATGTTTATTACTTATCAGAAAATAACAAATTTGACTTTATTTGATAGATATTGTTGTTTATTATTGAAATAAATTTTACATGTTTACATTTTGTTTCTGTAAATATTAAAAAAATGAGACTGTAATCAAAACAAAGACATTATATGTCATGTTTCTAGAAAGATTATTTTCAGTTTATAAAATCAATGAAATATTTTTTAATTTTTATTATTTTTAAACATTTGAAATGTATAATTATTTATTTCTCTTATATCTAATGAATTATGCTTTAAATGTTTAAATTTTTTTAATATTTATTGCAAAATTATATTTTCTTTACTCGTAAATAAAGTAGTTTGTTTACATCATAGCTTGTCTTCTAATTTGCTTCAGGCTGTATTTACATTAGCTGCTAATATAATAAATTAAAATTAACTGTGATAAAACACAGTTTCTAAAGCTTTAAACATAAAATTACAAATATAAAGCTGAGCACTTTCAAGGGACTTAAGCCTCCATAATCATAGCCCAATACAATATAATGTTATATTTTTGAAAATAAAGTATTTCAAGTCAAAATAAGTTATTAAATAATTTATATTTCTTGATATCTAATAAATATAGTGTTAATTATTTTTAAAAAATATCTAAAACCGTAATAAATTTGCAAATAAATACATCTTTGTGTCATTAGAAACTGAAATGTTGTAAAATGCTGAATGACTTAAAGCCTTGGCAAGAGACAATGGTAAAACATGTCAGGGCAGGGCTTACATCTATTGTAAAAGCAGGAATTTTGAATTTTCTGCCTTTTGATGTACTTTTTTTCAGGAAAGAAATTATTATAATAAAATATACCATTTTAAATGCATTTTAATGTATAATACTTACAAAAAAATTCACTAGAGGATGAATTGGTCAAAAGATGAAATAATTCAGGTTTACTCCTTGAAAAGTTAATCCTATCAACATAAATATATGCATGTTTTTTCAAAGCAGAAATAAAGACACATATTTTTTAAATCTATCAATTGACTGAAATATATTTCAATATTAAGATTATCAAAAATACAATTCTTATTTAAAATAAAGTCTTATTAAAAGACTTGAAGTTCATAAAAGTAAAGTTAAAATTAGGCATCTTAACTAACTTTTGTATATTTATGAATGTAATACAGGTCATAATATATTAATAGTGATGTTACTTTTTTATGAAAAAACAAAACGAATTCAAAAGAAGAGTTAAAGAAACTGTGATGATTAATCTTTTTGATTTTGAATTCATTAATCTTATGATAGTATTCTTTGATATTAAAGATAGGTGGTATTTGAATTATATTTTAGGAATGACTAGTCAGTTAATATATGTGTTCTATTTAATTTATTGTCACTTGGGAAGTTATATTTGTAATAACTGAAACTATACCTATTTAGAGAATTTTAATATACTTTTGTTATTTTACTAGTGTTTTTAATGATCAATTTTTGTTAAATTTTATTTATTATTATTAGTATAGCTTTAAATACTACCAGTGATTAATATTATATAGTATATCTAGATTAATGCTCAAAGTACTGGTTTATTAAGTAAATGAAAAACCTCAATCCAAAGCACAAGACAATTTTTTTTAAAAAAAAGAACAGACTGTCTTTTCTCTTTATTTCAGCTTCTTTTGATTTATTTAAAAATTCATACTTTCTTTTGAAAGTACTTCAGATAAACCTCTACATAAGAAGATATAAAAGAGAGAAGATGGATAATATTTTGTGCTAAAAACTTTTGTCTAGACAGTGCTCTTTGCTTTATTTCGAATGTATTTCATTTACTTAATAAACCAGTAGTTTTAGTATTAACACTTTCGAGGGTCATTTTTTTTATTGGTCAAGTGAAGTAAACCTCTGAAACTCTTAATTGGTTTTAATTGGTTAAGTGACAAACTCTATGATAGAAACATTTTCATCTTTTAATATATATTAATTTTAGTTTTGTTCTCAAAAAGTATATTAATTATTTGTAATGTTAGGAAAGTAAACAAATGTTTTTTCAAAAATATATTTTTATTTGTATTTTATAAAAATATTCAAAAGTGGAAAAATCAAAGAAAACATTACGAGCAAATTACAAGCAATGTAAATGTCATTTATATTCCTCCCAGATTTGCCATTACGAATTTTTTAAGAATTTTTTAGTAAAATCTTAGCGTTTTTTTCAAAATAATTATATTTTCAGCATATTATTAAAAAAATACATTATAATATTTAAATAAATACCAGAAAAATATTCTAAAACATTAATCTTTGTTTGAAAATTAAATAAACAGCTTGGGGCAGTCTAAACTCTTGACAGGATGTATAAATTATTGCTATCGCATTTTGTTTTTCAATTTACAATCATGTAAAGTATACAATTTTTTAATAAAACCTTACTACTTTTGTAAAATAACTATATTTTCAGCAGATTTTATGAAAAATGTATGAAAAATAATTAAAAAAACACTCTAAAACATATATTTTCATTTTCAGCGGTGAAAAAATATTTATCGGAATCATCAGCTAATAATAATTGAGAATGGATTATCCAACCAATCAGAACTGGCCTTCTTCTTTTGTAAACTTAAAACACTCCTAGTATTGACTTTTTACTTGTAAAATAATTCAAGAGAGGGCAGCATCTTACAGGCCTTGCTCTAAGCTTGAATATGGGCATTTTTCATCACCGTAACTCAAAAATTGGCCAAGTTAGAGCGATCTAAAGGTGTCAACATGAATTCGCATTGACCTATTAAAGTGTACTTCAGATAAACCTCTACATAAAAAGATATGAAAGAGAGAAGAAGGATAATATTTTGTTCTAAGAACTTTTGTCTAGACGGTGCTCTTTGCTTTAGATCAAATATATTTCATTTACTTAATAAACCAGTAGTTTTAGTATTAATCTTGCTATAGTACATAATAATAAATACTGGGAATATCTTATATTTACATATTTCATTCCTTGAGTCAGTATTGAAAATGTGCAAATTGAAAATTTTACAAATATCAATTAAAATAATATAAATCAATTTTAAAAAGTTTTAAAAAGTAAGATGATTTGATTTGAAAATTCATGCTTTTTTTTACAAAGTGCTTCAGATAAACCTCTATATAAGATGAGATAAAAAGAGAAGATTGTCTGTTCTTTTCTGTAAAAAAAATTGTTTTGTGATTTGGATTGATAGTATTTCATTTACTTAATAAACCAATAGTTTTAGTATTAATCTCTCTGTACATAAATTGTAACCTCTCAATCTAACTTTGTTTGGAAGAGATTCTGTAAGAGGTTAATTGTACTAAAATGAAAATTGAAGTGACAGAAACTGAAATCTCACTTTCGGTTGCATTTATGTGTATTGAAAATGCATTTGCATATGGCTGGGCCTTGATAAGACTCTAACCCATATGAACACACTTACTCTATTTCAAACAAAATAAATAATCAATGTAAATATAGAATTACACAGGGATTTAAATATTAATTACTAAACTTTAAAAACATATAATTTTTCATACTTAAATAATTTTGTTTTATCTATTCATCAACTACATTTTCTTAGAGTTTCTATTAATAAATATTTATTATGATTTATCATAATAATTATCTTAATGTTTTCTATTTAACCTTTTAATGGACAATTAATTTTATTGGCCAAGTGAGGTAAAAGTCTAAACTTTTAATTGGTCAATTCACAAACTCAACCGTCAAAATGTATTCATCTTTTAATATTATATTCATTTTAGTTTCATTTGTAAAAAGTATCTTAATAATTTTTCAGGTTATGAAAGTGAATGAAAGTTTTTTCAAAAATAAATTTTTATTTATAATTATGAAAATATTCAATAGTGGCAAATCTAAAATGAATGTTACTCACCAACTAAAAAGTTTTGCTGATGTCAGTGATTTCTTTCCCAATTTTATGTTGCGGAAAAGTAAATAATTTTTGCTAAAAACTTAACTATTTTTTTAAAATAATTTTATTTTTAGCATATTTTATCAAAATAATTTATAATCTGTCAAAAAATACTTTTAAAATGGTCTAAAACATTTGCTTATCACTTTTGAAATGAAAGAAAAGAAATTGTAGTGGTAAACATTATTGATAAGCGGTTTTTTTTTGTCCTTGATAGTTAACAGCCAATCAGCATCAAGGACAGACTGCCCTCTTCCTTTGTTAGACCTTCAATGTCAGTTTTATTGATTTTTTACTTGGAAAATAATTCAAGAGATGGCAGCATCTTATGGAACTTTTTATAAACTTTCAAATGATGGTAAAATCTTTGCATAGCATTAAAAATGACGGAAATCAAGCGACTTGAAGCGGCTTCGAGTCATCTTGTAAAACTCTTTTAACCTTTTGAATGATGATTATATAATTGGCCGAATGAGTTAAAAATCAAAACTTGTAATTGGCCAACTCACAACTTTAACAAAATCTATTGTTAAAATAGATCACTTTTAATAATATAAATACGTTAGTTTCATTTGTAAAAAGTATATTACTGAATTTTCAGATTCTTAAAGCAAATGAAAATCTTTTCAAAAATAAAATTTGATTTATAATTTAAAAAATATTCAATTGCGGTGAAATAAAAGTAACCGCTATTCAACCAACCAAAAAAGATTGCTGACGCAATCTTTTTTTTTTCACTTTATGTTACGATCAATATGTAGCAATAAATAAATAATTCTTGGTAATATCTTAACTATTTTTCTAAAATAATTTGATTTTTAGTATTATTTTATCAATAATAATTTGTAATTCAATTCAAATATTGTTTAAAATGTTGTAAACATTCGTTTATCATTTTCGTAATAAAAATCAAAACGAATGTAACTTTTTACTTTTTGGCAGCCATTACCCTTTCTGACAGAAGTGGGACAGCCAATAAGATTCAATAAAAGTTGGTGAGGAGGCGGTGCTTTGGTTTTGTTTGACATATATAGTCATTTTTATTGATTTTTTACTTGTAAAATAACTCTGAAGAGGGCACCGTCTTACAGAACTTTTGATTTTCTTTCTAATGACGTATTATATGTATACGTGGGATAAAAAGTAGCCGATTTAGAGTGATGTCAAATCTTCTCGTTTTTAGATGAGTCATTCATTATAAGAGTTAAAGAATCAGGGATTTTTATGCATGCATTGTAGTTTGAACTTATTGGATTCAAATGGCAAATATAATAAAGTAAATAATCTTAAAGGAATCAGCAATGTAATATCTTGACCTGAAATTAATTGATATGAAAATGATGATTAAAGAATAATACCATATACTTTTAACAAAAATAAAATTGGTTATTTTATGTAAATAATAAAATAAAAAATACAAATTAGCACCATATGACAGCAAATATTAAAGATAAATATTAACTATCTTCATATGACTACAAATATTAAAGACAACTGTTTGGGGATTTTTTAAAAGTGTATGTGGGGTATTGATTATATCTACATTTTATGTATAAACTTGCAGTATGTATGGCAATACAATATGCATGTTATAGGAGATGAATTGCAATATTTTATCCCACTTTTACATAACATAATCACATTAAGTATCTCAAAACTATAAATTGAATACTTACACATTTGTCACTTTTTTTATCAACTCAAGTTTGAATTTAAATTTTATTATTGTAAGGCTTATATTACAAAAACATATGCAACAGAGTATTTAAACGATTCTCCACCATACTATTGGAACAGGCACAACAGCAAATTTGAATTCATAATTTTAAATTAATTCTATCATATATTTTAATACCTATTGTTTGGTTAACTAAATGTAAATAACCTTTATCCTGAAATGATTACTTATAAATCCATTTAGCCTTGGGCATTATTATACTTATTTTTTAAATAATATTTTGGATGTAATTTTAAAATTATAATTGCAATTTGAATGTTATAATTGATTATTTATTAGTGTGCACTTAGAACAGATTATATTTTTTTCTGTTTAAGTAGTTTTATTTAAACTTCTTTGTAATAATTTCAGTCTCTATGATTAACTTGCAATCTTTAGTGTCTATATAAATAAATTGGACTACAAATAAAGGTGGTATTTAATCTTTATTTATAAATGGATGTTGCCTTGACAACAGATTGAGATTACTGATTGTTATTGATATTAGGATTTCTAAATGTTGACTGATTTTAATGATTATGATATACATATAAATATATATAAGCACCATAAAATATACTTTAAAATTATGATACATTATTTTTTGCATATTACATACATACACAATATAAAATGATAGCTCAGTTGTTAAGACAAATGATTGAAAAGAACATATATTTGTTTTGCCTAATTGTTGCTTCACCAGATACTACGGCATCTGAGTTCTCTGTGCTTTATGACATGCCTAATATATATTTATATAAATATTAAATATAAATAATAATATACGTACATATAGATGTAACAAATATAAATATGGCATTATTTTTAAACAAGCATAGTTTTTTAAGATATGTACGTAAATTATTTTAACAGACATTTATTTATAGATATGTTATAAAATAATATTTAGTTTATAATCGTTTTTATATATTCCATATACATAATAATTAATGTTTTAAATTATCTACTTGTAAATTTTATTTTAATTTTTTCTGTTTAATTATTGTATATACATTTTTTTTTTTTCAAAATAGTGATTTGATTTAGAGAAACTGCAATATTTTTTAATTAGTAAAATGCTTAATTGATTCAATAAAATATTCTTTTTTAAGTAAAAACTATTTTGCAGTTAGTTTTTATTATTTTAAGTGCATAAAAGTCACATGACATTACACATATTACAAGTTTTTTTAAAAAATAAAAAATGATAGTAATTATTATAATAATTTTTTTCTCTATTTAAAAGGATTTTTTTAAATTATTAAAACGTAGACAAGTTTTTTAAAATAATTTTTTGAATTTAAATTATATATATTGGTCAGTTTTTATTTTAATATTGTTTTTTTATTATTAAAATATGTACCTTAAAAAAGAGAGCAATGCGAGTGATTTATATTATATTTTACATGTGTTTGATAAAACGGATACAAAGAATTAAAATCTTTCAATGTATCATTAAAACAAATAATTAAAAGCTTAATAGCTATGGTGAATCCTTTTTTAAACTCGTCCCAAATGTCACTTACTTGCAACTTAACTCACCGAAAGAATACGTTGGTTATAACGAACATTTTTTTTACATTTGTAGTCAAAAAAATCCCCTATTTATTTGATAAAAATAACCTATGCTACAATGTCCCTGAAATCGAATAGAGTGAGAATATCTTTCTAGCTGGTCAGATATAAAGATTACAATTAGTGTCTAAATGAAAGACTATCAAAACTAAAATAATGGAAGGTTGCACTATTATATTGACATGGCTCACTCTTTAAAAAATAATAATAATAAATGAGTGAATTAAGAAAAAAATAAAGAATATCAAAGGCACCTTTTTTTAAGTTCTTCTAAAAACTAAAAATAAATAACTGAAACATTTTTTTTGTTTTTTATTTATTTTACTAAGCACTATAAAAATGTTTAAATTATGTTTCACTTTCTATAAATAAAAAATATCCCATTTATTTACTTATTAAATGTTTTATAAGTAAATAAGAATTTACAATGATTTAATTAGCCATTGGTATCTTGGTTTGGTGCAGTGATAACTTAACAATCACTGGAGTTCAAGTTCAATAAATTGTGTTTACTGTACTCACATTTATTATGATATCAAAAGTAATAAACCATTCAATTATCATTATTTAAATATTGCAGAATTTTTTCTAATTAACTTCTCAAATTAAAATTGATTTTTTAAAATTAATTATAAATATAAGTATATTATTTAAATTATTGATACTTTGAGGTTAGCCCTGCTGTGACATAATTATCAGGCCATAATTATTCTAACTTTGTGAATTATTTTAACACTTTAGGTTTATTGTTTTTTAAAAAAAGATTAGCAAACTTTATATTTAAAAAATGATTTTTTGAGTGCAATTAAATTTTAAAAAATTATTATGACCTTGAACTTTATATTTAAAAAATTTGAATTCAAGTTAAATTTAAAAAATTATTATGAATCCAATATAAATAAAAAAAATTTAGATAAAAAAATTAGTAAACAAAAGTAAGTTTTGATGTTCAGTTTATTTAATTCAAATCTTTTATTTATTTCATATTCATAATATTTTTTTAAAAATTAACTTGCATTCAAAAACTCATTTTTAAATAGAATGTTTGATAAACCTAAAGTGATATTTCACAAGCAATGAAAAATAATTCACAAAGTTAGAATAATTATGGCCAGATGATTATCTCACATCAGTACTATCCCAAAGTACCAAATTAATATGGTCCACAATTATTTTGAATTAAGTACAATTATTATTATTATTATTTTAATAGTGTCTATAAATTTGTGTATCACATGATATTGTTATGTGGGATTAACAATTTGTGAATAACTAGTTAGTAATTGAGATCAAATATATATACACACAAATAAAATGTCATTAATTAAAAACTTTTAATAATAAATAATAAATATAATGGTACACTCTTTAAATCTGCAGAAGTACTTTTGGTTAATTCCTTAACTCTCCTCAATTGCCATTAAATAAAAATATAAACGTAATATACTTACTATAGAAGTACTTTCTGTAGAGTGAATATTCATATATTTTAGATAAAGGTGTTTGATTTATTGCTCATGGGAATGTTTGCACTTTATTTTTGTGGTTTACTATTACATGCTAAATCAGATCTTGTTATGCCAAACTATTAAATCTGACTTTAAATTGAAGTTGTAACTTTTTACCAGTTTTTAGATTAATGTATATTCTTTGCACTTTTTTGATCTTTGAAATATTGTCTGTCTGAACTATTTAGCATGAGTTTTCATATTTATATTTATTTTTCATTATGCTATTAATTATAATGACAAGACTATTGTTTTAAATCAATGTATTATTTTATAGGAATATTTTTCTTGTATGAGGAAGTACCCAAAAGAAGCTAGAATTATTCTTTGGAGGGTGAGCATATTGTAATAATGATTCTGTAACAAGATATCTTTTGAAGGGATCCCCTGCATTAGTTTGTTGACCATCATCATCATCAAATGAAGTTGTGGAGCCATACAGTAAATGTTTTTATTAAGTACTTTTTGCTTGTTTGTTGATAATTGAAAAGTTGGACCAATGTGAAATTCTGTTTTCTGTTCTGAGAAATAGTAGGATAATAAGTTCTAATGCTTGAAATAGCAGCAAACTGTTCTCCAAAAAAACATAATTTATGAGTGAAGTCCATGATCAAGACAATGCTGATTTTTTTTATGGAAACAGCATTGTTTACTCAGGATTTATTTGTAATGATCAGGCATTTTACCTACATGTTTTAAAACATTTGTGTGATATGGTAAAATAGAAATGTTCCATGTTGTGGCAAAGTGGAGAGTGCAAATTTCACCATGACAATTCACAAGCAAACAAGACTTGAGTATGAAACAATATTTAATTTAAAACAATATGACCCAGATTATCCATCAACTATATTTATTCTATTTCACTCCATGATAATTCATTTTATTCCTCTGAAATGAAAAATTCCTCAAAATAAAAAAAATTGTGGACTTGAAAGTTGCAAAATAAAACAACACAGATATTGAAAGACATCATTTTGCCATAGTTTCAGGACTACTTTGGAAAGTAGCAAGTATGTTTATATCAGTTCAATAAATGGACAGTTTTTTGAAAGTGATTCAATTTGTAAGATCTAAAAATAAATACACAATTTTTTTTTACAAAATTTCGGGTTTTTTGGGTGTATATCCTTGTATGATTATAATATTTTTTTTGATTATCAGCGCCATCTATGGCATTGTAGTGATTAGCAGCAATATAAAAGTGCCCCTCATAAATCAGTCTAGAATCTCCCTTAATATCAAGAGTCAAGGCAGGAAAATTACTTATTTGAATAAGGTAAGCCTTATTTTATTATTTATCACATGGAACTGCGGAATAAATCCTGCATTCCAAGGTGCATAAAAAAAAATCAGCTGAATATTGAAATGGCCATATTAAATATTCGTAGCGTAAAAGCCAGAATCCTTATAAAAAAATCATCAATAACTTCAAAAAAAAAATTCATACTAATCCATATAAATTTAAAATAGCATGTGCTAAAAATTATCAAAATTTATATAAAAAAATCTACAAAAATTCTTCAAAATGATAATAATGTTCATAATGAAAAATCTACATCTGCGAAAGAAAACTTTGCAGTTTTAAAAGTAAGTGAAGATAGGTTTCCCTACTTAGCTTCTACAGAAAATGAAACACCTATGGATTCTCATCCACCAAAAAATAAAGTATTTTCAAATCCAAATACAGCCCAAGATTACAACGAAAAATTAAAACAGTTAAATGATATTCAGAGTTTAAATGAAGAAAAAATTAAATCGCAATTACGAAGCCCAAGCGTAAACATAGGGATAAGCGCATGTAATGTAAACCAAAAAGAACAACCTCTGACTCATAATAATTCTGATATCACATCTAAATTAATGTTAAATCAACATGAAATAAAACCACAAACAATTAAGACCATGCCCACAACTAAAACAAATAAAAGCAACCAAATATTAAATATAAAGAAAAATTATTACATTGATAGTCAAGACTGTAGGTCTTATGATAGCGGCAAAGAAGCTCTTTCTGAAAGCAAAGTGGAAAAAATCAAAAATAATAAAAAATCAAAGTCAAAAACACAAAATTCTGATATAATATTAAACAATACATCAAAAAATAGCATATCATATAACAAAACTTATGAATATTCTATACAAAATGAACCATGTTACACTCATGATTACAATGGCTCTCTGCCTCATCATATCAGATTCTAACATAAATAATGGCCAGGCAAGACTAGAAATACAAACAAAAGACAGATTAAACAATAAAGAAGATGCAAAAATTATGAAAATAAAAAAGAATTTAAGGAAGATGAAAAGACTCAAATTGAAAATGTAATAGATGGTTTTTTCTCGTCTTCCAAATCCACGCTTCCGCTAGAGGCACTGATAAAGAATCCACACAACGCTGTCAAATAAAGTCAACTCACCGATTCTTGCTTCTGCAGCCAAAACTTCCTTAAATATTTCTATTTCACGTTTTACAAGAACAACAAGAGACATGTTATGATAAAATACCCCAAATTAAACCATCATATGCAAATATAACTAAAATAGGCACAAATCAAAATGCAAATATTAGTAAAGTAATAAATGAAAACCACTCTACTGGAAACTTTGCACTTCAGAGCGAGTATGATACAAATTACTTGGATGCATTTAGTTCTCCCATGCTAGACATAATAGAACAAGAGATCGAACAGCAAAACAACACAATGCAAACCTCACTTCTCCCACCTGGGTTTTCCACAGATAACTTTAATGATGAACAGTATGCTTCTCTCAGTCAAAGCTTCAATCAAACAATCTCATTAAAACTACTGAAGTCATTATCCAACTATAGCAATGACAAAAGCCTTGTTCTGGCCATAACAGACCAATACTGCTCATTATATGTTTCCAATCGAAGTGCTATGTAGCCTCATTAAAAAAGACAACCTTGGTGAGGGGATACAATGAATTCTAACTCACCCTAATGATCGCTACATAGCAATCAAATTTTCTTCATGGGCGCACAGAAATAACTTCCGTAACATATATAAAATTATCCAGAATAGGTTTATCACTTATATAGATCTAAATAGAACTGCAATGCTTACAGGAAAAATCAAAAACTGCATAATGGGTCTCAAAGGCATTCAACTACAAGAATTTCTCGCTGATTTTGGCAAAATTTCTAATTTTAAATATCTCCCACTTGATGGGCACATACTATCAAACACCGCATCATTTAATATACATTTAAATAAAAATTCCAAACCAACAGATATACCAACAACATTAAAACTTAATGAAGAGCCAATGATTCTTACATTTATCGGAGTGAGACAACAGTGCTTCTACTGTGGGCTCCGCATGCATCTCATAAAGGACTGTATAGCCCGAATCTGCACTCATTGTGGTCATAAGAAAAATAGATCACACAAATGCCAGCATCAAATTAACTATCAGGCAAAGAATCAACATACATCCGATCTACACTTTATTCCAGAAGATGACTCTGGACAAACCCATGCCATGGAAGAATTTAGAATTGTTGAAAATTGAAATAAAAAAACAACCACTCATCCAAATTCAAAAAACTCCACAGGACATGCCTCAAATTCTCGAGAAAACTCATCATAAATTATTTCAAATGGTTCTCTTAACAGCTACAGAGATCAAAACAAGGCAACAACTTAAACTAGACTTGCCATTTGATAAACCCCTAATCAATATTACCACAAGCTCAAATACATATAATTCCCAAAACAAACAAGCAAAAGAAGATTTCTTAGAGCCAGCCCGGGTATAGCAATCACATTCTGACTTACCTACACCATCCAGCACAAGCCACAACATGAAACATATGCAAAAAAAGCACAAAATATCACACATCAGAATTCATTGATGTTAGGTGAATCAAATGACATACAAATTAATCCAGACAGAGAAACAGATATGGATTACATAATACAAACCTTATACAACAAAAAAAGAAAGTCAACAAAATTTGCACAAAGCAGTTCTGAGGAAGATGAACAGACAACCATGAATTCAAACAATTTTGACTTAAGCTCAACACTATGCAAGATAAAAAAGGGAAAATAAAACACTCTAAGGCACAGGACTCTCACTCTAAGCCAACAGACACCAATACAGAAGACCTTTTGACCTCTAGCCTACAACCTCCTGCATCTGCTCACATAGTCCCCTCACCTAAATCCTCTGAACTTGCCTCTCCAAACTTAAACAGCCTGCAAGCAGTACTTACTAGTGGTCTAAGAGTTGATGGATAACCAGCCATGCAGAGTAGTAGGGATCAATGTGAGAGGTCTAATCACCCTCACTCGTGTATATGCTATTAGGCATTTTTTCCCTTTATTTCTCCTCACATTTTATTCTTAGGAGAAACCAAATTTCATCAGCACTCCAACCATAATATCCAGATGGAGCTTAGCAAACTTGGTTACTTAAAATTAGCCATCAATAGCTCTGCTGCTGGAGGAGTTGGAGTACTTATTAACAAGAAGTGCCTTTCCAATAAAGTTAAAGTGCTCTATGAAGACAACAACTTGATTGCTCTGAACTTAACATATGGATCAAGTAACATAAACTCATTTTATGTATATGCCCCCAATAACAAAGAAGTTCACCTAAGAATCATCAACACTATCAATATGCTGACTTCCAATAATAATGCACCTGCTATTTTAATTGGAGATTTTAATTTATCCTATGATGAATATGACAAAAAATATATTCATATCCTCAACAGAAGATTTCTTGATGGTAGAGAGTATTTCCCTCCTAATGCTTTTTCATTCCACACAAAAGTTCATCCCACCCTAATAGACCTGTTATTTTATACAACAGAATTTCACTTCTGTATTGAAGAATATCTTCAGCCAGCAGCCTTTACAGACCATCATGCCATAGTTGCAGACCTGCAGCTTCAAAACTTCCCTACAATAAGCACCAACAATACCATAAGAGTCCTCACTTGTGCCTCCACAACAGAGGCAGTATTCTCCGAGGCCTACATTCTTTTTCAAAAAATTGACATACTCACTAGACCTCTGGAGGAAGCTTGGTTCTCTCTCATGGGAATTCTACAGTCACTCATAGTACAACACACCAGAAGATCTAAAGAGCATACAACACTTTTTAATGAGCTGGAACAAATCTCTCACCAAATCAATGCATTCAACATCGACAATGAGCCATTGAAAAGGTTGCTTAACCTTAAACATCAATATAAGACTAAACAAGTGGCCATTGCAGAATACATAGCAATTAAAAGATCAAAAATATACCTACCTAATCAGCATTGTAGGACTAGAGCATATCTGAGCTGGGCATTAGGATACAAACCTAAACAATCCACACCCTCAACAATCATTACCAGTGGTTCCAATTATACTGGAATTCATATGCTTCAGAAAATTGAATCTTTCGTTAAAGAAAGATTACAAAATTGTGAGCCCAGAGTTGATCTCTCTTGGAATGACATTTTTCCGATAGGTAAACATGGCATCACAGAGACTGACATAAAGAATCGCTTAACAGCCTTACCTGACCATGTACATCCTGGTATACATGCCCTACCTAAGTTTATGCTGCTTTATCTTAGCAACATTGTGATTCCGATCATAATGGGAATGATAAAACACCTCTCAACCCAAAAAGGGTAATTCCTAACCTTTACCCTATTGCAATGGTGCTGTTCTTGAAGAAAAACAAGGAACCCACTTCCATCAACAGCATTAGGCCAATATCAAGGACTGCTATCTTATTCAAAATCATAGAAGGAGTTTTTAAAGAGAAAATAAAGTCCAAAATCATGCATAACATTTCAAAAAATCAATATTCTAAAAAGGGTTCATCAACCCTCACTGCCATGACAGAAGTTAAATTACTCCTCGACTATGTCAGATCTAATAGACTATCAAAACCGATTGCAGTCCAGATTGACATAGCTGAGGCCTTTGACACAGTGAATTCCAATATCCTGCTTGAACTTCTAGGGAAATACAACATTCCTTCGGAGATCATACAAATACTAGATAACCTACCATATAACATTCATTCACCTCACATTTAATGGAACCTTAACAGATGAATTCATGCCTAAGTGCTCCATACCTCAAGAATCTCCGCTTAGCACATTGTTATTTTCATGCTACATAGACCCTCTCTTAAAGTCTATAGAAGACTCTCTCCCTGGAATTCACATACCAAGAATCAAGAAATCCATCACCTCTATTGCATATATGGATGATGTCATAATATTCCTTCCATCACATAAGTACCTCAAACCATTTTACCTTTTACTGGACAAATTTTTTAGCTCATCTCAACTACACATTAATTACAACAAATCCTCTACATGGCAAATATTAAATGGAAAGAAAATCCATTCCAAATTTCTTGCCAAGCCCCAAAATTTCTTGGGGTTCCCTATATATAAATCTCAACTCGCCATGACCAAAAGTATTCAAAATACCATCATTGAACAAGCTGATCACCTTACCCAGTGGCTTTCAAAGGTCTATTTATCTCTGCAGGGCAAGGTGGCTCTGTTAAATATGAAGGTAATGGCCAAGATCACCTATTATCTCCTGTTCATTACCATCACCAAGACATTCCTATCCAAAGTTTACAGACTCTGTGCATGACTGTTTTGGAAGGGTCATACTTCATCCATCAGCACAGCAAAAATGCAATTCCATAGAAAACAGAATGGAATGTCCCTTCATTCCATTCAGGCAATATTCTATCAAAAAGCACACACAGTGGTAGTTAACCTGACACAAAAATATGATAGCATCCTTGCAACAGAACCAATAACTCCCACAGATATGCCTTATCCTGAGAAGCCCTCTTGGATAGACCAAATTCTCTCCCATCTTTACAAATTCAATGGCAACTCCTCTGAGTGCTTTCTTCCTAAAATCTCCATATGGACTTCCCACTCATTAATGAACCCCCAACCTTCACAATTAAGACCAAGACTTGGAGTAACAAATCACAAGATTACTACAAATATTCAAATTCTTATTAATGGAGCCAATGTTCTTAGATTTTTTAATTAAGGCTAACTTGAATGCAGTTCCAACAAACTATTTCCTCCATTACAGAAGATTTATAAAAAACATAAATTCTTGCTGCCCTGTCTGTAATAGAGAGGAAGAAACCTTCAAACATATGATTCTATCCTGTACAGGCTTGACATCTGTAAGGCTAATGATAGCCCAAAATACCACAATGGACTATTATAAGATGCTATCTATTAAAGATTGCATGAAAGACAGAAACTTCATTCACATAAGAATATCGACTTTTATTATATACTCACTGAGGATAACTAGATGCAAAATCACCTTCAATATCCCACCGCTGAATGCAAAGGCAATATTCATCAGTACTTTAAAGAATATTAAAAGAAAAGATGAAATTATATCAACAAAATTACTTTATGAGAACACTTGGAGTCTGTTTAAAATCCACAGCACCCCAACATTCCTATAATCATTCATGGAAGGAACTAAACCCTTCTCTTCAAACCACATAGGAAATAGAGATCATTTTGTTAAGACAGCTGACCTTCTTGAACAAGAAAAAAACCAAGAAACCAAGTGTTCCAAATGGACTACATAAAACACTCAGAGCCTTCTCTAATAAAGTTAATTTGTATTATTAAAAAAAAAAAAAAACTGGCCAACTATTGCCTTCTTCCTGTTCCCCATATGTATATAACCATATTATCTTCTTTTACACACAATATAAACATATATATGCATAATGACTCAAAAGAGTAAAAGTAATAATTTTTTATAGCAATAATAAAATTCTTTTTGAAAGTATCCTTGTATGATTATTAATCATAATATTCAGCATACTTGAAGTATAATTTCATTTAAATGTTACACATCACTATCTCATTTTCACATTTATTTTTATTATTATATTCATACACATTCATATATGTTTACACATAAATACATTTTTCCTTCAAATAAATTTTAAATTCATACAATATTTGGAAATTTTTTTAAATTTGAAAGATGTAAAAGTAAAATATTGAAATCTATTTTTATAAAGTAAGCATTGTCAGTATAATATTTATTATATTTTATCAATAATGATTCATTAAAGAGATTTAAACTCAGTCCTACTTTTTCAAACATACTTGTGGCAGTGTTTATTTAATCAATATTGTTATTGAAAAGCAAAATAAATGCTATTCTATGACTTTTCTTTTGATGCAATTTTATATAAACAAAAATAAATGGATGATTTTTTTTTTTAAATAATTAATACTAAACTATGCATTTCTTGTAATTCCTTGAAATTAATTTATATTGGATGTAAGTCTAAATACATTTTATTAAATGCTTGTTGAACTAATGTGTTGAATGTAGTTCAAACTTAGTTAGAGTGCCCTCTTATAGAAATCCTGTGATTAGTAGTATTAACATTATATATGGATAAATTACAGTTTGTTGGTAATTGGTATTTTATTGAAATATATTATTAAACCACTTCTTAACAGATTCCTCTCCCTATCAACAATTGTTTTAAATATTTTAATGTTTATTTTAATAATTATCAAAGCTTTATTAATTAGTATTGTAAATCAAGTTAAATATTATGGAAATATTATATAGAGAGATTAGTCACCAACAGTAAGGAAAAATCTCTCTGGATTTCACTTTTTAAATTTTTGATGAGTTTATGATTCTTTTTCTCATATTTCATCATTTCACACATCTAGTAAACTATTGTAGAATAA
The DNA here is from genome assembly GCA_028023455.1 of Epiperipatus broadwayi. Lineage (NCBI taxonomy): Eukaryota > Metazoa > Onychophora > Udeonychophora > Euonychophora > Peripatidae > Epiperipatus > Epiperipatus broadwayi. The sequence continues at coordinate 2,397,737 of JAQFVV010006283.1, forward strand.
ATGTCTTGCTACACTTTGACTTACAAATATCATATATTTATTCATATGTTTCAAAAAGATGTTATGAAAAGAAAGATTTAAGTCTATATATGTGTTAATTTAATGTTTAAATGAACTAATAGTTGGTGACACATTTTTAATAAATAAAAAATTCATTTTTAAAATTTAATTACAATTTCAAGCCATGGTGTTTTCAAGGCAACAACCACTTAAAATTTGCTGCATAAGATGAATAATACATTGTTGAAGTAATTTTTTAACCAAAATATTGCTTTTTATGTTTCAAACTCAAGCTTTTAAATGAGTTTATAGTTTAACAACAAATAAATATTATCTCAGTGTAAACTTATTTATGAGCTTAAGTACTAATCAAAAAGACATATTTAGTTAAAAAGCAATTGGTTGTTGCCTTGAAAACATCATGGCTTAAAATTTAATTCAATTTTAAAAACAGAATTACCATTTATTAAAAAGGTTTCACTATACACACACACACACACACACACACATATATATATATATAAATCAATAAAGCAAGTCATATATATATATACTATACACACACACACATATATATATATATAAATCAATAAAGCAAGTCATATATTGTGACAGTCATATATTGTGACATTGCTTTTATGAGCTTGTATTTTTAAATATATAATATAGAGAGCATACCAATAACTCAAACAAGTTCTTAATTGATAGGTGTGGTAAGAGAAAAATATTTAAAATATTTATCTGGAACATTCTCATCCCCATTAGTTTCAAGTTTTTGGGATGGAAATGTTCTAGATAGAGATTTTAAATATTTTTCTCTTATCTCACTTATCAATTAAGACATTCTTTAAGATATTGGTATGCTCCATATATATATATATATATATATATATATGGAGCATACCAATATCTTAAAGAATATACCTGTTTGGTATATATATATATATATATATACCAAACAGCTTACACTTAATATCTATTAGAAGAGCATGCCATTAAGCCTCCAGCCTAGAATATTTATAATTGGTTGACATGGACATTCATTACATGTGAATACTACAGCTGTCCCATTATATATATATATATATATATATATATATATATATATATATATATATATATATATATAATTATTGCTGCTATTTAATGGAGAGCAGTGACCCTTGTTAAATAAACAATTGGCAGGGCAGACAAAAGTAAACAAACACCAGACAAATCTAACAATTAAACAACAATATTTATTAATAATAGTAAAACAAAAAAATAAATAGCTTATAGTAAAGGATAGTTTTGAACTATAGTTAACTCAATCATACATTTAAATTGAGTATAAACCCTTTTAAAGAAGTAGTTAATGTATTTGACAGTTGATTGACACTATTTTTTCTTTATTTTTCTCCTCAAATTAACTTTTAGTTCATTAAAAATAATGGAGTGTTACAACAACAGAACTTAATATGTACAACAATTTCAGACATGTGCACAAATCTTTGCAATAATATTAATTATTAATTAAACATTGGCAGACTGACCCAATGCAAAAGCAATAATAACTGCTAATTTCATGGAGTACCATAGAAATAAATAGAAGAGTACATATATAAATAAATCCTCAAGGTATCTAAAAAGGAATCATTTATATGCATGCACATACACAAATAGAACAATCACTTTTTCTTTTAGCCACATATAATATGAAGAGAAGAAAAAATGTCATACTTTAAATTATTTAACACCAATATAAAAATTATTATACAAAAAATATATGCATGTCAAAAAAACATGAATATGTTAAGTTCAGAGGCATTATTAATTAAAACATATATTTAAATAAATATTAGTCAAGTTGTTTTTTAAATCTAAATTATGAAAAAAAAATTTCTTTCTTACAAAGTGCTAAAGAGACTCTAGATGGTTTAAAACAATGATGAAATGAAAAGAGGGGAGGAATCTGGCTCTGAGATTCTTTTAAATAACTTTCTGTTTAAGAGGAAAAAATAATTCTAGAAAAACTATTGATTTTATTAACTTACTTATCAATTGTTACACTTGAAGAAATAAAGGGTCTCATCAAGTCATTCTCAAACAATTATAATTATAATATGTCTATAAAAGAATACAATTAATAAAATAAATATAAAATTATATATCAATAAAATTTAAAAATAGAAAACTACTTAATAAAAATAAAAGTTTCAAACTATAAATTGATAACTCAATAAAATTTAAAAATAGAAAACTACTTCTTAATAAAGATAAAAGTTTCAAACTATAAATTGATAAAACAAAAATTGCATATACTCACTGGCTTACTGATATATTTATAAACAATTCATGTTTATATTTACATTTATTTTATAGTGTTCTAGGTATAGAGGACTATTACTTTCTATACAGATTATATATAAATGGATATGCCTGGCATGTTGATATAATTTACAAAGTTTTCTGTTTGCACATGGGTGAAGAGAAATACTTTTCTATGACAAGCTCTAGGTTGTTTATAGTTCATTGGTTTAGAAGGTCAGTTGGCAGATGAATTTAGCATATGATGGCTATAGGTTTATGCTACAGAGGGAAGTTAATCTTTTGATGCCTAAATAACACATGACTTTAGATACAACAACTGAAGTGAGTTCTGAGTTCATTTTCTGGATGGGCTCATATAAAACAGCAAGATCAAAACACAAGCAAAATAACAAAATCGAATGAAGTAAGCAGAATAAAATAGAAGTAAAGAATCTAATGAAGTCAGCAGAATATAGTTGGTCTTATATAGACCCACTACTCATGTTTGACCCACTCAGATATTTAAAAAAATTTCCCTAATTAGCAACCAGTGATTAAAATATTTTTATTCAGATAAGCCAGCAAATTTAAATTAATTAAGAAATTCTAAATTAATTACTTTAATTAAAAAAATAACTGGCCACACTACTTAATAAAAATAAAACTATATTTTTGTTAAACTGTTAATTAAAATGAATTGATTAAAATCAATAAAGAAACTTTTACAGATTAAGTATTGTTTCTGGACTTTTACTGAAAAGATCATAAAATTAGTTACAAAGTTCACTTTTTTTGAAAAATTTTGTTGCATTGAAAGAAACAGCTTTTTACAGTTTGTGCAGGTATATACATAATACCATACCAAAAACACAACTTAACTTATTGACTGCTGAAGTGGCCATATTGAATATTTAAAAAATTATGTTAAACCACAAATTTTATCATGAATTAAATTTATATTACTCAAAAATAATATAATATATATTTTTTGAAACATAAAACACCAAAGAATGTAATCAAGTGAAATTCATCATAAAATTTCTAAAAATTTGGTATATAATAACACTTACTTAAGGTAATCCATCACTTGAAAACTTCATAGAATAAAGACATTAGTACCTTTCATTTTTCTCAGTCCTTCAAAATGCATTTCCATACAGGGGTTTGCAATGTATAAGACATCCCTAATAACATCCCTTATAACAAGTAGTTAATATTGATCAATAATTAGTATAATTTGAATATTATAAAATAAAGAAACAAGATACTCCAGCATCTACAACCAATTCTCCTAGAATAAGGTTGATGAGCTCAAAGGAAAACACACAGATCAGCATATTTCAGCTCAATTCAATGAGGACTGACAGATAATCAGAGTTTTCTGATTCCTAAGCATAAGTAATAACTAATATATAATATAATTTGAAACCCTACACCACATTTAAACTCCCCAGCAAGCTTACCTTGTGGTAGATGGAAAACTATATTCTCCAGATATGAATATAACGAATTGAACAAGCATTAATCAATAAATTAGAAGATGTGGAGTCAGGCTCATGTCTACCTCGCCAAGATGTCATCTGATCACTTTGATTATCCCTGATCACCAATCAATATCATAGCTTAACTTGCAATACCAAACATTAATCAATAAATTAGAAGATGTTTGAGTAAGGTTCATGTCTACCTCTGCCAGATGAATATAGTTCTTGATGAATAGTTCTGATAGTTTCATCTCAAATGAATATTTAATTTAAACCCCCAGTATTCTCTGAGCTATCCTTGGCCTCAAAAGGATAATCATTAGCTTTATCATCTATTGTGATAGGTCATATCCCAGGCTAAATCAGGAATGGTTCAAAACTAGGTTCATATTAACCTCCCAGATTATGTTCTTTATGGACATTATCAACTATCTGCTTAAATTAACCAGACACTAGGAATATTTGATCTTGACATATTGTAACAGTCATCATAAGGAAGACTTTGGTACCTTTGTTGTCAATTGAGTGGTGTTCTTTGACTGGAGGTAAATTATTACAACATGCATTATGCCATTCTTGCAATTTCACAGACTAATAATTGTCATATTACTTATCTACAGAATCTAGCTTCTAAATTTTTCAGTTTTTTTACAACAAATGATTTTAATATGTGTACACTAATATTTTATGCTTATTATTGTATGTAATAAAATTATTTTGAAAAAAAAAAAGCCAGAGGCTTGCTTGGAATTTTTAAAAATTTCCAAGCTTCACTTACATTCATGACTTCAGGATTTTTTATATGTAAATGTGTGGTTGTAATAATTTTTACATAGCAATAACAATGTATAGCAAATAATATCTCCAATATATATATTAAATAACCCTACTAAAATTATTATCTTTGTTTAATTGGAATTATATTACGCTTTCTTATTTATTATATTTTTGTATTAAAGTCGGTATCTGTATTTATATTATTTGCTGTGGGCTACTTTCATTTGTTTTTTTTATAGAAAATCATAATTTTATTTTCCAATAAACTTGTTTATATAAAGGTTTATAATATGAATACATAAACAAAGTCTAAAATAAATATAAAAAAACATGTTCAATTAGAACAAGAAAGATTTCCAAATTAATTAAATAAATTCTAGAATTTTAGAAAAAAATATTAATGGCTACTCACAAAATTCTTAATAACTCCAGCAGTTATTATAAGATAATTATTTACATAGTAAGTAAATGTGGAAAAGCTGTTTACTAACATGCACCTGTCTGAAAAATGGTTTAATTGTTTTTATCTCTGAGTTTAAGACAAAAAAAAAAAAAACCATGAATTATTATAACAGATTTTCAAAAGCTTATTATTTAATTGGCCAAATGAGTTAAAAATCAAAACTTTTAATTGGCCAACTCACAACTTTAACAAAATCTATTGTTAAAATAGAATCACTTTTAATAATATAAATACGTTAGTTTTGTTTGTAAAAAGTATATTACTAATTTGTCAGATTACGGAAGTAAATGAAAGTCTTTTCAAAAATAAAATTTGATTTATAATTTAAAAAATATTCAATTGCGGTGAAATAAAAGTAACCACTATTCAACCAACCAAAAAAAGATTGCTGACGCAATCTTTTTTTTTTTCACTTTAACGTTATGATAAATATGTAGCAATAAATAAATAATTCTTGGTAATATCTTAACTACTTTTCTAAAATAATTTGATTTTTAGTATTATTTTATCAATAATAATTTGTAATTCAATTCAAATATTGTTTAAAATGTTGTAAACATTCGTTTATCATTTTCGTAATAAAAATCAAAATGAACGTAACTTTTTACTTTTTGGCAGCCATTTCCCTTTCTGACAGAAGTTGGACAGCCAATAAGATTCAAGAAAAGATGGTGAGGAGGTGGTGCTTTGGTTTTGTTTGACATATATGGTCATTTTTATTGATTTTTTACTTGTAAAATAATTCTGAAGAGGGCACTATCTTACAAAACTTTTGATTTTCTTTCGAATGACGTATAATATGTATACGTGGGATAAAAAGTAGCCGATTTAGAGTGACGTCAAATCTACTCATTTTTTTACGAGTCAGGCAGTTGAAAGATTCTGAAATTTTAACTTTGTCTACTTCAGTGAAGGATGTGTCTATGAATGCTTATTATTTTTTATAGTTATGTTTATGACAAACAAAAATAAAATATGACCCTCACATTCATGAGTTTAAAAAATAATTAACTAGTCAAGCATTGGTGGCCTAGTGGTTAGCATAGCTGCCTTCCAAGTAGCTGGCCAAAGTTTGCTTCCTGGTCAACACATTTGACATATGAAAATAATAATAATTAACTAAGACAGTGAATGGCAACTAAAAGTAAAGAATGCTAGGAATATATACTTTAGATTTAGATTAAAATTTGAATGATGATTTTCTATCTGTAACTGTAGAGATGGAAGACTAGTTTAATGATAAATGAGGCATTATCAGATTTTATAAAGTTAAATGAAATCATAAACATGTAATTGGTTTAAAAAGTGAGCATGTTCATTAGAATAAATACACATATATTAAAAGTAGAATTAAAATGTGATATTCTTTATAAACATATAAGGATTATTAGCAAAATGGAAATCAATGGTGTATCAAATGGTAAAATCAATTATTCCACTTAATGAAAAATTCAAAATGCAGATAATTGAAATTTGTGTCAATAATTTTTATTATAACAGAGCAGTAGATTTTCATAAAGATGCATAGAGAGATTTGGTCAGATCACATGATATTTTAGGATTACTATAAAAGATTTCAATGTTATTGAAAAATAATTAAAAAAATTAAAGATTGAAGATACATTTGGATATAGAGATAGTAATTAGAAATATGGAAACAAAAGTTACTTATAAAATTTATGTAAGAAGGAAAAATATCCTTTATATTTTTTTTTTATAAAAATACAAGCAGAAATAAACATGAAACTATCCTCATGAAGACACAGCAGAACTGATAAATGCATACAATTAAAATATGTGTATTTCAAAACTACAATGTGGTTATATCTATTCAAACCAGTAAGTGATTAAAGATTTATTAAGTGAAGATATGTATTAATGTAAGGCTCAAGAAACAAAAGTTATTAAGAATGACAGTATCAATACCTGATAGTCTAATCTTTAATCTTTAAAAGTTCTCCAATGAATTTAAGCTACAACTTACAAATTGTTTTTAAAATATTAATAGATTTGCAATATGACTATTATATGAGTGAAATCAACAATAAGATAATAGTTATTATTGCATTAACAATAGATACTTAGGTAGTATAAACCAGGATTTGGAAACTGTGATCCCATTGATTGGATATGGTCCATAAAGGCTTTGTATCCAGCCAACAGCCTTGATAATATCTTTTCTAAAAGTAAATATTTTTTTGCATTCTGTGGGAATTAAAACATAAAAAAATTCATGTTTCTAAATGTTTTATATCAGCTTTAAACAAAAGTGAAATTTATTACTTTAATTCTGTCTACTATTTTTCTATCATCAAATATTGGCTTACACTGAATGGAAGTTACTTATCATAAAGCATTTTAAACCTTGTGATTATTTTTGGGTCATGGAATGCTATTCAATACTGCCTTCATGTGCTAGACATCTAATTGACTGGCCCTTTGTTGTGTTTGAGTTTGAGACTACTATAAACAAAACAGCATGCAAAGTTTTAAATTTGACAAAATTTCATAAAAAGAAATGTAATAATTGAAAAATGGCCCATTTAAAGAAATAATTATTAGAAATGTTGAAAATGACCCAAAAAAAGAAAATGTAATTGTGAAATTTTAAGAAAACTTATAAAATGGAATACAAATCTTAATAATAAAACAATATCTCATTAATGGAAGGAAAGTTATTTATCAGTAAGATGAAAAGATGGCACTAAGCAAGAAATGTTATAAGTATGCAGAAAAATTTTACAAAAAGCAAAACATTAAAAAAATATATAACCAATACTTTAATGCTTCCAAATATATTTAACAAGGTGAGAAATATAATTAAATCAATAAATAATAATGAGATTCCAGGAAATTATAAAATCAGTTTAGATATTAGTAAAAAAAATAGTTGTGGAAATAAAGAAATTGATTACAAAGTAATATATTAAATATGTAGATGAAAAGAATATACCATATACTTGGAATAATTCAAAACTGAAATTTATATTAAAAACTAAATTAAAAAATATTAAAAATTGTAACTTAATGCTCTTCTCTCAGTTTTCTATACAATATTTACTGAATTTATTACAAACTTCTCAGAGAACATTGAATACAATTCAGATTTAAAAATAATTATAGCATAGTAGATAACATTTAACTTTTATGAGAAGGATCAACAACTATGAGCTGCCATTTTGTATTGAAATTTTGCAGTTTATGAAAAGCCATTTGACTTTATAAAAAATTCTATTAATGATTAAAGCTTTAGAAACATCAAAATTAAACTAAGACAAATAATATTTGTAAGGGTTTATGAGAAGATATTTTCATTTTTCTGTAATGTTTTATAGCAGTTTTATGGAAGGTATTTTGTGATCTAAATGAAAAGCCAAGAGCATAAAAATAAATGCAGATTACTTACATTATTTACATTTTAAAGATGTCGTTATATTCACAAATATTGTCTCAGACATTTAGGAAATGTTATAAATGCTATCCGATAAAAAAAAATTAATGCTAAAAAAAATTAAATGTTATATAGATTTTCAAAAAAATAAAGTTTGATAATAATGAATATGAAAAATTAACAATTATAAATACAATGGACAGGATATTAATGATGAGAAAACTATAATTAAAATTAATCAAAGAATAAAAAAGTCATGGTATGATTTTATTATATACCCATGAAAAAAGTATGTTATTTATTAAATTGTTTTAGTGGTGCGTATTTAAACATTTGTCTATAGTATAATCAAAAACAAAAAGATTTTGTATAAATTTGTATTTTAAAAAAATAAAACAAAAATATCAATTTCATCAATTCAATGGAACTGTTATTTTTGAATGTCACATTATCTTCAAAGAAATTGATCCAACAATTAATATTTTTCTTTATGGGTTTAAAATTTGGACACTTAATATAAGAAAAATGCACAAACTACACATCATATTGTGAAATAAAATATGACAGCATAAAAAGTATTAAGAGCAGACATATATATAAAAATATAGGTCATACAACGGTAGACAGATAATTATATTTCATAATGTAGTAAGAGATTTAGAAAAAGATCACATATGAAACAGATGAATAAGATAAAGAAATTTTTGGAATGCTGTAAAGAAGTTATGGATTGTAGAAATTGAATTAAGCCTTAAAGATAAATTTATTCTGCAGTACGATGACTGTGATTAAAATTATATATATATTACTTTTCATTTATACATTATGCTTACAGTATTACCAGAAAATATTTCAGCAAATAATACCAAGGAAACATTATGAATAGATGAAAATGTTTTTACTCACTTAATAATGTTGCCATGGTAACAGTTGCTGAAATATTTTCTAGTCATGACTGTGTCTGAAATTATTTATATATGATGAAAAGTTATTTGTTGATATTTTTGGATTTATTATATATATACACACAAGCATTTGTTATTAATTCAAATACAAATTTCAACTGTAAAAAAATTCTTGAAAAATAAAATAGACTGCTCAGATCAATTGTTTTATATATCTAAAGTAAGTAAAATGTACTAATTTATTAAAAACTTATTTTATTCTAAATATATGGCAAATGTTTTGTATTTTCCAAAGTGTAAAAACGCAATGAATCTTGTGGAAAATATTAATAGGTAAATTATTATTATCCTTATTGGAGCTACACATTGTATTTAAAATTGTCTGCTCCAGTTTCGATAATATACTAGATATTTTCTTTAAAGTAGCAGTGACTGAATTTTTATCATGTTTATAAAGCCACATAGTGATAACAAAATATTTTCATATTTAAAAGATGTCAAATGTTCTTTATGAACTTTAAATTTATAAGGATAGGCAATGGGCTGTTTTTATCGATATAGATAATGAAATTTACAAGATAGAGTTACTATATAAAAAGCCATTTGAAGATAATCTGATGTCTTACTTTAAACATAAATTAATCATTATTATCCAAAATGTTAGTTCATTTATTAAACACACTTAAATTCCACCTACTCTTTGTAATTGTACTCATTATTATCCACAAAAAAATAATTGTGACCTTGAGTGTCATACATCTTTACAATAATAATTATGATATTTTAGTGACCTATACATCTACTGATATATTTTTGACACAAATGATCTTTTGCTTTTTTTTATGCTTAAAAAATATAAAAGAACATTTAATGTTTGTTTTAATCCATATAAATAGTCTAATAATAATTTTATAAGTAAACAACAGTTACTAAAAATGCTGCAAATATATAATAATATTTATGAAGTAATAAACTCAGAATGTACATACCATAAGAATAATTTAACAATAAAATTTCTAGACACATTTTAATATATTTTCAAATAATGCCTTCTCTTACGTCAATATGGAGACAAAAAACGGTTCATATTACTATATGGAAAGAAAATCAATCGTTGATACTTAAATGATTATTAAAACAATACGAATTTATACTTTGTTATCTGAAATTGTTAGCTAATTTAGTCAAGACATTATGAAAATTATCACTAATGTAATGCTTCACGCTTTTTAATACCAATGATTGATTAATGATTGTTATAAAAATATGGAAGTTATATAAAATGAATCATTTTTCTGATTGATGAATTAGTATTGATATGAAACAGTGCATTATTTGCGTTTGTTAGAATAATTCTAGAAAGTTTGGCTTGTAAATTATTTTTTATATGTGCATTCAGAGTTTATTAGTTTATATATACGTGTTTTCTCTTGGAAGATAGATTTTGAGTCTAAGATGAAAATCACGGTAACCAAGAGATAACTCTTGATTGTAGCTAGTAATAGATTACTATTGTTTATCATCTCTTTAATATAATTTATTTTAACCTAATATAATTTAAGCAAATCTATACATAATTTTTATAATGCCATACTATTTCCTTTTTTTTATTAATAATCATATCAAGCATTCTTGCCAATACTGACTCTAAAGAATAATTACGTGTTTTTTAATTACTAATGTTTTATTTATTGATGATTCAGACTTTTCCATTTATCTTTTCAGCGATTAAGATTAAATTATTAAATCTGGATTTCAAATTAGAAAGAATAAATTATAAATTAAAATAGTTATTAATCGCTTATGATTATAGCGAATGATTTCTTTATTTCTTGATTTATTATGAGAAATGTTAAAATAGAAATATTATTGATTTTAAATTAAATTAATTATTAGTATAACTTTTAAACATGTTCTACTAATGTATCTTTTTTACAATCAACCTTTTAAAAATAAAAACATTGTAGAAAGTCACCTGAGAAAATGAACATATATTGTAAAACACTTAATGGATCCAAAGAATTATCATTCATTTATCTTGACATTAATTTCTTAAAGATTAAGTCAGCTAGTATTACTTTATATTAAAATAAAACAATTATTGAATGTTTTATTCTCAGAATATTCAAACTCCAGAAGTAACAGAAATGAGTATCTATTCAGAATCTTTGCTCTTTAAACCCATTTCTATACCTCTATAACAACCTGTATCTCACTTTATAAAAAGTTTGTTTAAAATTTTGAATTTAGTAAAATAAGAATTTAAAAAAGTACTTTTGAAACATGTTTATTTTTGATAATATACTGCTAATAAAATAATTTTATACAAAATGTAATGTTTTTTTTTTTTTACAAACAAAGCAATGTTTTATGCTGCTAAATATACATTTAAATAAGGTTAATAGAAAATGTCATAAAAATGTTTGAAATATTAAGATTCATATTGTGCTATACAATATATTTTTTAAATAATAATAATAGATAGTGATAAACATTTTAAAATGTTTTGGAAATTAAAGCAGTTGATCTATAAAAAAAATGATACTTTTAGTGGCCTTGAGCCCATGAATCATGAATTTATGTTTTGTTATGGTTATTTTTAATATCTAAATTCATTAATGTTTTTAAAAAGCATTATAAGGCAAAAAAAAGGTCTTATTATATAAATACTTCCTTTTATAATGAATTTATCATCATCATTATTATTATTGTTTTAAAAAATAACTTTATTCAGAGTAAAAGATCAGGTTACATTAATACTTTCCATATACATGTGCTTACATTGATGTTTCTGAGGATTATCTATATTGTGTCTAGCTAAGTTCTTTACAAGTTTTTATAGATATAAACTAGTTGAACAATGGATTGTCTGTGATAGGTTATAATATTAAATTTACATGGCTTTTGATATTCCATTGGTTTTCTTTAAATTGTTTCTCAAAGTTATCTTACTTTTTACATTTAATTAATACACATGTATATGGTACTTTTTTCCATAAATGATTTGTAACAGTTTGATAGTCTTCAAATATTGTTTTGTAAGCTGGCACATAATTCTACTGGAAATATTGTGTATGTTTTATTATCATATATCGATTACTGTTTTCTGTGATGTCCATTTTCTTGCACTCTCTTTTTGAGTATATTAATTTTGCAGTTTGTAAGTTTATGGCTTGCAATCCTGATTAATTATGCTATACCTTTATTTGAGAATTTTTTCCATTTTTGTGCTTATATGGATTTTGTGAACCATTTTTAGGAGCTTGATTTGAAAAATGATGGATTTTTATTGATTGGAGATTTGAACATTTTATATGAGTGACCAAGGGCTGCAAAAATGTCTAGCTCTGCTATTTTATTGCCTTTGTTTTTTTAATTGTGTTCATTTGTTGGGAAATGTTGATGTATGTCTCCTTGTATTATTGCCAAAAGCAAATGTGCATTGCATGCACCAAAATGCACAGAGCATGAAAGTTTCTGCTTGGACTGTAGGGGTGAATGTTCTGCAGAATGCACTGATGATAGCTGGTAGGGAGATGTTTGGTTATCTGTATGTATTAAATATTTTATGTTGAATGTTGTTTGAAGCTGAGCAGTTGTAAACAGATGTTGTTGAGTTTCTTTTGTTTGGTGGCATAGTGTACAGAAGAGGTTCCTTTTTGATGCAAGCATCTATATCTTAAGAAGTATGGTGTTGCTAAGGCATATAGATTTAGTCTAAGGAGGAAATCAAAAAAATTGAGCTCCATGGACCATTTTTTAAATTTTTAAGCAGTAGTTGGTTGTATATTCTGAACATCTGGATGGAAATATCTGGTGTATGTCAATATAAATATTTTGTTATTGTTTGCAGTGATATTTGAGTATGTGTGGTTATAAACTATTTGATATCTGATGATAGATAGCAGTCAACGTGGATATTTGTCTGTAGGTATTATTTGGATTAGACATTGAAGTTCTGGAAAATGTCTGAAGGTGTCTATTATAATGTCTGCAGTCTTCTGTATTTGAAAAATGTATATGTTGTGTAGCCCCAAACCATTGTGTATTGTTAGGTGACCAAGGCATTTTGCAGATATTGATACAGTCTTTCTATTACATAAAAGTTTATTACAATATAAAGAAATTTTTGATGCAAAAGCTGTTGAGAATTGAATTATGTGAGAATAATAAATTATTTTTGTAATCACTAGCTGGTTGAACAATTATATTTTAGCATAAATTGAAAAATGTGCTTTTGATAGAGAAGCAATGATCCATCCTGCTTTATCTTTTAACTTATTTTGTATTTTATATTTCACTGTGTTTGTCCCCATATAGAAGGGAAAGCTGAGAAAAGCCAATGTGCATGGCTTACTGGTGTAGAATGGCCAAGTGCCAGTCTTATTCTGATTAAACTTGAAATGATAAGTTGATTCATAGTCTTGAAGTATTTTCTATAATATTGATATCTGATTTCTGGAAATTAGGAAGACTGTAATGTAATCCATATGCAATTCAGACTATATATTGTGATGTGCCTGGTATCTGAATGCCTTTCATACTCTGTTGGATGTTAAGTATGAGTGGATTGATGTAAAAGGTAAATGATGGAGAATTTTTGCCATTGGATGTGATATGGATTTGATGGTTAAGTAATAGGTTAGTGAGCAGATACAGATGAGTGCATGGGATGTTGATATCAGCCAACTTGTTAATTAATGTATTAATGTCAACTGAGTTGAAACTTGCTTTTATATCAAATTGAACTTCAATTGGTGCATATTTTTTCCTCTCCCAAATTGATTTCAAGACTGCTTTGAAGATCATTGCAGCTTGTTGAGTAGATTATTACATCCTTGCAAAGTGGCTGTTTGAGATTAGTGGTAGAATGTGTGTCTCTAGGCTATTCTTGACTACTTTTTAAATTATTTTAATGGTAAGTGGTCCCATTGGGATGGGACAAAGGTTGGAGAGTGTTGCTATGGAAGACTATTTTTTGTTGAAAGGAACTATTGCAACTGGGTATAAACCATAGATGTCATGTAGCTTCTGTGATAGATGATTTTGCAAGGTTGCACAAGTATTAGGTAATGAACTGGCTGATATGTGCAAAAACAAATTTTGAGATGCCATATGTTACTGAATGACATGTATTGTGGCCAGTTTAGCAGCAAATTTTGTGATGGTGAATGGGATGATTGTTTCTGGTTTTCCAAAAACATCAGAAAGAGACTGGCTCAGTGCTATGTTTATAGCTTTTGTTTAAAATGATGATAGATTGGTTTTAATATATTATTTTCTGTATATGTGATCCTCTCATCTGTAAGCACCATTGGTACTTTGACAGTAGATGGGTAGCCTAAAGCCCAGTGAATATATTTCCATGTCCATGTATGTTGTTGACTGAGGCAGATTTTAATTTTTTTATTGACAAGGAGTTCTTAAGATTGCTACAAATGTCATTGTATGCTGGAGTAAACTTGCATATATGTTGTTGACTGGTGTGTGTTGGGTTTAACATTGTAATCTGTCCATGTATTTCATCATCCAGAGCTGGTAGTCTGGAGGGGGGATTTGTATTTAATATGATCTATATCAAATGATAAAATATTTATGAATGTTAGATATAATTGGATGGGGGTAAATTGCATATTTTTGATTTTCTGGAGCATTATATGTCTCTGAAAAAATAAATTTCAAGGTAAAGTTGGAAGCAGGACTCTAATTATTTTCCTAAGTATAAGTGACACTGTCTGAATTTCTGCCAGGTTAATTAACATAGTTTGTGCAGAGTGGTTAGCGAAAGGAGAAGGGTTAATGTTTAGGCTGATAAGATGATGTAGCATGGGTGAGTAAAAACACAAGTCAATTCTTGATGTATATCTACCATATGCCTACCATTATGAAAAGTAATTGCATCACTTTGCAATTGATGTAGTCACTTTTGAAATAAAATCTTGATATTTGTTACAGTTGGATGTGATCTAGAACCCATTAATGAGTTTATGTTTAGTATAATGTTTGATATAATTGTAGGACCAGGTGGAATATACCCAAATAAGATGTTTTGTGTAGTGATTTAGTGATGAACAGCTACTATTAGTAGGTTTGCCTCTCTCTCTCTCTCTCTCTCTCTCACTCTCTCTCTCTCTCTCTCTCTCTCTCTCTCTCTATATATATATATATATCATATCAAAATATATATATATATATATATATATATATATATGATTTTGAATGACTGAAATGGACAATCTGGTATTATAAGCACACCAGTGCTCTCAGAGGGATATGATATGTCTCTAAAACATGCACAGTAACCTTCTCTTATTAGATGTGCTGAGAAGTCAATTTGTGAGCCACTATAGATTTTAGTTTTGAGAAGTTCTAGGACATGAGGTTGTGTGATCTTTATGTAATCTTTATGTATTCTTTTAGCTGATATATTTTTGTGATTGAGTTAAATTTTCTAATATTGAATGCTGTTATTTTTAGCTTTATCAGTTGTGAGTTAGTTTCACATTCTGCTGCTGTAATATCAGTGAAGCTTTTATATATAATCTTGATTCTGATAAGTGTCTATCAATGGTTTGATCACCATCAAACTCCATGGACATGAAGTCCTCCACCAAGTAGCCAATCTTTCAGTTAGAGTACTGTTTTCATCGGTTTTGCCTTTTTATATTGTTTGTTTTTCCTTGGTTGACCAGCTTGCTTTTTGGTTCCTGTTGATGTTGTTTCTATGGGGGTAAGGCGTGGAGTTAGTGACTCCATGATATTTTCTGTTGTTTTGTTTATGATTACATGCAGTGTACTTGTTTTGGTGCAGTTATGTGTATCATTGGATATATTCGGATTTGAGTCTGTTGTATTATCGATTGATGATATGTCTGTTGTTTGTGATATATTGGGTAAGAGGTTTGTTTTGTTTTGAGCTATTTTGTCAGGACTTGCATTAGTATTATTCAAATCTTTTTATTGTAGAGTCAAGTATGTTTGTGTTTTCTTTTACTTGACCATGTTTAGGAGCTTTATCTTCACAGTGATTGTCTTAGTTTTCATGTTGATTAATTGAGTTGCTAGTGGTGATATGTGGATTGATGATATCTTCATGCTCGCCATTGGTAGTGTTGACTGTTTGCTGGGCAAATTTGTATGACTTGACTGTTGATGCAATATCAGGTGGCCACACTTCCCACATGGATAACATTGTGCTTTTAAGCCTTTTATATATAGGTAAAGCATAGTCTCCTGCTCTGCAATCTGTATTGGTATGGATTCTGGATCAATGTCTTTATGTAATTTCAACATAAAGTCATAACTATCGGTATATGTTGGTATTAGTGTGACTTTGAAGTATATAGCTTGAAATTATATTACTTTACCAAATGGCTTCATCATTTTTTGAAAGTCTTGTGTTGTGTATTCAAAGTATGTGTTTTCAAATTATTTCTATAATATGATTTTGATGATCTTGATCGATTATAACAATCACATAATTGCCTAATGTTTTGATTTAGTTTGAAATTAGTTCTCTTGACTAATGTTAAAAGAGTTGATAGTGAGGTATCTGGGATTGGGGTGGTCTGTTGTTTTTACAATTGTTTCTCACAGTTTATTTCCAGTTATTGCTTATTGTAATAATGATCGCAAAAAACAATACATTGATATATTTGCATCTGTAATGGATATTACTATCAAACAAGGAGAAAAAGGTCTTTAAACAATGCATATTGCCTCTCTTGTGATCATGTTATTAAAGTGTTCATTGATTGTTTCTAGTGCACAATCAGTCCAGTGTGCAAGAGGTGGAGGTTGCTTCTCCTGAATCTTTAATCAAGCCATCTTATGTCATTCAAACTTGTTTTTCTAAATCTTGGGAATGTTTTATTGTTTATTTTAATTAGATTATCTTTTATATTGATTTTTACATATTAGCTTTTGTGGTGTTTGCATATGTTTTATTGATTATTATAATTAGATTATCTTTTATATTGATTTTTACATATTAGCTTTTGTGGTGTTTGCATATGATTTAAATGGTTTAAATTTTGATGCATTATAGCAGCCATTTTGTTGTCCATGATTTGATCACATGGTTTTATTGTCTCCCTTTTTTTTTGCTGGTAGTGTTAGGGCTTTTTTTTTTTATAAAATTCTATAATCAGTTTATTCATTTTATTAACTATCATTTTAAAACTTTTCTTTTGTTTTCCCAAAATATATAAATTATTTTACTTTTACATTATGATGATTTCATTGGTTTTTAAAGGATTTTAACCCCAACAATTTTTGTTTTACTTACCGGCAGCATCAAGATTTTCTGTGGAATTCTATTATTATTTTTACTACAACTTAATTAGATTACTTCTTTCTTTAATTTAAATATAAAAAAATAGTGAGGGTACACTGTGCTGAAAAGATTATAACTTATTAGAAAAATTTACTGCTTAGCACTGCTTTTGACCAGGTCGGTCATAGTTATAGAACTAATATAAGTTTTTTAAGTAATTTAAATATACCATATTTTACAGCAATTAGGAAAAATAAATTTTTCTAATAAATTATTATTTTTCCAGCACAATGTACTTTCACTATTTATTTATTTTTTTATATTCAAATTAAGGAAAGAAGTAATCTAAGTGAGTTAAAATTTATAATGGACAAATATATTATGTATAAAATGACATTGAAAACATCAAAAGCCATTAATATTGAAAGAATTAAATTTTTAGAGCATTATTTCAATTTTCTTATTTTTCCTAATTGCTGTAAAATATGGTATATTTAAAGTATTTAACTTATAAATTATATTTATATAAACTTATATTCCTTTCATGAATGTGACTAATCTGGTCAAAAGCAGTGCTAATTTGTACATTTTTCTAATAAATTATAATCTTTTCAGCATAATGTACCTTCACTATTTATTTAAAGTACATTATTATTACTAAAAAGTGATATTGCAAAAAAAAAAAAAAATAAGCATATTTACCAAGATATTTAAAACACTCTTAATCAATATAATATAAATTATTATAATTTCAAATCTACAAAATGGCTGGCAAATCAAAGTTATTGACAATAAAAATACTTTAAATATTTATAAATAATAAGCAGTGATGATATTGAAATCCATATAACTTGAAAAACTTTATCAGTAGCAAAGACAAGTTAAAGTAGACTTCAATTTAGATTTGTAATTCAATAAAGATTGGTAATATATTAAAAAAATCAGAAATACAAAAAGATATCAAAGTGTTCAAATAAGAAAAAAATGAAATGAAAACAAAATTTTAATAAGATATCAGTAATTAAAAATGGTATATTCACAAAAGATTATTATAAATATTTTTATATATGGAACAGTAATATATTATAATAATCAATTATTCTTTTATAAAAATAATGATTATTAAAAAAAAATTTAGGGACATTTTAATATTTTTATTGTATTGAAAGTATATCATGAATACATGTTAACTTTTCTCTCAAAGATAGAGCACTAAAAAAATATTATAGAACAAAATCAGAGATTAAAATCTGATAATAAATGACACACTTGTATATTTTTTCTAAAGCAAATATTCTGGTAATAATCCAGTATTATAATACAACTGATGACAAATATAACTCATTTTATACAAATATAAAATCTATTGAATACATTATTTCTATTAAATCTAGGAATGTAATGTATTGAAATGACAGTGTAGTCTTACATTTATTTTTAATAAATAATATCTTCAACTTGTTATTACAATATATTATCACTTGATTCTTTCAGGGATACTCCTATATTATAAACAAGAGCAGCTTTCTCTTTCTCTCTACAGCAGTACTAGAATAGTTAATAATTTGAAA